>JAXCLR010000092.1:23956921-23984867 GCA_035584095.1 Annona squamosa
AAATAATCTTCAAAATTACAAATGTCGAAATGACGCGTATATGGTCGAAATGACGCGTATACGGTCAGGGTTCCACAAGAGTAGTGGCTCTAATTGTATTTGAGGAATACAATAATGAAACCCAAGTCACAAGGAGTGTGAGCTTGGAAGAGTGGAGTAGGGAGGTTGCCTGAATCACTATAAAATTCTTGTCTGTTTGATTCATATTTCTGCTCTCTATATTATATTGCTTTCCATTTCATTTCTTCTACGAAGGGGATTAAACTTTCAAGGGGTTAAGTTTTTAAGTTACCAAAGAATTTTTAAGAACCCAATTCATCCCTCCCCTCATGAGTTTTGCCATTAACTCGAGGCCAACACAAGAGGGCATCGTACTTGGTCACAGGGTCTCCAAACAGGGAATTGAAGTTGATAAAGCTAAAATCAAGACGATCGAGAAGCTACCTCCATCAGACTAAGTCAAAGGCATTCGCAATTTTTTGGTACATGCAGGGTTCTACAGATGGTTCATAAAAGATTTCTCTAGATAGCCAAGTCGCTATGTTCACTGCTCGAGAAAGATGCGCCATTCGAATTCACTAGCGAATGTATGGAGGCATTCCAAGAGCTAAAAAAGAAATTTCTATCTGTGCCAATCATTATTTCTCCAGGATGGAACCTCCCATTCGAATTGATGTGCGATGCGAGCGACTATGTGGTGGGAGCGGTACTGGGCCAGTGAAAGAATAAAGTTTTTCACACCATCTACTACACTAGCAAAACCATGAACGAGGTGCAAATGAATTATACCACAACGGAAAAGGAGTTGCTAGCGGTGGTATTTGCATTTGATAAATTCAGGGCCTATTTGGTGGGCACCGAGATGATTGTGTACACAAACCATTTGGCCATCAAGTATTTGATTGAGAAAAAGCATGCAAAACCACGCTTGATCCGGTGGGTCCTATTGCTACAGGAGTTCGACCTCGAGATCAAAGACTGGAAGGGAGCTGAAAATCAAGTCATTGACCATTTATCCCACCTCAAAGGATCCCAGCTAGTCCAAGACATGGAGCAAATTCAGGAAGTGCTCGCGGATGAGCAGCTATTCTCTGTCTCCCTGGGCAATCCACTATGGTATGCAGACTTCGTCAATTACATTGTCAGTGGACTGTAGCCTCCGGAGCTGAATTCACATCAAAGGAAGAAATTTCTCCATGAGTGAAATTATATTTCTAGGATGATCCATATTTGTTCAAGCAACGCCCAAACCACTTATATTGGAGATGTATTCCAGAGTGTGAATAGGAATCAATATTGCAGAGCTACCATTCATCTCTGTATTGGGCCACTTTCAAGGAGACAAAACTGTGGCGAAAATACTTCAATCGGGATTCTACTGGCAATCTCTATTCAAATATGCCTATTTTTATGTGAAAAGGTATGATCAATGCCAACAGAAAGGTAATATTTCCATAAGGCATGAAATGTCTCTCACTAATGTCATTGAAGTGGAAATATTTGATGTTTGGGGTAATGATTTCATGGGCCTAGTCATCCCATCATTGGGAAACCAATATATTTTAGTGGCTATTGATTATGTTTCCAAAGGATAGAAGCGATTCCCACTCAAGCAAGCGATGCCAAAACAGTCCTCAAATTCATCAAGAAGAATATTTTTACTCTTTTCGGCATGCCCCGGGTGATCATTAGTGATGGAGGATTCCATTTCTGCAACCGATAGTTCATGGCAATTTTGCACAAATATGGTGTATGCCACAGGGTGACAACAACTTATCATCCACATGCCAATTGACAAGTTAAGTTGGCCAACAGGGAATTAAAATAAATTCTAGAGAAAGCGATCGGGTCATCTCGCAAGGATTGGTCTATTAAGCTAAACGACGCACTATGGGTGTATTGAATTGCCTCCAAAACCCAATTTATAATGTTTCCTTACCAACTGGTTTATGGAAAAGCCTGTCATCTGCCACTGGAGTTGGAGCATAATGCGAATTGGGCAATTAAAAAACTGAACCTAGACATGCAACAAGCAGAAGAGCGTTGTTTGCTGCAACTCAATGAGTTGGACGAATTCCGAATGCAAGCTTATGTAAATGCCAAGATCTATAAAGAAAAGGCAAAAAAAATAGCATGACAAAAAGATTCTACCATGGAGATTCAAGCTAGGTCAAAGAGTTTTACTTTTCAATTCAAGATTGAAATTGTTTTTAGGGAAATTCAAATCCATATGGTCAGGTCCATTCGTAGTGATAAACATGATTGAGCACGGAGCAGTTGAAATATTCAATGAGGCATCCAACAATGGTTTTGTCGTGAATGGGCAACATCTAAAGCATTATATGGGAGATGAATTTCAGTGTTGCAAGGAGGGGTGGACTTGAAAGAAAATTAAACAGCGGGAACGTCAGATTGAGGACGTTAAACTTAGCGTTGAATGGGAGGCAACCCATTTTCATTTTCATTTTCATTTTGATTTGTGTTTTTGCTTTTATTTTTATTTTTATTTTTAGGAAAATGACTTGGAGCATAATTAAAGATCATGTTTGGAAGCAGCTGGAGAAAAAATTTAAACAATTTGCTGAAGAACATTGGTGCCTAGGCACCGCATGGGGGCACCCCGGCACCATGAGAAGATCCTGAAGAACACGGAGCATGACTTGGCACCCCAGCGCCGGGTCGTGGACAATGCAAACCGGACGCATTATAAAGCATGGGTTAGGGATTGTGCCGCCTCATTCTCCCCTTCTCATTTCCAAATCTTTTCAAAGTGATTTCCAGCCATTTCAACCTCAATCCAACTACATTTGACCCTCAATCTCCTTACCATTTCATTCATCTCATTTTCCATTCTATTTCCATTCTATTTCCATTCTTTTCTCTTTCTTAGATCCACCTCAAATCCATCCAAAAATTCAATTTTTCATCATTAAATCCTAAGCCCCACACTTACATTTGGTTTCCCATCGTTTTCCCCTTCATTTGGGCTCCATTTTGAGTCATTTCACCATCATCTTCTTCGACCGGCACTGGAAACCATTGTCAGTATATCGGCACTTAGGCGCCACTACCCTGCGCCCTAACACCAGTTCAAAAACAGCAGATGCGCAAATTTTCAAGTGGCAAGCTTCCAGGGGTAAATTTTCTCCATCTTTGGTGCATTTTCATTGATTTGAAGTGACTTGGTGATTGCTAGGGTGGAAGATTGGATTGAATTGGTAGGTTTTTGTGGATTGGTCGGTAGATTGGAGGTTGATTTGTGTGGTTGGTTCTATGGATTGCTTGGTCTTGGTTTGGTGATTAATTGGCGTGGCAATTGTTAGCTTGGTAATTGGTTTGAGGAGGTTGGCTTGTTGATTGTTTGTGGACTGTTTTGGGTGCATTTTTAGAGTTTGGCCTGTTTAGTTGTGTTGGACTTTTGATTGCAAGGTTGTTTGAAACTATCTTCTATTGGAGACATGGCTTCCTCGTCATTCGCCAAGAGGAAGAAGACTCAGGAGCTAGTGAATTTGATGGCAACAAGTTTGTGTCCACTTGGGCCTTCAAGCAGTACACGGACTCGCTCCAAAAACAGCATTTGATTCCAGAATGGGGCACCAAGATAGAATCATTTTTGGACAACTTCATTCACGCCCTAAGAGCTCAAGGTTGGAAGAAATTCTTGGCTTAGCCACAGCCTGCAATCGCGCCGGTGGTGAAAGAGTTCTACTCTAATGCGGTAGAACATGAGCAGGTCAGGGTGAAGGTCCAGGGTAAGATTGTCTCATTCCATGCTGAGGCGATCAACTCCTACTATTGGTTGTGTTCTTTTGATCACCTGGACCAGTACAAGGCGTTTTGGCAGGAGAAGACCAAGATGTCAACTCCATCACTAGGCATCTCTGCGAATGGCCTCCGACATGGAATCTACGAGATGACAACTCACGTCCTTCAAGTGCAGCTAGATAATGTACTACAGGAGGATGTTCTTCCATTTTGTCTCAGCCTGGATGATGCCATCGACGCATGTCAGATAGGTGACAATGGATAGGGCACTACTGCTTTACGCCATATACAATGGCATGTTGATCGATGTAGGCAAGCTAATCTACCATCAGATCTGTGCTAGCGTGACCACACTCCAAGGCAGTTACTATTTCTTGTCACTCATTATTGGGCTCTGCAAGTGGGCCGAAGTCAGATGGGAGCAAATGGAGGACGTCCTGAACTGTTAGGTGATCATTGACGACCTCTCCTACCGCACCCAGCCACGAGTCCGCACCACCACAACACGCCCCAGAGCAGCCCCACAAACGGGACACTCCACTGCACCACCGACTACCAATGAGCGACTGACCAACCTGGAGAACCTGATGGCAGCTCAGGCTAGGTTTTTGTAGTAGTCCAACAGGGCAATGGAGGCCCACTTTCGATGGCTGATGAAGGACCATAATATTGATGCCTTGACTCTCCCGCCTTTCTCGTCGACGTCTTCGGAGTTCCAATCGTGCTTTGGGTAGCCATTTGAGCCACAACATCGCGACAGTGAGGACGAGGACACCAACGAGTTTGATTCTTGAGGGAGTCTCGGTCCTTCCATTTTTTTATTTTTTCTTTTTTTTGTATTTTCTTTATTAGGTCATTATAGGTTATCATGCATTGAGGACAATGCATCTTCCAAGTTTGGGGGTGTATAATTCTTGACCATAGGTTAGTTTTTCATGTTTTGTTTACATTGCATATTATGTCAATTCCAGCCAATGAAAGTTATCTTTATTCAATCCATCTTATCGAAAATGTGCAAGGTTGTGAATAATGTTAACTTGAAATTGAATTCATGAAAAATAGGCAATTCAGATTAAGGACCAAGTATAAAAGAAAGTTGCAATTGACATGTGAAATAATTAAAAAATTTTCATAATACATTGTTCTAATTCAATTATATGTCAATCTTCCAAACTGAGATGATGAGAATTGAATTACGTAAATGTTGACCAAGTACTTTAAGAGAATTAATGGGTTCAAAATTAATAATATTTCACAAAAAAAATCTACACGGGCATGTTCAGTACTCCTAACAAGGCATAATAAGAAGGGGTGATTGACCTAAGCTAAGTAACCGGGATTTGATATCAACAAATGGCAAGGTTTGCGTAAAAAAGCAAAAGAAAATCATAGTAATAAAGTTTTAAAATTAAAATTCTCCTCAGATACCCTGAAATATGGTGAGGGAAACCAAAAAAAGAGAGATCTCCGGATATCATCAAATATGGTGAGGAGAATTTTGCAATAAGTTTGGGGGGGGGGGGGGAAGAATGTACAGTTGGAAAAAATTGAATCCAGTGAATTGTTACTATTTCATATGACCAGTTAGTTCAGCTTAAACCTTGGTTTGCCTGCTTTCATTGGTTTTATAATCAATTTCTTGATCAAATGGAAGATTAACATGTTAAATTATGATCATGTACTAAGAAATTTTGTCACACACATGTAACTTGGTTTAATAATAAAAATGCATGCCCTATTTTGGGTAATGGATGATTTTTCAAGTTTAGATTACTCTTGACCTTGTTGAATAGATAAATAGATTAATCAAAGCATAACGGGAAGCAAACGGAGTTGATAGGGTCTGCATTCCTTCATTCATTCATTCATTATGTTTGCATATGTTGCTCGAGGACTAACAACATTTAAATTTGGGGGTATGATAACTTGTAAAAATGCGAGTTATCATGGCCCATTTCAGACTATATTTGCACATTAGGGTGTGTTTGGGAATGGATAAAACTCTTGATGAAAAGTTATAGAGATGAGAAGTTGTCAAATAATGTGATATGATAGGGGTAATAATGAAGAATAAATAAGATAAAATTGAAATAGATGAGTTTGTTGTGTTGGTAGTTGCATAGAAATGATTGAAAAGTAGGGTAGTTGTATAGAAAAATGTGAAGAAATAATTAAAAAATAGGGTAGTTATGGAGAGTGAAAGGTTTTAGATTGAAAAGTTTTAAATTGACAACTTTTTGTTGTTGCCAAACACACCCTTAGTCTAAGAGATTAAGCATAGTTTGTATCCATTTAGCTTAATTTTCACACGCTTTGCATTTTAGGAGCATTATTTAGTTTTTATATATTTTTAGCATAAATTAGGCATTTTTCGTCCATTTATTTAGTTTATTCATTTTTTGCAAGAAGGATAGACAATATGAAGGCACACGGGTGAGTGGAATGTAGAACGAGACTAAGTCACAAGGCATGTGGATGGTGCCTGACACTGACCTACATGCCCTTGTCAGAACTCTAGCACAATCCAACAACCAGTAGCTTCCAATGAGTTGTGCCCAAGCACCACTTCATCATCATGTAGACAAGTCTAGAAGGGTTTTGAGGCACTTGACACAATAACTTCTAGGGAGTTGGCACCTAGGTGCTAAGACATGAATTCTTAGAATTTTCAAAAAGTTTTTAAGTCACCTAACACACAAAGAGTTGGCGCCTAGGCGCCACTACGCATCTGTATGCATGGATTTCTGTACGTGTGCTATGCAAATCCATTTTATAAATAGAAACCTAGGGTTCGTGCGCGAAAGAGAGCCCAAAGCCAGAATTGACTGCCAGAGATGGACGAAAACTCTATCAAAACACAAATCAAAGACGAGATTCAACCCTGTTCGTGGAAACCGCTGGAAAATAAGTTTTCTCTTTATCTTTCTATTTTTTCTTTCTCTATTTTTCTGGATACTTTCATAATGAGTGTAAAGGATTTTATGATCATGTCTTTGAACTAAACTTCCTTTAAATGGACAGTTAGGATGAATTGATATCTAATTATATTGTATTGGTTCTTTGAGATTTAAGAACGAATATTTGATTTTTCTATATGATTGTATGTGATTTACCCTTGCACATGTGGTTTAATACTTTTTATAAGATTAACAATCTTGTAAGATGATTTATTTGTTTGATTTATCCTTAAAAAAGAAAAATCTCTGCCAGATCCATGTGTAGGGCATAGGTTTCCTCTTTATTAAGGGGAGTTGTTTAATCGATAGGAATATACCGTTAAACCCTGTATAGTCATTGAACAAGTTATGAACTTATCAATTCCACTTTATTTAATTGCATGGGAACATAACAATTGAATAGGATATAATTAACTTTATATAATGTTGGAAGACATATATAAAGATTATCGAACTTAGACTAGTAAATACATGCATAATTCGATGAAAAAGAACCAATGCAATATAATTTAGATTTAAGGATTCCAAGCTATCTATCCACCATCTCCGATTGATAAACCTGTTTTTAGTATTTCAATGATTCCGTTAACTCTATTTTGATTTCTTATTGTGTGTGTTGGCCTTAGTTTTAAATTCAACAACTCAGAATTTTCTACCCACTGAAAGCAGTTAAACTAATTAATAATTCTAGTTAGACAATTTCTCATGGGAACGATACTCTACTTATTCTTTATTACTTGATGCGACACATATACTTACATTAAAAGCGAGCATTTTAATAGACGTATACACAGTTCGTCAAAGTCGCAACCCCAAGTCAACTCAGTCATCAACTTAGGTCAAGTCGATACCCAAGTCGACTCTAGAATCGACTTCAAATGGCATAAAATCGATAGAGCTGAAATTAAGACTCAGAGACAGGTGAAGTCGCAATCGAAGTCGACTCTGCTTATGACTTAGGTGAAGTCACAATCCTAAGTCGACTCTATCCAAAACTTGGGTAAGGCTTAGCTGTAGACCTTGAAAACATTAGAGTTAAGTCATTTTTCAAGTCGACTTCATCATGCAACTTAGGTGAATTTGTATCTCAAGTCAACTCAAGTATGAGACTTGGGTAAAGTCGAATTCCAAGTCAACCCAAGCCTGTGACTTAAGTATGAGGCAATCTTATACTATTTCAGAGACATCTTATTAGAGAATGGAGAACAAAACCAAGAAAAATAACCATCATGAATCAAGGCCACAAGAAGGATTTTTCAAGAGACTTGTGTATTGCTCAACTTAGGCATCACAATACACATCAAGGACATCTAATGAAGATCCAAGAGCTTGAAAGAAGGAGAAAGAAGATAATACACAACATATAGATCGCACGCAAAGTCTTGAAGTTCCAACGTGATAAATGGTTGGTGAAATCGCATTCAGAGTTGACTCCACCTGAGACTTAGGTCAAGTCTGAGACCAAGTCGACCTGAACCTAGAACTTGAGTTAGAAACTGAAGACCGAAGTTAACTCCAATGTGCGACTTGGCGGAAGTCACACTCGAAGTCGACTCCACCCGGCGACTTGAACGAAGTCGCATAACAAGTCGACTCCAAATGGGACTTAGCTCATAACAGTCGGAAAAAATTCGAATGTTGGCACATCAAATGTGCGCCACCTACCACAAAATGTTCAAATTTACTTCTCATTATTTAGGGAGCATCAAGTGAACGTAAATGTTGTTGAAAAAATATTGAATGAGTTCACCTTTCACTCTCTCTTGCATTTAAGTGATCTACAAGAAGTTTGAAGAATAACTTGGCATTTAAACTGTTGAAAGCTACATTGATCTATCAACAACTGCTTCCATAAGTTCTTCTACTTACATGAATCTGCCTACATAATTTGTAACATGTAGGTCTTTGTTATTCATTATTTATTTATTTTTTCACTTGGTTTGGTATTGGAGATTAAAACCAAGTGAAGGCAAAGTAGTGTGTGATTGGAGTGAAACTCATCACCTACTTGTGCTAAGATTGTACAAGCCCTTTAGAGCTAGAATCTAGAAGAGAGTGGTTGCTCAAAGTTGTATTGATAATACAATACTAGAACCTAAGCCACGACGGGTATGTGCTTGGATGGGTGGAGTAGGCGAGGTTGCCCAAACCACTATATATCGCTATCTCTTGATGTGGGTTGATTGCTTGTGTTTTATTCTTCTACTGCACCATTTCATTCCAACTTACTAGTTGTTTCATTGAGGGCATTAAATTTTACAAGGGAAAAAATTTCTGATTAGGCAAAGAACTTTTAAATATCTAATTTACCCCTTCCCTCTTGGATATTGCTATAAACTCAGGACCAATACCCATCTTCTATGATACCAAGACCAATGGAGGACTATACATGTAATTTAAGTATTTAAATTTGATTATTGTATTATTCAATCGATTGATTGATTTTAAGTTCATTGATTAACAAACGTAATTTAATTAATCACCATGGCTTAATGTGGGTTACTGTGTACAAAAAAGACCCAATGAGGGTTAGGAAATGATTATATGTCATGAATAATCATTTCATATATTATGATTTAATTGATGATAATTACGATGATAATTAAGGGATTAATGTGTTTAATGTTAGAAAATTCATAACTTGATGCCCATAAGACAGAATGACGTGAAATTTGAAAGGTAAGTACATGATGATGTGCTCTATCTTATGGATGGAATGGATTATGAAAATTATGATTTAATTAGGGTGATAATTATTTAATTTGATCCAAATCCAAAATACAATTTCAAATGACCATAACTTACGTTACAAAGGTCATTTTGAGATGAAATTTTTCATGAATGGTTAAAACGATATGGCTAATCATATGGATGTTGATTAAGCTAATTATCATGAAAAATGCTTAATCACAAAAGGACAAAATTAGTTGACTTGTTTTCAAAAAGGGAGACATGTCATTAATGGAAACGTCAAAGGGGTTAAAGCTTGAGTATGATGTGGATTTTTTAGGCATTTTTAATAATCAAAAATTCAAAAATTGAGGGTAAAAATTCCAGAAAAATCATAGTGGATTAATGGTTGGATTTAGGGTAGTTTTGTGTAGCCATAAAATGCCAAAACAAGGGATGGCAAGGGGGGACATCCAAGGGGTGAATGGAGAAGATGTTTTGCTTTTAAAAATCTGAAAAATTATAAATTGAAGGGATAAGTACTCCAAAAATACCATGGGATAAATATAGAATTAAAAAACCTCAAAAATGAGGTGAAAATTAAGGAGAAAATAGATTATATAAAGAGCTTAAGGGGCTGTTCACGTCCCTTTATCAAAAGTGGATAGCTTGTGTTTGAAAAAAAAAACACAAAGTCCAGCAGGGTTGAACACCCCGAAGTAAGGAAAAATGGAAGGAAAGGGGAAGAAAAAGAGGGAAAAAAGAGTAGGAGAAGAGGAGGAACTCAAGCTTGACAAGTTGGAGTAAAACTACATAAGTTCAATTAGGTATTCAACTAAGTTTGGGTTGTTAAATCCTAAGTTTTTTTTTAACTCCATTCATGGGTCATAGATTGATTTATTTATGAACCCTAAATGATGATTTAAGAAGCTTTTAATAAGGTTGCTAAATGCTAAGTGAGTTAGAGGATTCAATTCAAGCTTTCAAGCATACTAGGTATGATTTTAGGGTTGATTATCCTAAGTATACCTTGCTAGAATTTTTGGAACTTCTCCATTTAAGTTGTTGTTTTGAGCATATAATATGTTTGGAATATGTTAGATATTTCCATGATTAATATATGTTGAACTAAGCTTGATTTATGGGCCTTAGAAGGAGAAACATAGACTTGACAATTTGATGGAAATTTTACTCTTTTGTAGTGGAATTTGTACATGAACTAAGCAAACTAATATTTAGTTGATTTAAAAGGTAAAATACCCTAAATTTAAGGTAGAAAGGACGTCCTACATAGGGCTAAAAATAAATTTAAAAATATGTTTTTGTTGGACATGAGATGTGGACGTCCAAGGTTGGCAAGGACTGAATGGAAAGTTGCTGTTTTAGGCAATTTTCTTTATGGACTTTGGTTTTGTGAAAATATCCTAAATATAGAATAAGAAAAGGATGTCTAAGGGTTGGAATTAAAGATGTAAAAATTTATTTATGGAACATATGTCAATATGGACATGTAACGTGAGAAAGAATGATAGAAAAGTTGTTGTTTTGTAACTATGTGATTAAGGAGTTTTAATCTCATGATTATCTATAAATTATATGCTAATTAAGTGTTTTAATTAAGACAAAATAGAAGGCAATTGTTTCGAAAAAAATTGAGTAACATATAATATATGTGTAAAGATGGCAAGGATGAGAAATGACTAAATATGAATTGCTAACATGCAAAAATGAAAGGAAATATGGTAAAATATGAAAAGAAGTGGATTCTTTGATAAAATTAAGAAATCTCAAAAATTTAGGATTAACATGTAAAGCACTAACTCATAAGTATGTGTCTAAAGTGAGCACTAATGTAAGAAATGTAAAAAATGGATGTTAGATGATGAATGGGAAGTAATGAACTTCCATATATTGAGTTAAATGAATGTTGTAATGAATGTGAAAGTTTATCCTAAATAAGGGTTTTAAAAACGAAATAAATGGGTGTCATGGAAGCACAAGTTATACCAATGTATAAATTAGTAAAATGAACACCCAACTTGAAAAGTAAGTAGGTTAAGTAAGTTGATGGAAATCATTTGAGTTGGAAAACAATATGATGTGCAAACATATGAAATTATGTTTATTAATGCAATGTCATTCTTATGTATAGAGGCAAAGATAAAGAAAATGTTGACAAAGAAAATTGAAGTGAATTCAGATAAGCAAGCAAGACTTTTCAAAATGATATTTTATTCTCAAATGCGAAAATACTTTCAAGTTGTTTTACTTGAATGTTTTTAAAGTTATTTAAGGGTGGTCATCTCTTAATCTCTTTATTCCATAAACGATTTGATTACTTCTTTTATTGAAATGATTGATTAAATTCTTTTATATTTGGAAATGGCATGCTAGCATGAATTTAAATGATGTTTCATTGAAATGATGTTTAAATAGATAGTGTAAATAATTATCTACATGAGAATGACAAGTTACCATGTGTAAGAGGTATATAATGCTGGGATGATTGAAAGTCATGCATAAAATGAAAATTACGTAGGCTAGTCAAGGTAACAAGAGGACTAGATGTCCCCCTTGATGAGGCCAAGTCGGAAAGTCCGACGTCATGGATGGAAAAGATCATGCCATAAAAGGATGTCTCTAGGCTAGCATACTCTCACATGAAGGATTATGTCATGAATGAAAATGATGCGTTTGTATATCTAATGTTTATAAAATGCCCAAAAGTTGGGATTGATAAGATTTTCATGAAAGGTTTATGTGAAAAAGTTTATGTTTCATTGGTAGTTGATCACTTGATAAGTGTCTCCTATCGAATGAAGAGAAATGCATTTATATGAAAATGAAAAATGCTTACTTATTGAGTTTCGAGTCATGTTTTATTTTCCAAAGCCTAAGTCAGATACAAAGATAGCTCTAGAAGAGAAGCATAGGTTAAATGAAGAAATATAATTCATATATTCCTGTGTATGCATCTGCATGATGATAAATGTATTATGGAATGAATGTTTGCAACTTATTGCAATTTATGAAATTTTACACTATTGAGGTGTGATATAGATTGGATTATGTCAAATTTTTGAAAAATGATTGTGGGTGATGAATGTATATCTTAACATGACATGAATGCTAAGTGTGACGATTTATAAGTATATCGTTGCTCATAAGATGAATGATGTGAAATCTAAAGAAAGAAAACGACGAAGGGAAAAGGAATGAAATGAAAATTTTTTTTGAACAAGATCTAATTAAGAACCCGTCATGTGATCAGGGCAACAATCCTGACTCACATTTACCAATCAACAACGATCTTAGAGTAAGACTTCGTGTGACACCTCGGATTGGGGCGCCACGTTCTCCCTGCCATTTCTTTGAAACTTCGTTTCCCTTCTTCCTCTCCAATCTCCACTAGCACACCTTCACTAATTAATGTGAGATTTTTTTTAATAAGTGCTAGGCTAGCGCAATAAGGCCATGTTGTGCATTTTTATTTAGCTGCTTTATTGAGGGTTGACCAACTCTGATGCTCAACCTACTTTACTCTGCAAGTCTAATTCTAACTTCTAACTTCAATGGTTTTTTCTATTGTTTCTTCATCTTCGGGTCACAACATCATTTAAAAAGAATAGTTATGCATACTATTAATATTTATTATAGTGTAGATCTCATTTACTTGTTGCTTGCATTTGCTAAATTGTACTAATATAGTGGTCAGTGGATAGCTATTCATTACAATTTATGATATTTATCTATAATGCAATTTTGTATTTGAGAAAATGTTGTGGATTGCATAAAGAAGAAACTTGAAGACATTATGTCTTGTTTTTTTCAATGATGTGATTGGTGGATTTTTAGACTTTTAAAATTTTACATTTAATGGGATGAGTTGAAATGTTTGTAAACTTTTACAATTTTATTTTTGATGAAAATAATGTGTTTGTAAACTTAAAATTTTATTCTTCCTCAGAATGAAGTGTTTGTAGACTTTTAAAATTTAATGTTGAATGAGAATAATGTGTTTATACATTTTCATAAGAATAATGTGTTTATGGTTTTTACATTTTCATTTTTGTTGAGCATATGAGCTGTTCTTTTTTTGATAACCATGAATTTATATTATTATGAATTATTAAATATTCAGTCCTCTAACTATTAATGATTTGTTTTATTTCTTATTGTGTTGAATATGTTTACCGAAGTCTAATTCATAAAGGCATCAAGATAAATAGCCATGATTTGAAAGTCAAGCATCAATATTCAAGACTCATTAAACATTTCAAATCAGTTAATGTAGCTTATTTTTTCTAATATATGAAGCTTAAAATCTAACATATTGATTTAAGATTTATGAATATATAATTTTATATTTTTATCAATATATAATTAATTAAAAATAATTCAACATTTATGACATCATAAATAAATGATTATAACGTCACCGTTCAAACTGGTTGAACCAGTTCGGACTAGATGAGTTCCATTACCGATTCGATTTTGATAACACTTATTTGGAGTCAACCTTCCACATTATTTTAAGATATCCATTCCATGGGTATTATTGTTTGTTATTTATTTAACATATTACTTAAAATCACCATTTTAAGATATTCATTCCATCTATTTTATTTGTTGTTATTTACTTAACATATCAATTAAAATTATTTTAATTAAAAATTTATGCACATCTTGAAGTGTACCATGAAAAACTAATTAGAAGCAATTAAAAGTGTAGGTATATTCTCCTAATAGTTACCAACATATATAAAGCATGATTATATACAATATATTGTACATATGCTTAACTTACAAATTTATTTTTTAATTTTAATTGTATTTATTTATTTTTTCTTCATAAACATTTTTTCTATGTGTATTTAATCTATATATGAAGTTTTTTCCATTTGAAAATACTTTTATATCTTTATTTAGATTTTTTAAAATCAAGTTTTTAAGGGATAAAAATGACTTATATGTCCTTGAAATTAATTATTTTCAAAAATAAAAAATAAATATGTAAAAGTGTTTTAATATAGCAAAATTTAGCATAAGATTAAATACACTTATGAAAACATATTTATTAAAAAAATTAAAATTAAATTAAAATTAAAATTAAAAACGAATATTGTAAGTTAAGCATATGTACAATATATGGTATATAATCATATCTCTCTCTCTCTATATATATATGTGTGTGTGTGTGTGTAAATATATAAGAAGTGATCCTTTTAGCCCTGGGTAGCAAATGCCTCAATTAGTCCGTCTCAAAAAACTCATTTATAACATTTTTTTCTTCATATACTTGTTTATGTAAGTAATTTAACATATAAACTAATTTTATCATTTTGGACATGTGTAAATAGGGGCATTTTTAATATATATACACACACATAGATGTTTAAAAATCTCAAAAAATATATACACATCTTTAAAAATGGTAAAACTTGATTTATATGTTAAATGCACTTAAATAAATAAGTATATAAAAATGTTGTAAATAAGTTTTTTGAGGTGGGCTAAGTGAGATATTTTCTTAGCCCACGTTAACATGATCATTCTTATATATATGAGAACTTATCTTTTGAGTTTACATGCACCATAAGTTACATTGCATTTAGCTCAAAATAGGCCCCCACATGATCATAAATTGTACATTTACTCCGATCATTATATTTAGAATTTTAGCAAACTAATTTTCATTAAAACTAGATATGTGTATAGGCCTCATCTAAAAAGAGTATAAAATCAACATAATAAAATGATTTGATAAAAATACCAATTTTAAAATTATTTTTTCAATATATAAATTATATAAAATTTAACATGGATAAATAATTTTATAAATAATTTTACCAATTTTATACATGGATAAATAATTTTATAAAATATTAATACATTTAAATGCATGTAAGGTCTATTTGGAGCCACATGCATATTAATTTTATAGAGCATGTAAATGCAATGGATCATCTCTCTATATCTATTAGCAATAGAGGAGATCAACACTCCTGAAACAAGGGACAAAAAATTTCTTGAGCAGAGACTCCACCACTTGAATATTAGACTAAGACTTTATAAACTAGGTTAGTGTATAAATTTAACATATTAACCAACCATCTATCCTTTTTTTATTATTACTTTTGCATTCTAATCATTTTCAAATCTTCATCTAAAACTTCAATTTTTCCTTATTTTCTTTGCTTTTAGTCATTATCTCCATCATATTATATCTCTCTTTTCCCAAAATTTTAAGGTTTTTTTTTAGCTCACATAAACGAGAACTTTATAGATACATATTTTTTAAAGTAGGAGGAACTGTTTTAAAAAATTCTTAACCAAACGGATTCACTTTGAGTGCAATATATTCTTTTTTCCCAGAAATATCACTAGTCATTAACTTATAGCTGGCAATAGCATGGAACGTCCAACCCACAAAACATGTTCTGCAGGTATGTCATGTCACGGCCAACTATGTGCTGTCAGTTAATGTATGCGAGTTAACTTCTCATGTCGACCATCAAAACATGTTTCGCGTGCATGTCATGGCTAGCCAGTATTAGGGTGCGTTCTGGAATGTTAGGAGGCAAGAGGAAATGAGATAACAGGTTTTTTTAATGTATTCACATTATTTTATATATTTTTGACTATCCTACTTTGCTGATTCTCATTTCTATATTTTAATAATTTTCTTATATAATTATATTATTTATTTAAACTTTACTTTTATTATACCATGTCACTTTCAAATTTTTAAAAAAATTTCCTACTTTACATTTCCAAATGCCTTGTGCAACGTTTGCGGGTTAGCTTCTTATGCCACGAAGAGATAAGCCTCTCGAAAGCGACATGACAAAAGGCTAAGAGTATACAGCAAAAGAGATTTGTGTGACCGATAAATCAACTTGAGCATTTTATATCAATAGTATCAAAGCCTTACATGTAGCGGCTAAATTAAAATTACTAATAGATAAATACAATCATCCAGAAAAGGTAGAGGGCGAGATAGAAGAGAAGAGGAGAAGAACTATTATTAAGACATCAATAAAAAAAAAGAACTATTACTGGGCTAAAAAAAGAACTATTATTGGGCTAGTATCACTAAAATAGTCTGTTATGGTTGTAATCTTTGAAAGAAAGGTGCATTGATATAACCCAAGATAAGAGAGTAATGAATGTTGACTTTTAACAAAGAAATCCTACTTCCCTCTTAATAACGAATAAATTAAGAATATTAACAACTGAAAATTCTGCATACCTTTCTAGAATATAGAGTTGTTATTACTATAAAATTTTCTTAGCAACAAAATTTAGCAAGGAAACCAATTTTGTTGCTAATAACCTCTTCTTTGACAAATTTCTTTTTAAGATAAATATTAAAAACTTAAATTTTTATTGCTAAAAGTTCAGGATCGTACTGAATTAAGCTTTTTCTTACTAAAGTTCTTTGTAGCCAACTTTATAAGAAAATGAACTTTTAGGGACAACGCTGAAATTTGTCACTAAGTGAATTAATTTACGCTGTGATGTCATTATAGCTAAGTTGTCACAATTTAGTAATACACGATTTTAACTATAGTTGTTTGAAGCTGTTGCTAAAATCGGTTACTTTCTACAAAAGTTATTTTATTATTATCGCAAAAAATACTTTTAGCGATGAACTATTTATGTCATTAATAGTGTCTTTTGTAACAAAAACTTGTTAAACATCACTTGAAGTGTATAGCAAAAAGTTGATGTTTTTTAATAAAAAAAACTACCAACTAAACAGTAACAACGTTATATAAATCTGACCTCGAGTAATGAGCGGGATTCATTACTAAAGCTCAATATTCTCGTGGTGCTAGCATCAAGCTCATAAATAAGAATTTGTTACTACAAATTCATTGTATAAAATTTCGGGCGAAGAAAATATTTTTTATTCCAATAAAATATATATTTCTTTTCTACCTTTTAGCAATGAACTTGCTTCTTTTCTAATGAAAAGCATTTTGGTATTGTTTTAACACAAACTGTAATATCATCTCTAGAAATACATTAATGCCTTTTTTCTAAAAGTTAAAATTTTCTGATAATTCGAATAGCGCTTTCAGCTAGAAACAAGAAAAAAATATGAAAATACAAAAATATAAAACTCGATCTTCAATTGCACCCAAGCTTTCACTCTCAACGTGCAACTCATGTCAACCATTGGTGGTAGATTTCCATATGTTAATGGAGGTTGAATTGAATAATACGGAGTTTCTTGATATAGTAGCTTCAGAAAAAGAGAAGGAAAAAAAAAATCCTTGGTGAATTCAAGCCATTTTATAATGATAAGCATATTATACAAATTTTTTTTTTAATTGAATCTCTTTATGCCATTCAATCTGGCTCAAAGTGATAAATTACTGACGCTTGCACATTAATATTATGATGGGAAATTAAAAGCCAAGAAAGAGACTAAAGCTCCTCATACGCCATGCTTGGAGATTATTGCTCACATGCCATGAACTCGGTGAGAGTTGAAACCCTCTGGGGGGTTGGCAGGCAGCACCTCTAGCTAACCTTGATATCTCAGTTTGTTACGAGTTTAGGAATTTTAATTCATCAATTTTTTACTAAGAGTTGAATGATTTCCTATTCATATGTTCAATATATGGACTAGATTAATTTTGTTTTATCTTTTTTCTGCTTTTAAGAAGTTTTGTAGCAATTCCACGTGATCACGTTATTAAAGCACCATTAATGAATGTGGACCATATTATATATAAAAGAACATGATTTCATGCACCTGGTTGTATCGAATTTATTTTTTATTTTTTTAAAAACTTTTTTATATAACTATTAATCTAAGTGTATTTAACATGCGTATCAATTTTTACCATTTTTAGATCTTTTTAGATCTTTTGAATTTTTTAAAATCAATCCTATTTAGATTACTAAATGTCTCTAATTTTAAAAAATCTTAAAAAATAGTAAAAATTGATACATATATAATACATTTAGATTAGATTAATAGTTGTGTAAAAAATTTTCAAAAAAATTAAAAATAAATTAAATATACCTGGGTACATCAAAGGTAAGTGCACCATATTTCATATAATACAAAGGCCTATCACGGAATTCATAGGTAGATTTTTAATATTACATCATGGGTAGATTAATTTGCTCGTGGGCATATATATTTAAATAACATGAAGTTATAGATCGTTTCATCTTACTACGTTTAGCACCTACCCAAAGGAAGCGAGTAAAAACTGGTTTCAACAAAAAATTGCAAAATGGAGCAACATTCGAAAAACAAATTCCAATATCTCTTGCCACCCACGGCAATACGCGTTCCGAAGGATTCCACGTCACGTTAATCTCAAGATTCAAGCATGAAGAAAGTCGCGAGCTTTTAGAAAGTCCATCGGGCTTGACAAGCGGTAGCTACTACTCAAGCATATTGAATGTCCCATACTACTCTTATTCAAGTAGGCCTAATTATAGGTGAAAATAGGGTCGCGTTGGACCAACCCCACCCGTTCCGATTTTATGAAGAGTCAAGGCAAAGATTTGGACCCGGTGAGATAGAGTAGGTCAGGATTTTAGATCCATGTTTTAACTCCAAGGGGTGGGGCGGGTCGACCATCTCTTGACTCGCCTTGACCCGCCCCGACCCGCCCCAACCCTTAAGGTATAAGTTATTTTTTATAAATTGTATGACTTACTTATGTAAATGTTGTTTTGTTAGATAAATATGTTTAACTTTACGACTTATGATTTATAAATTGTATGACTTACTTATATCATATTCACATATTTATCAATGAAATAAAATATATCATGTACGTTGTTTATATCTTACAAGAGTGAATATTATTATTTTGCAATTTAAAATTTTTAATTGCAATTTAAAATTTACATCAATGTTTTTAAAATTGATACACATATCTATCAATGTTACATTGTAAACGAAATTATTAAAAAAAATTTACTAATACTTTGTTATGAGAATTATGTTATACTTATGAGAATTGTGTTTTACTTACTAAATGGTAAAATATTAAATCATTTAATCTTTAAATTTATTATAAGTATGAATTTATATTGATATGCATATAAAATTTTAAGCTTTGACCTACTTTTTAACCTGACTATTGTCCTGACACCGACCCGAAGCTAACTTGAATTTTGTCCCAAGACCTCTTAACGAAAAGTGAGGGTCGGACCAATCTTGTCTATCCCAGTATAAAAAGCAAGGTCAAACAGGATTTTTAAATGTAGGGTCAGAGTTGGGTACACCTTTAATTGCCTCGATTTTCACCCCTAAGCCTAATAAAAAGTGAGTTTGAACATGGTAGGCACTGGGCACATGGGTTAGTATTCAAGGTTCCCACGTACATGGGTTTTGAATATTTCATTCCTTTAATTTGAACAATTAAAGAACTATTGATTAAAGAAATAATCACACCTTCAAGGGGATTGCTAAGAAAGATCTCTTATCCCCTTGTTTATTCCTCCTACGTCTAAAAGGTCTATCCCATTTAATTAAAGATAATCATGAGGAGGGTAGGTTGCAGTGGTTATCAGTGAGAAGGGGTGACCTAAACTCATGTACTCATTCTTTATTATTGACATACTTTTGTTCATGAAAGCAACAAGCGACAAAATTTTACAATATGATGAAAAAGTAAGGGGAAAAAATCAATATGGAGAAAACTTTCATATTTTTAGTAAGAATACTATAGTAGAAGAAAAAAAAGAGAGATGGCAAAGTAGATGACCATAATTTATCAATCTACTTGGGCTTTTTGACGTGGTTTGGGAGAAATAAAATAAAAGTACTCCAAAGGTCAAAGATAAGACTTGGAAAGAATTCAAAATTGGAACCAAAATGTAATGCCCTATTGCCTAGACATCCGTAATGGGTAGTTAATGGGTAACACGTGAAATAAGAAAAATTCAACAATATCTCCCCATAACTTTTGAGGGGATGGTAAGAAATACAGAACTTGCTAAACATAAACATTACAATCCTATTCCAAAATGTAATGTTTAACTCTATATTTATATATTTACATGCTCATATCATAGAGACATCCATATAGTAAAGAAGTCTTCATATTCCATCGTTATATAACAAGGTAATCCAAAAGATTATCATACCTATATTTGCATAGTCTATAGTCAAGTTTAAAATGCACAATTGTAATATGTTCACTATAGTTGAGTCCAGTAAGCAAATGCTTGCATTCATTAGTATCAAATAAAAGTATCGAGTCCAAAATAGCTAAGAATACAAGTTTAATCTATTGTGTTAAGTCTCCACGATTGTGTTCCACTCTGGCCCTATCCTAAGATGTTTCACTTAATCTGTAATCTAAAGCCAACATAACAAATCACATGAGTCTAAAAAAACTTAGTAAGTAGATAGCCTTGGCACGAAAATATAAATAACAAGATCTATGATGCACATGCCATGATAATGATGTAGTATGCCAACTTCTAACTAACCATACACAATGTGAAATCAACAACTATGCCCAAGAACATATGTATATGTATATAATTGCATGTAATGGCTAATGCACAACCCTCCACTAATGGCAATTAAGGGTCATGAATAACCCTATATAACTATACAACTCGTTCACGTATACAGTTATATCCAAAGTTTTGTTATGCAATGTGTCTGTGATCATACTTATGCATTGAACTATTAAACTAAACTACTTATCATGAATAATGCATAATCTAATAAACAAAATGAGTGTCATAAACCATGCATATAGCATTAGCAAACTTAATAAATGTTTACTTTGAGTTTAGCAAACAAACTATCACATAGATATTTCACCGAACACTTGATAGGCGCCAAAAAGAAAACCTTTAGTTCTTCATATCAATTCATCTCGCTCAAGCCATATCACATCCTAGTTACGTGGAAACTACTAACATGTCATCTATTTCACTAGACTTATAGAAATATCTAATTTCTCAAGAATCCATATGAGCCTAGCTTCCCTTGAACCCTAAAATGCCTTGACTATGAAGCTTCTTGGATAGTTCTTATTCCCACTAGTTCTATAATATGTTTAAGATGAGATTTCATTATTAACTTCTGAAAAGGGAACATCTACTTAACTCAATCATGATTTTTCCAAAAAAAGTAACTCTAGACTTATATCTCTAAGATTTCGTGCTCCCTCGATGAGAATCACTAATCTTTGAGGTAGTTTAGAGAATTTTTAGGCAAGTCTAGGGCCGGATGAAGGGCTAAGGAAAAGAGGAAAAGGAAAGGAGTAGAAGCAAAAATGGGAAGGGAAAAAGAAGGGTGAGGGGTCATGTGCCCTTTCTTTAAGAGAGCTCTTATCAAGACAGGCCAGACCCAAACACTAATTTATCCCTAACTTTCTTATCCATGCAACTTAATCAATTGAACGTTTTCCCGAGGGCACTACCCTTCGCCCCCACAAGGGGCACTACCCATTTCACCCCTACAACTATACCTGCTCTGTGAGGTTTAAGATAGTCATAGCACCCCAAAAATTTATATCACAACTAAGTGTGCAATTAGAGGTGCAACTTGGGTCAGGTAGGTCTGGATAGGGGTCGACCCTACCCTTATCCTATTTTAAAAAGCTCCTACCTTATCCTATTTTACGTCGGGTCAGTTTGAGGCATACCCAACCCTATTTTTTTAAGGCCGGGTCGGTTTTGGTTCCCATTCCAAATTGGTTCCATTAAAAATTATTCAAGCATGCTGCCAAAATCTGTTTGTAAGTCTAGATATTTGAATATCATGATCAAGTATAAATAATTTACTAAATCTGTTCCAAACATTTGCAAGAAGTTCATAAAATAGTTAATGGACGCATGAAACTTTTAACAAGAAATCATTTAGCCATTGCAAATGGTTAAAAATCATGAGCAAGAATACACGCTGCCAAACAAATGCACAGAGCTATCCAAATATCAAGCCACACCAAACAATTCACATATACCAGAAATTCCATCCTTTACAACTTTTAACAATCACATGCATAATAATAAATCTCAATGTCAAGAAATCAAAAACAAAAAAATCATTTAAATTGGGGTAAACTGAGGCAGATTTGAGGACTTACCCAAAGTAGATTTTAAACCAACAGAGAGGCAACAGTTGAGGACCCATTCAAAATAGATTTGAAACCACACCCCTAATTCTAACAATGTGGGGCTGCAGACATGTAAGCTAGGGATTGGGACTAAAAGGGTGGAGAATGTCAAAGGGAGATGGGCTGAAAGGAAAGAAGTGTAGGGGGGAGGGGTTGGAGCAAAGAAGAGCGCTAAAGTCTCTTTCGTCAACTTCAATCATGCCCCAAGGGCGACACGACATGCTTGGTGATCAGGAAGAATGAGGCAAATAGAATTCTCACCCATTAATAATTCAACATTAGCTGGCTCACCACCTCCACCATACCAAACAAACATTAATGGCAGTCAGAAAAAAATCACTCCCCATATACATAAATCATAATAACTCACTCAAAAAGTCAAAACTGTGCATAAATGCCATCCCGAACTAGCCTCTGCCAATGAGATCGCAAGAAAATAGAGAAAGATATACCATGTACCCACCAAGGCATGGACAACCAAGTCTCCAAGCAACTCCAACGCTGACAGGATATCTCGATTGAGAAGACCTCGCTCGTCGATCTCCAGAAGAACTCGAGCAATGTGTTCTAGGTACTTGGTACCGAAACCGACCCTACCTTACTCCCCACAGGTATTTTTTTAACTAGAACCGAACCGACCCTGCGAGTAACCATGGTGGAACCGAACCAACCCTATTTAGGGTACCCATCGGGTCGACCTGTGGGTATCGACCCAAGTTGCACCCCTTGTGCTATCACATAAACATGCTAGTGCATAACTCATACTCGTGTCTAATGTGCTCACGAATAGTGTAACATACAATTCAACATGCTAAGATAGTAATATATAAATGCATGCACTACACATCCCCTAGGTGTCACATTTATATACTGTGTACACAATACCATCATCATTAATTACTAGTGGTATATTCACAAATTACCTCATGGTCAAAGAAGGATTATAATAAAATACCCAATCCACAAATGAAAGCTATTATCCAGTGGTGGGAAGAAAATGTTAATTAAAGTAGTGATTCAAGCAATCCCTAGTTACACAATGAATTTATTCCTCTTATTGAAGAAAATCTGTGAAGAATACAATTCTGGTAATTATATAATCACCTAAGGTATAATCGAGTGGTTTGAATACGTGTCTATGTAAATAAAGTTTTGATTTTGACTATATGTTGGGTAAACTACAATAAAATTGAAATGACCTCCTATAGATATAGTCTAAGTAGAGTAGAATTTGGATTGATTTCGGCTCGTTCTCATATGTATGCAGCAACCTCACCTCCATCACTTCACATTCTTTCACTATGAAGTATGAATTCTTTGAGTTTTCCTTTAGCTATTTTCTTTTGTGTTACATCTATATTGATTTAGTGTAGATCAATTTTAACAACATTAGATTAGTTTTAACAAGATAAAAAAACTTATGTAATCTAAAGCTTTAAGAAGTTTGTTTCACTGACAAAAAGTTTTGGATGGCTAAAGCTAAACTATATAAAAAAACTATCGCAACTAAAGTGATTTTCAATCATATCAGTGAAAAAATTCTGGATGGTTAAAGCTAAACTATATAAAAAAAATTATCGCAACTAAAATGATTTTCAATCATATTATTAAAAAGTGATTTTTTATTACATTGCAAAGAGAATGCTCCTGTCTGAACTCGATATCAGGATTTCAAGTGTGCATGAAAAGTGATCTTTGATCATATGTCCCTAATGATAAATATTTTTTAAAAAAATATTGATAAAAATAAAATTTATCCACTTTTAGTCCTTAGGATAACAATGCCCATGCTCCATCCTATCCCCCTATGGTGGGAAATAAGAGACGGAAAAACAAAGCCCCAAAACAAGAAGCTACAATGTTGAAGAGATGATACAAAATTGAGAAATATTGAGTCCGGTGGGATAGTCCACCATTCAAAAATTTTCATGTGAGAAAAGAGAGCCAACTTACCTAAGTCATGGGAACCATATTGCCTGATGTAAGGATATGTGAATATGAAATTTCAGAAAATGATGATTCCATCTTCCTAATTTCCTCTAATAGAGATTAGCAGTTTGATAATGAGAAAGCAACTCCCCTCAACCACGAAATTAGCACCACTGCATCAATCTCAACCACTAATTTATCAAATCCTTAGTTGTTCACCGATTGATTCCAAGAAGAATTGCATTTAGCTCTATCTAGCTTATTTTTCAATACTGAAAACTTTCCAACTAACAACATCAATGAAGTACCCATTCTCTTCCCTTGCAATAGCCCTTAATTTCATAAATTTATGTTGAATAGAGTGGGTAGCATCAACATTTAGTTTATATTAACCTGAATCTGGATGAGTTCACCTAGTTGTGCCTGCAAACTGATGAGAGTCTTGGTTGACAATGAGAGAGGTTAAAAAACTTTGATGTAGAAAGTTTATACAACAAGCAACTATACTTTGAATTAGAATCTTAGTATTTTTTGCACTGGTTTATTCCTCACATACCATAGACCCTACTCACTGCAAGCAATTGAAGTGTCTAAACTATCTCGTCCATAAGTGTCAAAAGTAACTCACCTTGAAAACTTCCTTAATGTATTGATAATTCCAGAAAATGTGAAGATCATCCTCATTGGCTTGACCACAAAGGGGATAATTGGGGTTGATGGGCATACCCCTTTTAGTTAACTGCAACCTTGTGAGGAAGGAGTTGGTGAGGATTCTCCACCCTAACACTTGGTTATTTTTTAGGAGCTTTACTTTCTAAATTGTCTTCAATTCATCCACTTTGTCATCATCTACATAAGAGATTTTAAGCCCCACAACCTCTAGATTCCTTTGATGACCTAGTTAGCAAGCACTATAAAAAAATCTCTCTCCATCTTAGGATCATAATATATGCCATCCTCTTATATTTCCCTTGCAATTAGCACCTTTTGCATAAGATCTTATCCCCTTTCACCAATTGCTTATTCCAACTTCTGGGTCGGGGGCCAAATGTGGAATAAAACTGACATGTCCACTTATCGTCAAAGATATTGACTGTTAACCCATTATTGATTCACCATTTGTAGCCCATTTGTAGAAGAGGACAGGTTGACGCTAAGCTTCGCTATGAAAAAGAGCACCCGTTGATAGAGCACTTCCATATCTTTCTATTCGACAAATATTTAGCTCTTAACTCTTGATGGCACAAAAAGGTAGGATCAATGGAAACTTTTCACATTTATTTTTCCACTAGAGCCTTGTTGAAAGATTGTAATTCACGAAATCCTAAAACACTAGTAGCCTTGGAAATACACATCTTTTGCTAAGACATCCAACTAATTTTCTTGCTACCATCTTTCTCCCTCATCATAACTCGCTAATCATGACATTAATATCGTCATAGAATATTTTTGGGAGGACAAAGAGATTCATGGCATAACTCGAGATAGCTTAGGCTACAACTTTTTTGAGAATCTCTTTCCACAAAAAGATAACATCTTTTTTTGCTAAGTCTAGATTCTCCTCTATATTTTTTCTTTCAAATACTAGAAATTTACCCTTTTATTCCTTCCAATCCACACCAATAAAACCAAATAGGTTTTTATTTGTTGGCCATTTAATCCCATCATCCTCTCAACACTGGTCTTGATATATGATCTTTTATTCTTGCTAAGAACAATTATAATTTTTGCTCTATTAATTATCTATCCGAACCAATCCTCGTGTTTGTTTAAAATCTCTATTATATGTTGCATTGCTTTTTTATTTGCCTGCATGAATAGAAAGACATCATTTGCAAAGAAAAATGAGTTAACTTTGTGTTAGTTTTTCTTATTTTGATGCCTTGGAGTTGATCTCCTTCAAGATCTATTGACATGGATGCCTATTAGCCATTTACACAAATTAAGAACATTTTGGTGGGGGGGGGGGGAGATCATGGGTCAACCTAAGGGAGGACTCTTGATGGAGTAATCTTTTCAGTAAATCTGGCATTGAAAGATACCCAATATGTAACAACATAAATGCAATTGTAAATCCAATTGATCCATGTTGCTCCCGTGTAATGACTAATTATTAATAATAATAAAGATCAATCCAACAAGTACAAAATAAATCACACAATTATAGTGGTTTGGTCACCCATAGACCTACCTTACTCTCCAAGTACAAATACTTGGGTTTCACTAGTCAACTTCAAAACAAATTACAGTAGTATAGTCAATCAAACCGTCTTTTAGATTTGTGTTAAGCTCCAGGTGGGGCTCATAAAATAATTTCTTTGTTTGATTGGAATCCACTCTCCAGGTGGGCTTCAAATAGCAACAACCAATTGTCATTAATATTTTAAATAATTGACATGAGTTTGGAATTTCTAACATGACTCCCATAGGGAAAATTTCCATTGGATCTATTTCTTTGACTTAACATATAATCAAGCATTGAATGAACTAAAAGATAAGACTTTTGAAACATGATGTGCACCACATGAGAATAACATCCTCGGTATTAACAATATCTTTGACATTTGTTCTTGGATAAAGACAGTTGCAAAGTACTTGAAGTAATAATTTTAACTCAATAGAGGCCAAATCTCTAGCAGAAAATGCAACTTTTAAGATGCTTAATCTTGCATCCACAGTCAAATCAAAATTAGCATCTTCAATAGATTCATCAGTACAATCTTCAACATAAAGACATGGAAGTTGCATGACGGAGGTAAATTCTTCAACAGTAAATGAGATATATACTCCTTTTAGATATGAACGGTATGATTTGTCTCCTCATTTCTCAAGATACACATAGAAAAGTCTAACAAGATCTTAATAAATAGACATTCCAGAGCACAGAAACTTGAATAAAAAAAATCTTTAAGCCAATCAACAAAAGTAAACTTGTTATGCTTAAAGTATTTGAAATCCACATATTTACCCTTCAAAATACTTTTGGAGACTATTTTGGTTTGGAATTCTTTCTCATGCTTTTCACTTTTGAATATTATTAAAGTACAATCTTTTTAAAGACTAGGATATTTCATCCTGGCTATTTTTAGGGGTGGAATTGACAATGGAGGTGGTGTAGTATGACTTGTTATTGTGTTCTTATTCTCTTCAATGATAATGCCTAAGTTCCTTCTTATCCTTGGAGGAGATTTCTTGGATGATATATCCTCCACTTTCCTCTTGCCTTTCTCTTGGTAATTTGCTTTTGAAACAAATTTGGGAGGAACCATTTCAGTGGTGATGGGTTTTAGTGATGATGAGATTTTAGTAGTGATAGGTTTTCATTAGGGTTTTTGGTGGTGGAATTGATGAATATTTCAAAAATAAGGTATGGTTAAGAGAGTTTCCATTTGGGTTAGGGTTGCTAAAAGATAAAAAAGGATGCAAAGTATGTTGGAAATAATGCTTCAAAACAAAACAAAATTGACCAAAGATTGAGTTTTGATGATTAACAAAGACTAACTTGAG
>JAXCLR010000092.1:23984967-23997412 GCA_035584095.1 Annona squamosa
CCAAGTCACAACGGAGTGTGAGCTTGGAAGAGTGGAGTAGGGAAGGTTTGCCCGAACCACTATAAATCTTGTATTCTATTTCTTTTTACTGTTTTATCTTATTTGTTCTCCATTTGCTTTCAAAAGGGGATTAATTTTTCAAGGGGTTAAGATTTTTGATTTACTAAAGATTTTTTAAAGAACTCAATTCACCCCTCCCCTCTTGGGTTTAGCCATCAACTCAAGACCAACAAAGTATTGGTATCGGTTGGTGTGGATAGATCAATCAATCAACTCAATCATTGGAAATAAAACTAGAATGGAGAAATAATCTAAAGAATCTCATCAGTTTTTTATTCCAAGAAGAAACCCAAGTTGTCACCATTTCTAGAAGGAGAAGACATCCAACTGATAGAATGCTTGATCATCCCTTTTTTATTTTCTTTATTTCGACAAAATCGTCGACCTTTTTGATAGAAATGGTTGACCTTTTCAGGCCAATTTATCATGCAAATGGATATATTACACCAAATTCTCTTCTAATTTGAGCAAATCTTTTAGCGAGTAGAGGTTTTGTAAAGATATCAGCTATTGATTTTCAGTGGGAACAAATTCAACACATATATGATGCTTTTGCACATGACCTCGAATAAAATAAAATCTTACTTCAATGCGTTTGGTACGAGAGTGTTGTATTGGATGTTTTATCAGATTAATAGCGCTTGTGTTATCACAACAAATTGGAATATTAGAATATTTGAGTTTATAATCACATCATTGTTCTTTCATCTGCAAAATTTATACACAATAGCTAGCAACAGCCACATATTCAGATTTAGTAGTAGATAAAACCACAGTGGTTTGCTTATGAGAAAACTATGATACAAGTATATTTTTCAACATTTGACAAGTGCTACTTGTACTTTTACTATCTACTTTGTATCCTGCATAATTAGTATCAGCATATCCAATTAGATCAAAATTTGAGCATCTAGGTACCATAATCCCAAATTTAGAGTGTCAACAAGATATTTAAAAATTCTTTTCATAGCAACCATGTGAGATTATTTAGGATTTGATTGGAAACAAGCACATAAACAAACACTAAATAGATTGTTTGGTCTAATTGCTGTAAGATACAATAGTGACCCAATCATGCTCCTATATAATTTTTCACTTACACTCTTACCTAATTCATCTTTATCTAATTTGATACCTGTATTCATTGGTATGGATATAGGCTTCACAGACTCCATTGAGATTTTTTTTAGCATTTCTTCGATATTATTTGTTTGTGAAATGAAAATACCTTCTGGAACTTGTCTGACTTGTAAACCAAGAAAGAAAGTTAGTTCTCCTATGATGCTCATCTTGAATTCATCCTGCATCAATTTCTAAAAATCAAAGCAATATTTTTCATCATTAGAGCCAAAGATGATATTATCAACATAGATATGAACAATCAGATTGTCATAATGAATATGTTTAATGAATAATGTATTATCAACCTTTCCCCTTTAAATTTTTTTAGTAAGAAAAAAATTACTCAATTTGTCACACCAAGCTCTAGGTGCTTATCTCAAACCATAAAACGCCTTTGATAGCTTAAAGACATAATCAAGAAAATGAGGATCCTCAAAATTAAGAGGCTATTTGACATACATTTCTTCATTAATATATCCATTCAAGAATACACTCTTTACATCTATTTGATATCAAATTCTTATGTAATGCAAAGGCTAGTAGCGTTCTAATCGCCTCAAGTCTAGCAATAGGTGCAAATGTTTCATCAAAATCTATACCCTTCTCTTGAGAGTATCCTTGAGCTATTAGATGAGCTTTATTTCTCATAATGATGCCTGATTTGTCATACTTGTTTTTGAAAATCCATTTAGTACCAATTATTGATTTTTTCAGGTTTAGGTACTAAGGTCCACACATTATTCTATTTGAATTGATTAAGTTCATCCTACACAGCAACTATTAAAGTCCAAAGCAAGCAGGATGCATGAATTCATTTTCCATCATATATTTAGACTTGTTCATGCATATAAAGATTCAAGTTTTCAAGACTTCTATACAAAATGTCAAGTATTGAAGATCAAAAGTAGAAGGATTATAATGAAGAAATTAAGCAAGCAAAAACAGTTTCAAAGAAGCATAAGTTCACTTGGCAAGAAAGAGAAGTCAAGTCGCACATGAAGTCGACTCCAGCATCAACTTGGGTCAAGTCTCCGACCAAGTCGACCCAGAAGACAGACTTGGAAACTGAAGCATCCAAAGTTGCACCCGAAGTCGACTCCACATGTGACTTAAGCCAAGTCTAAGGCCAAGTCAACCCGAGGAAGAACTTGAACAAGCTGAGCATAAGTGAAGTCGTACCCGAAGTCGACTCCATCATGTGACTTGGGCGAAATCGCACACAAAGTTGACTCCACCTGCAGTTTGGAGAAATAACATACAAATTTTTAAACATTGGAACATTTATTACGCTCCAACCACCTCTACAACATTCAAAATTCTCCCTCCTTTATATATAGACGCTCAAGCAAACGTGGAAATACACAAGTAGGAGCTGAAAAAGAGGAAAGAAGTGCTACTAAGAGTTTCAATCCACTTTTCTCTACAATTGAGTGATCTATACACTTTCAAAGGAAGAACAATCTTCAAAATTGTTGTTTGCTTCAACACAATATGATTCGTTGCTTCTATAGATTCTTCCTTGAGCTGGAACTTGCTACACAAATCTGTAAAGTATAGATTTCTTCTATTTCATCTTATTATTTAGTTTTTGGTGCTTGATTTGATTTTGGTGTTTTAAACTAAGCTATAGCAAAGTAGCGGTGTGATTAGAGTGGAACTCGTCATCTACTTGTGCTATTTGTTGTATACGCCCCTTAGAGCTAGAATCTAGAAGAGAGCGGAGGCCCTGATTGTATATGCCCCCTAGAGCTAGAATCTAGAAGATAGTGTTGACTCTTATTGTATTCGTAGAATACATAGTGGAACCCAAGTCACAAAAGACTGTGGAGTGTGAGCTTGGAAGAGTGGAGTAGGGAAGGTTGCTCAAACCACTATAAATCTTATCTGCTATCTTTCATTTCCGCTTTTATTATCTTATTGTTTTCCATTTGTTTTATTAAAGGGGATTAAACTAAACCGGGGTAAAGTTAATAATCCAATTCACCCCTCCCCTCTTGGGTAATTACCATCAACTCGGGGCCAACACCAATTTCATCATTCATAGTATCAATTATGTTTTTTGGTTCAATATGAGAAATAAATGCACAGTGGCCAATGACATTTTGCATTGATTGTCTTGTTTTGAATTTTTCATATATATCACCAATTATTTGATCCATTGGATGATTCTTTTGAATCCTTCTACTGTGAGAAAAATGAGGCATTTCAACCTTACCATCTTCACTTACCTTTTCTTTAATATCTTCATTTGATTCCTCATTAGTTTGTGTTCCTTAGCCGCAATAATTTCTCCTTCCTCTTCACCTGTAAAATCAACCTTTCTCGGCCTATTGTTAGTTTCATTAAATTATACATCAATTGAATCTTCAACCATGCATGTTCTCTTGTTATAAATGCGAAATGTTTAGCTAGAAGACGAATAGCCTAGGAAGATGCCTAAACCACTTTTTATGTCAAATTTTCTTAGATCATCCTTTTCATTGTTTAACATAGCACTTACATCCAAATGCATAGAAATATGTAATGTTTGGTTTTTGTCCTTTTCACAATTCATATGAAGTCTTTTTCAATATTGAACAATTATAAACATGATTAATAATGAAGCAAGCTATATTTATAACTTCTGCCCAATATTTATGTGTCATTTTTGCATTAATCAACATGATCCGTGTCATTTGAATTAGGGTTCAATTTTTTCTTTCCACTACTCCTTTTGTTGTGGGTTCCTAGGAACAAAAAAAATTATGAGATATTCCAAAATTTTCACACAATTCAGAAAAATTATAATTATCAAATTCTTTATCATGATCACTTCTAGTGCCATAGATGTTTAGCCTACTTTCATTTTGAACTTTGTGATAAATTTTTTAAAATATTTTAAAACATTCATTCTTGCTTCCAAGAAATAGTACACGTGTATCTAGAAAAATCGTCAACTAGAACATATGCGTACTACTTTCTAAATAGATTCTCACTTCTTGTAGGTTCAAATAAATTCATATGCAATAATTGTAAGATTGTGCGTTGACACAATATTTTTAGGATGAAAAGAAGTCTTCTTTGTTTTTGAAATTTGTATGAATCACACACATGTTCCACATTTACTTCAAATTAAAGTAAACCTTTCACAAGACCATATTTTTGAAGTTTCTTAATAGTATGCATATTAGCATGTCCTAAAAATTTGTGCCACAACAAATTTTCATCATCAATTGCAGATAGACACTTTGGATGATCTACACTAAGATCCAAAAAATAAACATAATTTCCATTTCTTTTTCCATAATATAGTTTATTCCCCTAATCATCAAGAACAATGCACTAGTTTACCTTAACCACAACTTGACATTCTTTATCACAAAATTGACTCATACTTAATAGATTGCGTTTAAGTCCCTCAACAAAAAAATCATTTATTTCCATACCTTGGCAAGTTACCATTCCTGTTCCTCTGATTTTTCCTTTATTGTTATCGCCAAAGGTAACTTTTCCTTGATCTTTCATGATTAAGTTTTTGAAAATTTTTTTGTTGCCAGTCATATGATGAGAGCATCCATTATCAATATATCAACTTATTCCCATTTTCTGCACTATAGAAAAAATTAATTTTTTGGTACCCATTTCATGGATCCATCTTTATTAGCATTCAAATAAATAAAATTTTTGGATCTCCACACAAGTTTAATGCTTTGTTCTTGCATTCTTTTTAATGGAAAAACAAATGAAAATATCTAAGAGAACAGCAGAAATGGCATACTTCATTATGCACTAAATTTTTAATTGAGACATTATAGTTTTCGTGCTATTTTTTGGTAATCTGTTTTTCTGCAACTTCTGATTTTAGTTTGACATTTTCAGCTATTAACTTCTGAACATTTTCAGCAAGTGTAACACATTTCAACTTCTCAATTTCTAATTCCTTTTTCATTTTGACATATTTTTTAGATATATTATTAAACTCAAGCAATAATTCTTCACAGGCTCTTTGAAGTTCACTATTATCAATAATACTTACCTCAAAATCACAATCCTTATCTGAATGATTTGTCATAAAACCAATGTTCTTGTAGAGTGTAAATTGAGTAGTTTCATCATATGATTTTGAACTCATAGAAAGTGATATATCATTGTCACTCCAAGCTCCATAACTTTCATTTTTCTTGCACCTAACATTTGACTTTTTCATTTGTGGAGAAGAACATGAATTTTTGAGATGACCATATCATCCAAAGTTGAAACATCTCAACCTTGTTTGATTGTTTTCCTTTTTCTCAAAATCATTTCTTTGTATGTTTTTATTGACAGCCTTCTTTTGAACTCTCCTTGTAGCGGCAGCTCTATTTTCATTTGACATGTTTTGTGTAATAAATTTCTTGAATTTCTTTGTGAGCATAGTAACTTCATCATCTTCATCACCTTCGCCATCAAATGAATTATCCAAATCAACTTTTAATTTAAGTGATTTTTTACCTTTCACATCTTCTTCATAATTTCTTTTCAAAAAAATTTTATATGTCATTAACGAACCGATAAGCTGATCCATAGTCATCATGGGGAGATCTTTAGCTTCCTCAATTGCTTCCACTTTTGCATTCCATGTCACAGGTAAAGAACGCAGTAACTTCTTAACCTGTTCAGTTGTAACAATAGACTTTCCATAACCTTTGAAATTATTGATAATATCTGTAAACCTGCAAAATATCTCAGAAATTGATTTAATAGATTTCATTATAAGTCATAATCATGCATAAGCATAGTGATTTTGGATTCTTTCACTTGTCAAGTTCCTTCATGAGCCACTACAAGAGTATTCCACACTTATTTTGCAATATCACATGATGATATTCTATTGAATTCATATGGTGAAAGAGAGAAATATAATACATTTAATGCTCTAGCATTAATCTGGACTTGTTCAGTTTGTTTTTGACTAAGTACAATAGGATTATCATCTTCAGGCAAGTTCAATCTAGTTTCAATAATTCTCCATAGTTTAATGTTCTCTCCCATTAAAAACATCTTCATTCTAGGTTATCAATACACAAAGTTTGATCCATCCAACTAAGGAGGTCATGTAATGGACTGTCTTTTAGAGTAACTACTGGTAGTTTTTTCATTAGTCATATGAGCTCTTTATTAAATTCAAAGAACTTGCTCTGATACTACTTGTTGATCCCGTATAATGACTAATTAATAATAACAATCATAAAGATCAATCCAACAATCGCAAAATATATTACATAGTCATAGTGGTTTGGTTACCCACAGACCTATTACACTCTCATTCCACTAGTCAACTTCAATATAAGTTACAGTGGTATAGTCAATTAGACTGTCTTCTGGATTGGTGCTAAGCTCTAGGTGGGTTTGTGAAACAATCTCTTGGTTTGATCATAATCAAACTGAGGGTAATACAAAAAAAAATCAAAACCAAACCAGTTTAACACATTCAGAACAACAACATCATCAGAGTGTTGACAGCAATATGCAACTTTAAATCACCACAACAACTACACTTGAGAAAGGGCACTTTATCTTCAAAATATTTTTTCCACAAAAAGAGCAACTTAATTTTTTCAATCTTGAGAACTTGTAGTTGATTTCTCTTGATCTTCTAGCTCACCTATGTCCTCCTTTTTATAGCTTTGTAATAACTAGAAACATGCCCTAGAAGATACCCCAAGTGATATCCAAATATGTGCAAACTCTTTATTCTGAAATTTTTTGCACCCTGAAAAGGTTGATCTTTTCAAATAAAAAGTTGACCTTTTGTTGCTCCTATTGAGATAGAGTGTTTTCAGCATGAAAAGGTCGACCTTTTATACCCAAAAGATTGATCTTTTCTCCAGTTTTTTAGAATCTGAATTTCACAGAAAATTTCCTGCTTTAAGTGAGTTAATCCACTTAAGATAAGAATAAACAAATAAACCAATCTTGATTTAAGGTTAACGGCAACTCTAATAGAGCATATTTCATTGTCATTTTAAGTAAGGTTTATCAAATGAGCATATTCCATGATTATTTCTCGCATATCAAGTAGCATATTCCATTTTAAAGACGTGTCTTTGTTTCAAGTGCAATCCCATGACAACTAGCATTATAAACTCAAAAGCAATAATTCCTTAAACAAACCACTCTTTCCAAAAATCCAAAACACAATATCAATATCAATAGCATAAACCATATATATTTTGTCAGCATCAAAATAATCAAAAAGGAGATTTTTATCAAAGTTCACAATCCATATGTCAACAAAGCCCATCCTCCTCTTTACCTCATAAAGATAGCACCAATCCACCCGATCATGTCTTTGACATGTTAATCATTATAGTCATCTTTTCCTTTTTCCACTATTTTTTCTTGTTAAATCATGGATGAGCTAAAAGCAATCAACATGTTGTCTACAATCTGTCTGTTGGGAAAAAAGACACTTTGTTATGGCGATATGATATTTTGGTAGATAGACTTCAGTTTAGGGGCAAATTTTTTTTACTGCTATCGACAAGTGTTTTGACAATACTTTATATACGACGTTACATGGGCTGATGAGGTGAAAGTCTACCAGGTTGTTTGCACCCTTAGTCTCGGGGAATGAAGACAATTGTTATACAATTGATCTTTTTGCGCATGTTCATCTATGGCGGATATGCCCATGCATTTAAGATCTCTATATGCACCATCTAGGCCTAGAGCTTTAATTAGATTTATATCCTTTAAGACTACAATCACTTCTTGCATAAAAGTGCTATTAACCACTAGTTAATTGCCTCAAAAACCTTAGCGAAAAGGGCAGGTAACACCTCAGATATGTTGGAGTTGCTCCCTGAAGAGTGAAACATGTCTATATAGTACCTGTATATCATTTGTTCCATTTGATTTTGATCATCCATAAATCTACCAATTTGATCCATCAACCCCACAGTTCAATTCTTCCATCTTCTCTCACTGGCCATTTTGTGAAAAAAGAAGGTATTTCTACCTCCATGTTGGAGCCCAAAGATCTTGCACCTTTAGTTCCATTTCAATTCTTCATCATCTGTTAGGGAATTTATGATGGATTCCTTACTTTCTTGTCTCAACATCTCTACCATTTAACGGGTTCCTTTTTCTTATCCTGCTAAAATATGATTAGTAAGTCAATATCTTCTTTTGCAAGTTTCCTCTTATCTTCTTGCTCAATTGCTACAGTGTACTCCCAAATTTTTTATGTTTCCAACTTTTTTTTTTTCTCGTACAGAAAAGTAATATTGGTTACCTGAATTCCACACCTCATTGATGATGTTTATTGCCTATTGAGATTTGGCCAAGAAAACACGTCTTTTAGCACTAAAAATCATACCCTGGCAACATTACATTACAGTAGGACAAATATATTTCGCTAACTTTCACATTTATTGATAATAAATTTAATCAAAAAGTTTTATTTTAGTGCTGAGTTCGCCAGGGTAGTTGGCAGGTAAGCACCCTTGCCCCCCACGAGGTTCGAGCCTTAGTTGATCTTATGATGTGGGAGCAATCTACGACATTAGGACTTTTAGTCTCCTCCTTGATATTAAAATAAAAAAAAAAGTTTTATTTTAGTGACAACTGGAAATTACTGTCACCAATCAGAACTTTTAGGAAGGCACAGTTTTCACGTCGCAAAAACATCTTTGCAAAATGTAATCTCGCTTATAGCGGTGCCAATGTGATTTTTAAGATGAGATTATTGGAATGCACCAAACTATTGGAATGCTTCAGTTTGGTGCAACACGTGAATACGGATGATTTAGTAGCTATTTTGACTCCAAAAGATAGGCAACGCCTGGCCCATTAATTAAAGATATTTTATTATTTTATGTTTTCCATGGTGAGGTACCTGTTATGATTAATTTGCGGCCCACGTAGACGTGATGACGTTAGGGGCACTTATTTGTAACCAAATTTTAATATAGCTGCATTTGGTAGAAAATGCATTTAATTCGTATACTAATTACTATTTTCAACCAAATTCTAATAGTTAATTAGCCATTACTTTTCATTGTACGTATTTGACGTAAAAAGATATATTTAACTAAATGTCATCCTTAAAAAAATAGCCAAATATATATACACACACACATTATATTACGTCCAACTAAAAGATTAACCATATTTAACTACATGCCATCACTTAAATTTTTTGTCGTGTAATATATGAAAATAGGCGATCTGCAATATGGCAGCTCGCTAACATTGATCTCATGCCGTTTCCATACCTATCCGGCACGTTAGTTTTCTGAAGCGATAATCAACTAACTACGAAAATAATCACATGTTTCTCTCAAAAAAATTAAAAAGAAAAGAAAGAAAAGAAAAGTCACACGTAATTAACATGCAGGTGGAGTAATCAACCATCCATCTTTTTGACATCTTTGGCATGATTAAGGTGACTGAGGATTTTTTTGGGCTGGTATAACGATTTATGTGAGTAGACTGCAAGAAAGATTAATTTATGTAGTGACCTTTTGCCAGACAAAGTTCAATATTATTTGCACTTGACTATACCTGAACAAATTTCAATATTATATATAACCAAATAACCATCATTATCTTTAGCCCGCTCAAAGAAACGTGATGTTCGATTGCAAATAAAATAAAAACTGGCCACATTTTATAGCATGTCACTAATCTTAAGCAGACAAGAATATACAACTAAATAAGTATTTGCAGCGAAATTAATATATTTAACAAATTTTAATTAATACGTACCAAAAAAAATAGCTGCATTTATTAACAATTGCAGTAGTGGACCAATGTCGTATGCGTACATGCAACTTCTGTGGCGAATGTGACAAAATTGCCATGGATAGTTATTAAACGGATCATGCTTGTCTCGGTCTCCATCGTCACCTTCAAAAATAGAAGGCTACATACATGTATCTTCAAGGTGCTCCTCTTCTTTTAATTGATTAATTCCATGTCCTCCCAAGCCTCCATCGACGGACTTCCAACCATCGACCAGAACCAATGGATTGTAAGCATCCAAGAAGCCCTGGCCCGAGACACCAACGGGAATGGCAGCGGTGACGAAGAAACATCCATTTCCATTTTCCGCGTCCCCAAGCCTCTATTCCTCTCCAAACCCGAAGCGTACATCCCACAGCAAGTGGCAATAGGCCCATACCATCAATGGCGATCGGAGCTCCACGAAATGGAGCGCTACAAGTTCATGGCTGCCCGAAGGATGCAGCAGGAGCATCTTCAAGGCATCACCTTCGAAGGCGTTGTGGAAAAGCTCGCAAGACAAGATTACCAGATCCGTTCTTGCTACTCCCAGTATTTGGATATAACCACAGAGACTTTAGCTTGGATGATGGCCGTCGATGCTTCGTTCTTGCTGGAGTTCTTCCAAGCCTACGGCGGCGATCAGACATCAGGTGGGGATGATGTTCGGAAGGTGTCTTCGAGGATGTCTCAAGTGATGGATCACGTTGGAAAGAGCATGACCCACAACTCCATCCTTCGAGACATCGTCTTATTAGAAAACCAAATCCCGCTGTTTGTGCTGAGGCATCTCATGGGCTACTGCCAACATAAAAACGCGAATGAGACGCTGTCCCAGATGCTCATGGGCGTCTGTGGATCTCTCGTTCCTTTCAGAAAACGAGCTGTGAAGAACTTCCCACTCGGTTCCAACGACGTCTTGCAAATGGGCAATTTGGTGGAGCTTCTCTACCACGTGTGCATTCACAAAAGCGACGAAATCTCTGTCACAGAATACCAAGACACCGTCCCAAGATCTGAAGAACCGCGCCCCCCTGGAGCATGCGCGACCATGGTGGTTTTCTTCTCTCCTTTCTTAAGGAAGCTCCTCCGGCCATTGAAATCTGTACTGATAGTCCCACTACGAATTGTGGGGAAGAAGCTGCTGAAGATCGCCCAATCGAGAAACGTGCCGAAGGAATTACAGGCCGGAATAGGCAGAAGCGAGATGGGGAGCATGAGCATGAGCATGCGGGGGAAGGCGTGCGCGCAGGCGCAGCCGCTGCTGGACGAGCTCACGATCCCGAGCGTCGTGCAGCTCTCGGACGCGGGCATTCGATTCCGCGCGACCAAGAGCGGTGGCATATGGTCGATAAAGTTTGACTGCTCTACGGGCACGTTGCACCTCCCGCGCATCACGTTCGACGAGAACACGGACGTCGTGCTCAGGAATCTGGTGGCGTTTGAGGCCACGTCCACCTCCCGGCCCCAGATCCTGACGCGCTACACCGAGCTCATGAACGGGATCGTCGACACGGAAGAGGACGTGAGGCTTCTGCGGGAGAAGGGGGTAGTCCTGAGTCATTTGAAGAGCGATGCAGAGGTAGCGGAGCGGTGGAATGGGATGACGCGGGCGATGTTTCTGACTAAGGTGGGGCACTTGGATAAGGTGATCGAGGACGTGAACAGGTACTATTCGAGAAGGTGGAGGGTTCGGTTCGGGAAGTTTCTGAAGCAGTACGTGTATCGGTCGTGGCCGTTTCTCACGTTGATCGGTGCCAACTTGTTCCTTCTCTTGACTGCGCTGCAGGCCTTTTGCTCCTTCTTTGGGTGTGGGAATGCTGTCCGCGTTGGGAACTTTGCTGGTGGGATGATGAATTCTTCCACCCTCACAGGTGTTTAATTATTTAAACGTCTTCAAGCTACTGCGCGTCCAAAATGGTGAATAAGCTATGGCCCCATAATATAAGCAAGCAGAACGGTATTAGTCCTCAGATGCGGCTAATTAATATGACGATATATGCGTATGTGTATTCTAATTTCGCTATTTCACTATCGTTTGCTTTAGGGTTTAGTCGGGCGTGCTTAGTTAACCCTACATTATTGTACGTTCAACCATTCAGTTCCTGCTCGCTTAATCTGTATGCTTGCTTTTGAGTTCCTGAGTATTGCAGTTAAAGTTTTGAACAATCATGTATGCAGCGATGAGTATTGTAATCAACACTGCCATGCCAATTTAATTTAAAATGCCACCGGTATTTGCAAAAATCATCCTCCACCTTTATATTACTAATGGATTTTTTACCTCCACGGTTTTGATATTCTCAAAACCACCAAGGCAAATATGCAAACTAGGACGGCGAAGTTCCAATTATGCAAAGCTAGTGGGTCATTATTGACTGATAACCCTCCCAAAATATACAAATTACCATGAAAAAAACTTCAATTGCTTCATCGAATTTCGACGCCCGGTTTGCAATTTATGAATTTTTTTCTATTTTTCCACAAAAATCCAAATTTGGATTAAAATATCCAAAAG
>JAXCLR010000092.1:23997512-24043151 GCA_035584095.1 Annona squamosa
TGTGATTAAGTTAATCCAAGTGATTAACTCTTAATCACGTGTCTTAGCCCTTGGTTACTATTCACGTGCACTATTCATGTGCACTATTCACGGGGTTAAATTCCTAATTGCATCATTTCAATTTCCGATACACATATTCATTAATATAATTTATGAATTTTCATTTATTCATAAAATAATTACAAAATTACAAATGTCGAAATGACGCGTAAACGGTCAGGGTTCCACAAAAGATTATCAAAACTCAAGTATGACAAAGATAAGATATATAAGTTGTGTTAAACGTCTAAATAATAGAAAATTAACTCTTTCACCCAAAATAAAAAGGATAATTTCAAGACCTCTTGAATAATTGGACATGAAACTATATATCATCTAAAATATTAATTCTTGAAGGAAAAACGTATAACTTTTTAGTTTTGATGATTACTCTCGATTCACTTAGATAAAGCTTCTAACTAGCAAAGATGAGATTTATCTATATTTTTAAATTTTTCTAAAATGAAAAATAGTCATCGATTGTATCAACTAGGAGTGATCATGGCGGTTAGTTTAAAAATAAAAGATTCATCGAGTTTTTTAATGAAAAAGCATTCACCACACATTTTTTATACCAAAGACTCCACAAACATATAGAGTGGTTAAAAGAAAAATAGAATAACACAAGAGATAACTAGAATTAGGTTTAAAGAAAGTAAATCATCTAAGAAATTTTAGGGTAAAGTAGTCAGTATAACTTTTCATGTAATAAATGTATTTATAATAAGAGCTATATTGAAGAAAACGCCACATGAAATTTGAAAACATAAAAACCAAATATTGTAAGTTTTCATATTTTTTTTATGAGTCACATTTTCATATTTTTTGGATGCACATATTATGCATTGAATGATAGAAAAAATAACCTTCAAAAACTTGATTTAAAGAGCGAGGAATCTATTTTCCTTTGCTACTCTTCTAATAGTAACACATTTAGAGTATTCAACAAAGGACACAAGTAGTGGAAGAGTCATTATATGTTATTTTTTATGAATTTAACTCAACTTTTAAAAAGGAGAATGAACTTCATGATGCAGAAAATAGATCTATTGAGTTTGAAAAACTACAAGTGGTAAAAAGAGGGATAAGAGCTCAAGCAAGATGATGATGATCTCAAGTCAAATCAAGAAGTAAGTGAAGATAATGTTTCTTATAAACCTCCTACTAAAATTAAGTTTAAACATGATTATCCAATTAAATAAGCTATTGGAAACATATAGAATAGTGTGCAAACAAGAGGCTCAAGGAAAAATGTACTTGTACACTTTGCATTTGTATAAAAAATTGAGCATAACGCAATTGATCAAGCTCTTAATGATGAAAATTAAATTATATCATTATAAGAAGAGCTAAATAAATTTTTTTAAAATAAAGTACAAGAACTTATTCTTAGACTCAAACATCATTTACTAATTAGAGAATAGGGGTTTATGAACAAATTAGATGAAAGCGAACTAGTTGTGAGAAACAAACTAAGGTTAGTGTCTAAGGGGTACTTATAAGAAGAAGGAATAGACTTTGAAAAATTATATACTCTTATTGCTAAATTAGAAGTTATATATATTTACTTACTTTTACATCTCATATAAGTTTCAAAAATTTTCAAATACTTACTAAAAGTGCATTTTTCAATGGCTATCTAAATAAAGAAGTATATGTTGAACAATCCCCTAATTTTGAAAAATTATCAATTTAACTATATGCATAAGCTAACAAATCTTTGTATAGACTAAAATAAGATTCTAGAGCTTGTTATGAGACACTTAGCAAATTTTTAATTGATTATAACTTCAAAAAGAAAAATAGACACTACTTTGTCCATTACAAATGGAAATTAAAATATCTTGATAGTTCAAATATATGTCGATGATATTATTTTCAGTACTACTAATAAATTATTATTCAAGAACTTCTCTAAGTTGATAGAGAATGAATTTAAAATGAGTGTAATGGGTCAACTCAACTTTTTTCTTGGATTGCAAATTAAGCAACTCAAGGAAAGGATATTCATTTATAAATCCGAATATATTAAGAAAATACTAAAAAATTTTAGTAGGAAACCTTGCAAAAGGACCTACCACATCAATGATCTCCTCAATCAAGATAGGTGAGAACAAAAGAGCTAAACCTATAGATCAACACTTATATAGAAGTGTGATTGGTCCTTTATTTTATTTGACTACTTATAGACTTGATATTTTATTAGCATGTGTATATATTTTAGATTTCAATCTAATCCCAAAAAGACTCACACATACTAGCTATTAAAGCAATACTAAAGTATTTAGTTAAGATAACAAATTTAGGACTATGGTGTCTTAAAGACTCAACTTTTGATTTGATAAGATACACAAATATAAGGTTTGTTGGATATAAAGTAAAAGAAAAATCATTAGTAGCACTTGATGATTCCTTGATGATTTGTTGGTATCTTGATTATTAAAAAATAAACTATTGTTGCTCTATCTATTTTAGAGAATGAGTATATAGCCGTAGGAAGCTATTGCGCATAATTATTTCGGATTAAGCAATAATTAAAAATTATGGACGTAACTATATAAATACTCTAATTAGATGTGATAATACAAGTGAAATCTATTTAACTAAAAATTCATTTTTAAACTCTATAACCAAACATATAGATGTTAAACATCATTTTATAAGAGAACATATTAAAAATCATGATATATGTTTAGAATATGTCAAAACTGAAAAAAATTATTGATATATTTACTAAACCTTTACAAAAAAATTGAAACATTTTATAAAATTATGAAAAATGGATATGATGGACTTAGAGGGATGAAAAATAAAATAATTGCTTAATTAATGTATTGAAACATGTTTGTTGACATGCCTAGATGTGTTTAATATTTTGAAATACTGCTGAAAGTATAATTGATATAAAAAGTATGATGAAGTGGTAAGGGGATTGCATTAAAATAAAATATAAAATTAAATCTAGGAGATAGGCCAAGTTAACCTCGCATGACCCAAGTTGATCTCACTAAAGTCAACTTAGATACCAATTTAGGGTTCCAAGTCGACCTTGTATGCTTCCATTTCGACTACCCAAACAAGTATATATTTTTTCATTTTCTCACTTCTCCAAATCGTCTCCAAACCTTTTAAGCTCCTAAATTTCTGACTCTTACTTTCCTCAATCCCAAACTCCATAATCAACTTGCATTTTCCCTTGCACATTCATGAAAATCATCCCATTATATCCATGACAATGAAACAAATGGCTAGAAAACATTCTAAAATGCTAGTCTCACATCTATTGCCCAAAAACTAGGAGGGAAACATCCCCTATGCATCCAAGGACATCCTCAAAGATGCCACAAGATGAAGCTATTACCTCCTAACCCTCGATACGGCGTCGAATTTGGTTTAATGAAGGTAATCCATCCATCTTGTCTACAAAACCTAATGAAGAAGAGGGTCTATCTAGTGGAGAAGAAGATGTTGAAGTCAGTAAGAAGAGAGCAACTCAAACTCAAAGACTCAAAGATAAAGATGCCTCGCGAGTATTTTAGGACCCTCACACAATGTAAAAGATTCTATAAGAATTTTTATGAGAAGAAAGTATTCATTTTAAAAAATCATAGACTTTAAATTTCTAAGAGATGATTTTGACGTTAAGGAGATAATTTTTTTTACCAAGAGTGGATAAATATATTGAAGGAAGATGAGATTTACTTAGATTTGATTAGGCAATGTAATTACGCCGAAGCATTGATGATAGAAATACATTCATTAAAGGAGTTGATATATCAATGGGGATCATTAAGTGAGCAGATGAAAAGCAAATTGCAAAATTTTTTAATGTTCCATGGGCTATAGAGAACCCTTGTGAGAATTTCACTTTAGAATTGTGTATAATGACTTGACAAGAAGCAACAAGTATATTGACGGAATGAAATTTCTTCTTTATATGCATTTGCTCCCATAGCTATGAGTCCTTAGGCTATTAGTGGTATACTGCATTTATCTTAAATGAGGAGGGAGGAACCAAGTAAATCCCTAAAACGTAGAAATAATCTGAAAAATTTTTAATATGGAAAAGATTTGTTTTACGAAGCTAATATTGGAAGCATTGGCAGTTTAAAAGGATAACCCCCAAAAGTGTGATTCCATATGGCATGTGGATCACTAAGATTCTAGCCTACCCTTTGAAGTGATGAAGTTGGCTAATGCAATCAACAAGCCCTTATTAATAAGGATGAAAATTGACATTGAATAATTTTGACTCAATCAAATTGTAGCAAGATGAAGAACAAGGAATCTTTAAACCTAGAGAAGAAGACATTTCCCCAAGAGGAGCACAAAGAAGAAAATGCACATTTCGAGGGGGAGCCTGATAGAATTGAAGCATCTCATGCATCCTGTTCACCCCATAGCCCACATGCATCTGCGTCTAAACTAGTGTTTTTATGAAAATCAGATCGTATCAGTCGGTTGGATCAATTCAACCAGGAACCGGTCACTTAGCTGGTTCAATCCAGCCCGATTTTTGGCTGAAAGAAACAAATCGGATCGAACCGATTCAACTGCATCAAATTCATGAGTTGATGTTTCCCCATTCGATTCGAAAGAGCTGAGGCTGCCATTTCCCCTTATCTAGTTTCGATAGCCCGATAGCATCTCGTCCTCTTCACTCATCGATGTGCAGCAACACTATCTTCTTCTTCCCTTCGGCCTGTAGCTCATCTCTTCAATGAGTTTAGTATTTCACTCTTCCCTAATTTTTTATTTGGCAATGACGTCTCTTCCGGTCTTCCCTTCAACCAATTTTTCAATTCTTCCCTCTAACCGGTAGCTCGTCTCTTCCCTCTTGAAAGGCAGCAACATATCTAGTCTTCTTCCCTAATCGAAAGCGCACCAGCACGCAGACGGCGAAGGGGTGTACTCAGCAGCATTCACTACACAGACGTCTTCTCTCCATACTTCATCCTGCACAATTTTCTTGCAGAAGCAATGGAAGGCATTGAACTTCCACATCAGAAAAATCCCTATTGCACGTAGATGTCTCCTGTACTCAGGTAGCTCTGCTTCGTTTGAGCTTTCGGTTATTACTTTGTGTTCTATTTTTTATTTGAATTTGTGTGTTGTTCAGTAACTTAGTTTAAGCTATTAATTTTGAAATCTGATCTGGGAATTATTTTTTGTTATGTTTATTCTTTGAATTGATTTCTGATCCATTTAAATCTATTAATTTCTACTAAAGTTCTTATAGCTATTTGAATTTTAGCCTAATTTTTTTATTTCTGCTTAACTATTGGTTGGATGCATAATTTGTATTTTGGTTGAATTAGACAATATTAAGCTTCAAAATTAAGCGGTCAAACTATGTTATAACTTGCAACCGTGTACATTAATTTTTATAGGTATTTAAATTTTCAAAAATCAAATAAAAGCAACAATAGAACTCAATCTTGGCAAAGATATAATCAACAACGTGAAAAAGTACACTATTATCTAACTTCTAAAATTATAACAATAATCCCAATTATTGCATTGTTTTTATATTTGAATTTTTAAGCTTTATCTTATCAATCAATGATATCTTTTACATAAATTACTAGTACACCGGTTCAATCCGGTTTTCAAAAAAGGTTGGACCAGTTGGACCAGAACTAGTTCCTTAATGGTTTATTGACCTGTTCATTTCTGACAACATTAATCTAGACATCATTTCACCCCTACACCTCATGCACCCTTGCATTCATCCTTGCTAGAATACCTCCAAGTCATGGGGGATAGGATCATGTGAGAGTTAGGAAGCATAAATAGCTTTCTTCTCACAATGCATAAGAAACAAGACACTCAAGATTTTAAAAATCTTGCTTATGCATGTGCATTAGAGGTCCACATAAACCCATCCATTAGTTGATTCTTATATTAAAAAATCATTTGTCCTTCCCATCAATAAAAAAACCAACCCTATTTCTTTACTCCATATTATTCTGCATCTCCACCTCAAACACCCAGGATTAGTCCTTCTTATACACCCACATAATTTCACTGCATCAAGGCCTCCATTGCTTTCTTATTTAATGATTACTAAAAAAGAGGGGGGGGGAGAGAGAGAGAGAGAGAGAGAGTGAGTGTGCGTGCGTGTGTGTTTGAGTGAAATCATGTAAAAAGGGTGGATAGAATGTAATTAAGAAATATATGCAAATTTTGAATGAATGACTTTCCATTTTTTCTTGAATTGGAGATTTGAATGAATGACAAATTTTTTTCTTTGTTAACATGAATTATATTGTTGACTTGATGTTAAATAGCTTGATTTAAATGTATGTTGATTACAAGCTAGATGTATCATTATACCTTGGATGAGAATTTGTCAAGAATTATATGCTTATCCATTAAATGAGATGCTTAAGAAAATTGAACATGTTGAACTTAATTCAAAGGATTGAAAGTGTTAGAAATGTGTTATTGTCAAATTAGTTTTGTTGATCATCAAAAAGGGAAGATACCGAACTCAACTAACACAAATTCCAAAGCGAACTTTAAGTTTTGATGATTAACAATCAATTTGAAATGTTAAAAGTTACTAATAAAATTTTGGGTATATGCATGATAGAAAACGATTCAAATTTCTACTACAAACAATTGAAGTTACACTTTTAAGTCTACTTCAGAAGCGACTTGGGTAAAGTTGCAACCCAAGTCAACTCAAAAATTGACTTTGAATGGAATTTCGAAGGCAAAGGATTTGTGAAGCAAGATGGACAGCTGAAGTCATATCCCAAGTTGACCTTGCTTGTAACTTGAGTTGAGGTAAAGTCAAAGAAGACCTCAACATGCAACTTGAAAAACTTGAAGGAAGGAGAAACTTTCTGACTCAAATTGATGTTTGAAGGCAAACTCCAAGTCAATTCCAAATACAACTTAGGTGAAGTCAAAGTAGACCCTGCTACTGATTTGGAAAAAGCAAATTGATACACAAATTTACTGCCTCAAAAATGGAGATTGAATTTGCAGTCTAAGTTGACTCCACCTATGGCTTGGGTAAAATCCAACTTGAAATCAACTCGAAAGTGACACTTAGTGGAATGAGAAGAAGATAAATGAAAACCCAAAGAGATAAGGTTCTAGAACATGTTGAAGCTGATCCACTTGTGACTTAGGTGAAGTCTTACTACAAAGTTGATTTTGTATCCAACTAGAAGGCCAAAGACCTAAAAGAAAACTAACGGGGAAGAAATGCTACACTAGAGTCGATACTTAAGTCGAATTCACTTATATTCGAGTAAAGTCACAGGCTAAGTTGACTTTAGCTATGACTTTAGTCCTAATAGTCATAATCTTTTGAATGTTAGTGCATTAAATGTACACTACATACCACAAAACATTCAAAAATTCTTCATGGTTATAAATAACTCATTAAGTCGAGTTAATGGGGTTAGCTAAGATATTGATTTTGATCTCATCTTCTAAATCTTAGCATTTAAAGCTCCACTTGCATGCTCTCAAACCAAGCTTTACTGTTTACTATTAATGCTTCAAGTTCAAACATTCTTCTCATCATAATAGATTGCTTGTTCTAATAAAAGGATTTATACATATTGTAAAAGCACAGCTTGATTTATTTGATATTCTTTGTTTTAATTGGCTAATTAGCTTGGTGTTGTAGACCAAGGCTAAGGTGTTCGAACAAGCAGCATTTCGTTGGATCAAGACTCACCAATTTCTTATGTGTGGTAGTAAAGGCTCCTTAGAGATATAATCTATAAGAAGACAGAGGCTCTAAATTTAATTTGAGAAATGGTAGTGAAACCCAAAACAATAGTTGTATGTACTTTGAAGAGCGAAGTTAGGAAGTTGATTCAACTACTATAAAAAATAGAGTATCCTCTTGTTTATCTATTTTTTATTTTCTTTCTCTCTTGCATTAGCTTTCCACATTTTATTTTGGAGAATTAATCTTGAAAGGGTTACATTTAAAACAAAAAAGATTTTAAATTATTCAAACCACCCATTCTCTCTTAGGTAAAGTCACTTATTCAGGACCAACTCCTAGGAGGTGAATTCAAGTTAAGTTATCATAAGCTGCTTATAGTAGGTCTCTTTTTGTGCTTAGCTTATTAGAGAAAGCTAAATCACCAAGATTTTGTATCTCACTTCATGTAATCAAAACACTAATAGTAAATCTTTGGCTAGAATTAACCCTATTATTTTTGAATGGTCTAATATTCGCAAGTCACTCTTGTTTACATAAAACCATAGGTAATTCCACTTAATCTCATCTTTTGATGATTTAAGTCACTAAATTGATTTGGCAAAGCCTCCAAGTAAACTAAGACTTATTATGTTTGTTATATAAATAAATATATAAAATAATAATAAAATTAAAACATTAAGGGTTTGTAAAGGGGCACTACGCATAAACAAAGAACAAGGGGACTAGGATAAGAGAAGAAACAAGTGAAGGGGAAGAAGAAGAAGAAAAAGAAGAAGAAGGGGAGAAAGGAGGAAAGGAAGCTTGATAGTTGTCATTTAACTCCATCCATCCAAGAGAAGTTGACGCTACCAAAACACAACTCCACATTGCTAAAGGTAAGAATTTTTAAATTTTTTTTAGATTTTTTCCTTGATTCTCCCAAATCATTTGAATATGGTGGAGCTTATGTTAAAATTTCATAGATCCTTTATTATTAATTCTAAATCATGAAGATTAAGGCTTAAATCAAACATTATCCAAAGATTTATACGTCTATCTAATAAAAATGATTTTTTAGCCTACAATTTTGGGAGGTTAGGACTTGGAGATTTTTCTTATAATCTCAATTTATGCATACCAAATATGGAAAAGAAATTAAGTGGCTTATGGTTCATGGATGCTAAAATATATGGTAGAGATAAAAAAATTAAATTGAATTAAATTAAACTCTTAATTAGGGTAACCATTAATTTCATGTGTAGGCATCTATATAGAATGATTTCTAAGTGACTTTTGAACCTATTTAAATGTTGGAACGCAATAAGAAACAAATATATTAATTTTTAAATTTTAAATGCAAGTAGAAGGCAAATTTTAATGAAATAGGTTAAAAGATAGCCAATTATAAAATAGATTTATTGTACAATGTTATCAAGTTGATGGAAAGAACGAAAGTATTAAGTGATAAGAGTACTCAAATAGATATATTTTAATGTATAATTTTAGTGTGAAATAAGGCTTTCATCGAATGTAGAATGATAGTTCTAAAATAATTTTGGGCATTGATAATATTAATATAGTTAAGTGGAGGGATTGCTTTTAGAAAGAGAGGAATATTGATAATAAATGATTGACTTATTATTTAAACAAATAGAAAAACTTATGTTAAAAATATTAGTCATAATTCATGTATATGTTAAAAGAATATTTAAAGTTTGTTTCATATATATTCACTAGTTTTAGAGTTGGAACAAGGTGAAAGTATAAAAATATTTAGCTTTGAGTTGATTAAACATGTTGAAAGGGTTAGTTTTTAATGAAATATATTTTAAAAGTTCAAATATGAGTTATAATGAATTTGAGACTGGAACTCAAGTGGGTAATGTTGATTAGGTTTTAAATGCAATATTATGTACAAATCTAAACTAAATATTAGTGTTTTTGTTGTTTTGGGGATAATTCTAATTTGTGATTTTCTAAACTTAAGGCTTCATCAACTAAGTCTTGTTATTTACCTGCCATATAGAAATTTGGACAAAATAATGCATTTTATTCCTTGAACAAAGTCTTAAAAGAATTTATTAGAAGAATTTTACATTGCATTCAACAAGTTCTAGAAAGAACTTATAAAAAATTTCGAAAGTAAAGTTCACATGACTATAAATCTTTGCGTTACATCTCTTAAAAGAAAGTCCTTAATAAAAAAAATTTGAATACATGATCTAAATCTGCCAACATAGATCGATGATAAGATGCTTGGAAACTTATCCACAACTTAATGGGTGCATTGGGTTTATCCTTATCTTGATAAAGGAGATGCCTGGAAAAAAGGCGACATGATTGATGAAGGATTGCATGACAATAAAGCAATATGACTAAAAAAGGGTTGTAAGGTAGCAAAGAGACATAGTCGACAAAGAGCGCATGACATCTATGTGACATGACTGCCAAAGGGTTCCATGATGACAGGGCAACAAGGCTAACAAAAGGTGCATGGTAACCACTCCACATGAATAACGAAGTTGTTTGACAAACACATGATGTGACTAACAGGAAGTGCATGTTAAACTCCAACCCGGACATTACAAGGGTTGGCTAAATTCATTTTCATAACCCAAAATTATTTTTCTTTGACATGGCAAATAAACACAATAGATTAAAAACTAAAATGAATCTTATTCATTCATAAACTAGTCTAACTACAACTGATAACAAAACAATCAAATCGAAAAAATATAACAATCAAACTTTAGCTTTTCTGACTCTTAAGTCACTTTTATATTATTTATTTTAGATAATAATTGGATGAAAATTTGAGTGTTTAATATAGTTTGAATCATATTTTGATTGATTAAACTTAGTTTTATAAACACTCACCAACTGATGCAATTTGTGCAAAGTAAGAGAAGTATGTGTAATTTTGGTGTAAATAAGGTCAAATTAACAAGCCTCTATGAAAGAGAGAGTAAATTGAAAATTCAATACTCACATCTGAAGTGAAATTACATTCAAAGTAAGATATTATTCATAAGTAATTATTGTTCATGTGTAGAAATATTCATGCAGTACTGTTCATGCGTCTACTATTCATGCATAGACTGTTCACGCACTGTTTGTATATTGTTCATGCGCACTATTCACCTCTATATAAACATTTATGAGAAATATCCTACGACATCCTAGAATGTCTCTAGAGTTTTTTGAGGTCCAAAAAGCAAGAGAATGTGTAAAGCAAGAGGCTAGTTGCTTAGAGTGGTTGAGACACCATTAGGACTTCCAATCAATGAGCTTTGCCTTTCTTTCTTTCTTTTAATTTTTGATAGATTATTTCTTTTGATTTTAATTATCTAGTTTATAATAGAGATTAGACACATTATTATTTTTTGTTTGATTTTAATTATAAACATGCTAGGCTAAATACGTTATATAGGGTTAGGATATTGCATGCGTCCAATGTAGCATATATCGTGGTTTAATTATTGAAGGTATTTTGTGTTAATTTAATATCTTTTGATTTAATGTTTGCTTAGTGTGAAGGCCTACACTTTAGCAATAATTCTCATATATTAGCTGATGGAACCGAGAAATTGAAGTCTAATATACGAAAATCAAGATATTCAACCTGAAAATCTAAGACCATAAAAATAGGCATGATGATCTTGAGAAATTTCATGAACTTTCACAGAATTTAATAGATTCTAATTGATTTAATCCCATTAGAATAAGTGATTAAGAATATTAGGATACGACTTTAGCTTTTGAGAGAAGGTACGAGGATGATATGGAGATAGTTCTCATTTTACACATAATATCTAGATTAAATAAGCACTCAACATATCTATTACAAAGACATATATGAAATCCTAGACCTAGGTGTTTTTAATCTTATGATTTCTAATATCTATTTTATGTTCTATAGATCAACTTTCCTTTCACTCTATTCTCCTTGTGTTTAATATAAGTGTTTAAATTCAATGTCTTAAGTCCCAAATTTCTTGTGGATTGATATTTTATATACTACAATCTATAACCCGTGTACTTGCTGTGATATCGCTAGCAAGTTTTTTAGCGCCATTGCCAAAAAATTCGGCGTTATTTAAGACTTTGAGTTCAGACACTTTCCTTTTCTTCCTTTCTACTCTTTTTCTACTCTCTTTGTATATTCTCTTTTTAGATAATTCTCTTTTCTTTTCTTTTATATTCTATCCTCTTTGTATGCTCTCTTCTTTTAGTTTTTGTTTTCTAGAAATCATTTGATGACATATTATAATCAGTGGTATGATAATAGTGTTATCAAGAAAGTTAGATTTGTTGATTATAAGAATATGTAGGCCAAATTCATATTGAAAGGGGACTTCATTGATAAATGCATCATATCAAAAGGCTAGGGACATTATAAGCAAAATTATTGTGACCATGACAACCCCCTCCTTGTTGAAAATCCTTGCTCAAACACTTACTATGATGATAAGCCTATATGTTTAAATTTTTCTTGGTCCAATAATTACACTTTTACATATGAACAAAACTGTTTTCCATTTTAATAATCTGAATCAAAATTTGAAAATATGTTGGAAATTCTTCTCCCTCCATTCCACCAACAATCTCACCACAGCCAATGGAATCCATTATTGACAAAATTTAAAAAAAACTTCTTTAATCCAATTACTCCCCCACGTGGCCCGAATAGGTGATTTATTCATGCTCAGTGCCGGGTGGAGGTCCTGGACTAGAATTCTGGCGGTGAAGTGGGGATTGATCATGGCGGTGAAGATTCGAAGAGCTATAGGGATTCCGGCGGTGAGTTGGAGATTGTTATGGCGGAAGAGTTGGTGCTAAGTGTAGTGTGTTTGGGCGACAAAGTGTCGTTGACTGGGAACTTCTGCAATGAACCCGAGCATGGAGGATCTCCTCCAGGAGGAGCTCTAAACCATGTCGATCTCTGGGTCAACGATAAAGAAAATATCCTCGGGAGCAGATGCGATGTGCCTATGCTCGGTATGGTCGTCTAAGCAGTACAATAAGGAGCTTCTAAAAACCATGATGCAGAGACTTTGGCAGACGACCGGCAGTTTTCAATTCGTGGATTTGGGAGAGAACCTGTACAAGGTGATTTTCTCCAATCAGGAAGACAAGGAGAGGGTCCTGGCAGGGAGGCCATGGATGTATGACAGACAGCTGGTGGTGATCATGGACCTAAACGAGGAGTTAGACTTCGCCCATGTCATGCTCGTGAAAATGCCTATATGGGTGCATATTTAGGGAATTCCTCACCTAGTAGATAAGCTTGAGCTGGGATGTCGAATTGGCGAGACATACGAAGCTGTAGATGCAATTGAAGCCTCTGACATGGAGCTGAAGTTGAAAGTGTGGATTGACTGTAGGAAACCAATCCGAAGAGGTTTGTTTATACAAGTGGGGAAACAGGGGAGAACGTGGATCCCATTCCAATACGAAAAGCTTCTGATATTCTGCTACTAGTGCGGAATTATGGGACATGCGTTTAAGGACTGCCAGCAATTGGGAGATAGATCCGATAATGTGGTCGAAGCAAATATGCCGTATGGGAGTGCTTTGAGAGTGGGTACCCGGCCACTGCGAGTGAGAGATGGCTTGGGGTCTGGAAGCAGGGTGTCCCCAAGGAAATACTTGGGCGAGACAAACATGGATGACGCAGATCAGATGGCCAGAGGAGAAGGTTTGGGGGTTCACGTGACAACTCAGCAGCAGTGTTTGGAGGCATTGTCGCCTCAACAGTAGGCGCGTCATCTCTTCTAGCGGGATAGCCACCACCAGAACAATTCCCATAATGAGTGAGCAGCGAAACCTCTATCTAGCCAGTGCGGGTTGCATATAATGCAGGGCCAGCAGCTCAATCCCCAAAATGAGTTGCCGGTGAAATCTCAAGAAAGCCATCGCGGTATGCAAATAATGCAGGGATTGTAGCAGGATTCTGGGGACAACCTCACACACGCCCATTTGCATTGCTCTGTTGGACAGGCAAGGAATGTTCAGGATGGACGGGAACCTTGGGGCCCTCAACGAGATTACGTCGATGATCATTAATGGCAGCGGCAGTCCTGGGCATGAGATGCCAATATCCAGTGCTTAGGGAGCTCTTACGGTGGACCATAACCAAATGCAGCAAGAAACAAGGACAGACCTGCGACGGCTTCATCAATCTGAGCAGTTTGGTTAGAATGTTTCCCAGCATCGCCTTTCAACCCTGCTGGAGCCGTGGCAGATGGCAAGGATCTCCCCTCAACAGCACCAATCTATAATGGAAGAGGCAATCTCCCAATCTTCTATGCAGGAAATTTCCATATGCATGGCTCCAGTTATGCCACAAGCTTCTCCTTCAACAGTTGGTGCAGAATTGTTGGGAAGGGGAGGGGCAGAATCACAGGGAGATCGTATCACCGAGCCATCTCAAGAGGGAAGGACAGATAATAAACAAGGGAGGGGCAGATGGAAAAGGAGGGCGGGAGGGGCAAAACCCATCCCGGTTGGCGGTCCAAGTAAGATCTCCAGGGGGGAAATTTCAAAAGAAGGGCAGACAGGGTGCAGCAGGAGCTCAACATCAATCCCAAACTCCCAAAGGGGAATAAATCTCATGAAGATAAGGAGGTCATATCTGAGGGCGTCCCTCAGGCCCACCTCGAGTAACATGTCTCTCTTGGCGTGGAATTGCCGTGGGCTTGGGAACCCACAGGCAATTTGCTGTCTCCTTGACCTAGTCAAGCAAAAAGATCCCCGTTTGATATTTCTTTCTGAAATGAAAAGGACCACAATGGAAATGGAAAGAATTCGATACAAGCTCGAGTTTGATTGTTGTCTTGTGGTTGACCCTACGGATAGAAGGGGTGGGATTGTGTTACTATGGCAGAATGACTTTCCTGTTGTAATTAAAAGCTATTCAAATCACCACATTGATGCAATGATTAATGGGTGGAGGTTCACAGGTCTATATGGTCATCACGAATCGCATCTGAGGGTCCACACTTGGCATCTTCTGAGATTACTAAGTGAAAGGATGGAATCCCTGTGGATAGTAATGGGCGACTTCAACGAGGTTACGGCGCCAGATGAGTATCTCAGCCAGAGAATTCGACCTCAACAACAAATGGACTCATTCTGTAATGCTTTGGATGGGTGCGATTTGGTGGATATTGGTTTCGTGGGACCAATTATGACGTAGAGTAACAATCGTAGGGGTTCTCAGTGAGTAGAAGCCAGACTGGACAGAGGAGTGGCGACGCCAAATTGGTTGTCTTTATTCCCTCATGCAAAAATCTTCCATCTAGCGGTGAACTACTCGGATCATTGTCCTCTATGGCTGGTATTGAACTCCTTGACACGCAGAAGCAAACCCCCAAGGGAATTTCATTGTGAACTATTCTGGGCTAGAGATAAGGAGACCCATCAGATCGTCAATCATGCATGGACCTCACAGCAGCGTCTTGGTCTCTCCGGCCCGATTCCCCTCGATCGAATGATCCATTCATGCAGTACGGAACTATCTAAGTGGAACCGTCAGAAGCGGGGGAATCTAAGGAAAGTCCTTGAGCAAAAGCAATGGGAGCTGACTTCTCTTATGGCTTAGAACCCCACTGACCATAGAGATGATGCTATTAATCGCACTAAGGCCCAAATAAATTTTCTTTTGGGCGATGAGGAACAATTGCGGAGGCAAAGAGCAAAGACCCATTGGCTTCATGAGGGGGACAGAAACACGAAGTTCTTTCAACATATGGCGTCATATCGCAAAAGGGTCAACACCATTGAGGGCTTAATAGATCACAATGGGCAATGGGTCAGTGATCAAGATGAGTTGATGAAAATGACTATGGCTCACTTCTCTTCTCTGTTCTCTTCTTCTGTTTTAACTAGATGTGACTGGTTGAACGCTACTATTTCATCAAAAATTTCGGATCAGCAGATGCTTTCACTGATTAGAACCCTCGAATTTGATGAAGTGGCCAAGGCTGTCAAGTCGATGAGCCCAACAAAGGTGCCGGGGCCAGATGGAATGTCAACGAGATTTTTTCAAAAACACTGGCAAACGGTAGGGCAGGATGTTTATCTTTGGTGCAAACAATTCATGGAATAATCGAATTTCGAGAGCCAATGCAGGCAGGTTGAAAAGCAAAACTCCACCACTATCGCCCTAATTCCGAAAAAGGTTGGAGCTCAGTCTCTGGCAAATTTCCGCCCGATCAGCCTTTGCAACGTAGCATACAAGATTTTGGCAAAAGTTCTGGCAAACAGAGTCAAGCTTTGCCTCAATGATATCATCAGCAAATATGAGAGTGCTTTCATCCTGGGGCGGCAAATATCTGATAACATGTTAGTTGCTTACGAAGTCATTCACTCATTGAGGAGGCGAAGGATAGGAGCGAAGCATGAAATAGCTATCAAACTCGATATGTCCAAGGCGTATGACCGGGTGGAGTGAGACTTCTGAAAACAGATTATGGAAGCTATGAATTTTGGACCGGTGTGGATTAGATGGATCATGTGTTGCATTTCAATGGTGAGATACAGGGTTAATGTTAATGGCTTCAAGTCAAGATACTTCACACCACAGCGAGGTCTACGGTAAGGCAATCCGTTATCTCCCTATCTTTTCATCTTATGTGCCAAGGGCCTATCCGCTCTTATCGCAGGTGCAGCAAATGGTGGAAAAATTAGTGGCATTAGGGGACCGCCTATCACCCACCTTCTTTTTGCGGATGATGCAATTGTATTTATCAGGGCGACGAGGCGGGATGTCCAAAATCTCATGGTCATCCTTCAACAATATGTGGAGGCGTCGGGTCAAGTGGTAAATGTTGAAAAGACTGCTGTGTTTTTCAGCCCAAATGTTAGCAGTTCTGTGAGAAACGAACTTACCCACCTGATCGGAACTATGGGTCAGAATTTGGACCACTATTTGGGGCTCCCAACTTGGCTTGGTAGAGCTAAAAACCACATGTTCAAAGGACTCAAGCAACACATCTGGAACAAAATTCAGGGATGGAAGGGTAGGCTACTCTCATGGGGAGGGAAGGAGGTTCTCATCAAAGCGGTAGCCCAAGCTATTCCGACATACACGATGAACATCTTTTTGCCACCAAAAGTATTTTGTAATGAAATTAATAGGATGATAAGCAGATTCTGGTGGGGGGAGAAGGAGAACAAATGGAAGATGTGTTGGGTGGCCTAGAGGGACATGTGCACATCAAAACTATTGAGCGGCTTGGGATTCAGGGAGTTACACCTCTTTAATATTGCTCTTCTTAGTAAGCAAGCCTGGCGTCTCATTTCGCAAACCAATTCTCTCTGCTACAGGGTTCTTAAGGCGAAATATTTTTCTTGTGGTGATATCTGGAGCTCAAATCCCAAAGCTTCTGACTCCTTCACCTGGAAGAGCATCACTAAGCAATGGAGATGATCCGGGCTGGATTCAGGTGGCGTATTGGCAATGGCGAGCGGGTCAAATTCTTTAAGGATGTATGGCTGGAGGACCGTTTGCCCATTGTGGCTCCTCTCCCGCGGGGTATCCCGGATGATGTGAAAGTAAAGTACTTCATAAATGAAGATGGGCACAGTTGGATCAGGGAGAGAGTCATGGCGGCTGCGGGAGAGGAGGGCTGGAGACAAGTTTGTCAGGTTCCTCTACCCACCCATCTGAGGAGGACAGGCTGTTTTGGAAACATGAACTCAATGGTTCTTTTTCTGTCAAGTCTGCCTACAGAATGCTGAATGCGGCAACGACCAACCAATCAAATCTTGCGGTGTATAAGGCCATTTGGAAGACAAAGCTCCCGAGCAAAATCATGATATTTGGATAGAGACTATTCAAAGATGCCCTCCCAACCAGGTTTAACTTATCACTGAGAAACATAGATGTTGATCCATATTATCTGTTTTGTAGATCGGAGATGGAAGACACTACTCATTTATTCATGGATTGTCACCACATCAGGGCGGCGTTCTTGAAAGCAGCCACAATTACCTTTCACTCGGGGTCGATCTAGGATATTTTTCGATGCATGGTCTCATCTAACAAGCAGGGTAGACTAGCCTTTCTCATCACATTCTGTTGGCGGGTTTAGTTCATGCGCAACAAATTCAGGGAGGAGGGAGTACCGCCATCTTTCAAAAACATCATTGAGTGGTGTATCGACTACCTCGAGCAAACCAAGAGAGCAAAACTCCTTATTATGGATGGGATGATGGACAGACCTTTAGTGGTCGGATGGGCGAAACCACCTAGCGGCTATTTCAAATTGAATGTTGATGCAAGGAGACATGATGACACCCATGCGCTGGGGTGTGCAGCCATTATTCGGGACTCCAACGGTAGTTTCGTCGGAGCTAAAGGTTGGAGGTTCAGGGGCGTTATGGAACCCCTCAGCATGGAGGCGACAACGCTTATCCTGGGAATCAAATGGGTGGTACGACTAGGATTGGAGAAAGTGCAGTTTGAAATTGACTCTCTTCTTCTTGTCAATTACATTCAGAAGGACGAGCAAATTCTTTTACCAGTTGGGACGACTATTGAGGAAATCAAATCTTTTTTCTCTTCCTTTCCTTCTTTTTCTCTTCTACATGTGCTAAGGCATGGTAACACTGTTGCCCATGCCTTAGCTGATTTTGTTTCTATTTCTGGTACGGGTGGTCTTGTTGTGGTGGGGTAACCCACCCTAGATTATTTTGGAAAAACTTTGTACAGATAATTTTTTGGCAATGAATTGCATGGACTTTTCTATCCCACCCTCCTCTCTGAACGTAGAGGAGAGAGGATAGGGTGTCCTTTTACATAAAAAAAAAGAATTTGTTGAAAGAGTGTCATCTGATTTTAGGAGAAAAAGTTGCATGAGCTAGCCATCTAAATGAGAATTTTGATGAACCTGCTAGTCGACCATTCATGGACTTTACGAATTTTGTTGAAATTACTGTAAAATCATCTCTAATGATGAGGATCAAGTAGAGGATGAGATGTATATAGATAAACAAGAGCAGACACAAAACAAGGCATGCCATGAAGATATTTTGAATAATGAGAATTAGACAAATAATGAGGTGCAGGATGATGATAAAGAGCAAATTCAAAATCAGTCAATCCTAAGGAAGTTTAAGATAAAAGTAATAAGGAAGAGATGATGATCAGCCCGTTTGAAACAACAGAGAAAAAAGTCATCTATACCACTAAAGATACACAAGCCATCGTTTATTTTTTCACAGAGAGCAATTGAACAATGCATAAATCCTAAAAAGATAGATATTAATGATGATAATAACTTTAGAAAAATTTTTCTTTCTTATTATTTGGATCCCTTTTAAAAACTAACGACATCTATAATTTTATAAGAAATTATAATGAGATGATGCTACTGAAAGAAGTGGATATCATGTTTGGAGATAGTCAAAGTTTTCGCAAAGAGCATAACATGAAAGTGCAAAAGACAACACAAGATAACATAGAAAAAGACTAGCATGTACTTATTTTTGAAAGATTAGGTATCGGTTAATGTAAGTTCAACAAGTTTGGCTGAATACAATAAACTTAGCATTGCTTGGGAGGCAACCTAGGGTTTCATTAGAGGAGTATTAGTTTCTTTTTACTATTTTTATTTTTAAGATTTTGATACTTTTTAATTTGGAGTTTTTGTTTGGTATTTTGCAGTAACTCGCTTACAAAGTATGCAGTTTGAAAATCTTAGTGCTCAAATAGAGAAGTTAACATCTCTCTTTTCTTAAAATTACTCATTTAATTAGGATATATCTTTTTTTATTGAATAATTACATTGAGACAATGTCAATTTCAAGCATGAGGGTGAATGCGTTGCATTATCTCATTGACTACTCTGATTGAAAGAATACCAAGCTATATGAATATTATAGTAAATTTTTCTTATTTTTTGAATTTTTGTTGAATTTTGTCGAAATATGCATGAGGGTTGACTATAAATTGATTTAAACCCCACTTAGAACTCTTGTTGTTCCTTTACGCAGACCACAATTGGAAATTCAAAAAACTTTGAGTTAGGAGAATAATTGAAATCTTGTGAGATGTTGAATTTATTTTTGAGCATGCACTTGTTGAAAATATCCATATTTATGTCCTAGATTACTTGATGAAACTGATACACTGAGGTACAAATTTTCTTTCTTTTAAGCTTAGAGTAATTCTTTCTAATTTGTCAAAACTATTTCTAATACACACAATTGATAAATTAAATGAGGTAGTTTTTTCCATATGCATTAGAATCTCATTCTGGTTAAAAGATTTTCAAGATTAATACTCAGCTTAACTTGTTTGTGGAATATGATTAAAGCATTTCTTTGTTTGACGAGCCTATTTCTAAGAGTAGTTCCATTGTTTACCCCCATTGAGCATTGATTTGAATTTCTTTAACACTTAATTCCCACTTTTTGAATTGAATCGACTTTGAATTTGAATTTTAAGCTGAAAAGTATATTGAGAATGAGTTTACCAGATACTTATGCAAAAAAATGAAAAAATAAAGAAAGTTCTCCCTAGATACCCTAAAATATGGTAAAAGGAGTTGTTTATGAAAATAGTTTTCTAGATACCCTGAAATATGGTAATGAGAGTTATTGTCGGACTTGGTTTGAAAAATATTAAAAGAGATTGAAAAGAAATAAACTGCTAAACGAATGATAAGAATAGGCTTGAAAGATAATAAAAACACTAAGTGTGAGAGTAATTTTTTTTTCTTTACGCATATGAGGCTCAAATTAAAGTCGGAGATAGTTCAATTTTTAAATCTTACTATGAACCTAACTGCCGTCCTATAAAGTTCTTATGATTTTCTGATCTAGTCAATTGAGTTGGTGGTAGAGAAAATTTTAATACTAGGATTTAATGAAACGTATGTGAGGTTGTTTTCTGTGTTACTATTATTAATTGAATGATTAAATTTGTGTATCGAACAATTAAATAAAAATTAGAAGACACCTAAGAAATAAGAGTTTATATTGTGAAAATTGTTGAACTCTTATTGATCGAAAGCATAAAAAGGGAACAATTTGTATGGTATTAGTCAAGTGAGAAGGAATTTTTAGTTTAGGATTTTAACAAGTGCTATGTTTTAAAGTTTTTCATTTAGTATTCTCACTAGTTTTTTATTTATACTTCTTTTTGCTCAAAGTCTTTGAAGGACAATTTCTTAAAAATCTATGATTTGATTCTTCTATATTTCCTTGAGGACAAGCAAAGGCTTAAGTGTATGGGTATTTGTTAAGTCACTTTTATACTATTTATTTTGGATAATAATTGGATGAGAATTTGAGTGTTTAATACAGTTGAATCATATTTTGATTAATTAAACTTAGTTTTATAAACACTCACCAATTGATGCAATTTGTTCAAAGCAATAGAAATAGTTCAATTTTAGAGTAAACAATGTCAAATTAATAAGCATCGATGAAAGTGGGAATAAATTGCAAATTCAAAACTCATATTTGAAACAAAATTGCATTTAAGGAAAGACATTATTCATATATTGTTACTATTCATGTGTAGCACTGTTCACGTATGTACTGTTCATGTGCACTATCCACGTTATTGTTCACATGTACTATTTACTTCCATATAAACACTTGTAGAAAATGTACTAAGGAATCCTAAAATGTCTCTAGAGCTTTGGTTGAGGTTCAAAAAGTGAGAGAAAGAGTAGAGCATGAGGAAAGGAGGGAGGCGGCGAGGTGCTTAGAGCGGTCGAGACACCACTTAGGCTTCTAATCAATAATCTTTCAAATTCTTTCTTTCTTTCGATTTTAATTGTCTTGTTTATGATGGATATTGGATACATTATTATTTTGTGTTTGATTTTGATTATAAACATACTAGGCTAAAACTGTTATCTAGGTTTTAAGATGTAGCTTGCGTCCAATGCAACGGGTATTGTGGTTTGATTATTGAAAGTAGTTTTATATTAATTAAATATCTTATGATTTAATATTTGCTTGATGAGAAGGTCTACACTTTGGCAATGATTCTAATATATTAGGCGATAAAATCAAGAGACCGAAGGTAATATATGAAAGTCAAGATATTAAACTTGAAATTTAAGACCATAAGAAGAAGCATGATAACCTTAAAAAATTCCATAAACTTCCACATAACTTAATAGATTCTAATTGACTTAATCCCATGAGAATAAGTGTTAAGAAAATTAGAATATGCCTTGTAGGTTCCAAGAGAAGATACAAGGATAATATAAAGATAATTCTCATTTAACACATAATACCCCGATTAAATAAGCACTCCACGATCTCTTGCAAAAAATGTATGTGAAACTTTAGAACCTAGGCGCTCTCAATCTTGTGATTTCTAATCTCTATTATCCTTAAATCCAATGTTTTAAATTTTGAATTCTCTGTTAATCGATATTCTATATACTACAATCTACAACCCGTACACTTGCAGTGAGATTGCAACTACTTCAATTGGACCTTGACTTTGACTTTAACTAAACAACCTACAAAAATTGAAAGTATTATAGAATCAGCTCAACGCCTAATAAGTCTAATCTACAAAATAAAAATCTTATTTCATTACTTAAGAAGTAGATAAAATAATTTCTATGTCCAAATAAAATTAATGTGCAATCTTAATTCATACACATGCTCATGAAATTGAAATATTATAGAATCAGCTCAACGCCTAATAAATCTAATCTACAAAATAAAAATCTTATTTCATTACTTAGGAAGTAGGTAAAATACTTTCTATATCCAAATAAAATTAATGTGAAATCTTAATTTATGTACAGTTTCATGCAATAGAACTTAATTTTTGCTGATCTTTTTCCACTCATGCAAATGACTAGACGGTTCTATATGCACTAGTGCATCTTGTATGCCTAGCATATGCAACTCATGCTCATGCATCATATTGATAATTATCTGAATAAATAAAAAAAATTAATTAATTCGGAAAACAAATTTCTGTTTTTCTGAAATTTAATGATTGGGAAGGTTTCTCTCATTTTAAAATAAATTAATTAAAAAGCATGGAAAGCGAATTTCTTATTAAATAAATAATTAACTTGAAAAAAAAATTTCTACCCATCTGAAATTTAAACTAATTAAATAATTAAAAAAGCTAATTTCTACTGATGTCTAATGTCTACCCATCTCAGATTTAAATAAACTTCAAGATATGCTGCAATTGCCCCTCAGCCACTGCACAACCAAGTGTTTGACCTTGCCAGAAATTATCAGAAGAAGGATACTTACTATGGCCAATCAAGGCCTTGTTTAGCAACGCTTCAGATGGGCAGAAAGCTCTCTTTAATATGCTTGAGCAGTAAATCGTGTTAGAAGCTAAAAACTAGGAAAGATACATAGAATATTCATGTTTGCAAAAATTGTAGCATCCCGCAATGTAGCATCTTGCAATGAAGGTTGTTTTGAATGTTTTCGGCGAAAACGAAGCTAAGAAGCCTAAAACTATTAAGACTAATAATTGGTATAATTTATTCTTATTCATGATTTGTGTTTCCTGTGAAGTGCATGTAAACAAATTCTTTTCAGGACTATGGTGTGAAAATAAAGTAAAGATAAAAAAAAAAAAAAGATTTGGAGCCCGAATAAAATTTTTGTTTATAGTAATGAGGATTGGTTGAATCCAATAGAATTAAATTTGGATTTCTTTTTCAATTTCTACAAATTCTCAACTCTTAATTCATAAGAATATTTTTTTTTATCATCACTCATATTTTTCATCTTTTGATATATAATTCCACATATAGCTATTCCGACAACTAAACAACTCCACTTTGTCGAACTATCAATCAAATCTAATTTTCTTGGGTTCATTAGAACAGGATAGGAATGCATGGAGTTTCTTGTTGTTGTGATAACACCAATTAATCTCTTTCTCCTATCAATTGATATTAGTCGGGGTAATTGAAATTGCTACATCGTGATGCAGAAACAAATTGAAATCAATGAAAGAAATGTGGTCTATTATTTACGATCAAATTGTCTGTTGTACCTCTACTTCACAGGAATGGGGAAAAGAGAATGCGAATTGATCAATACTTTTAGGAAGATAAAGTAGTAGAGTTTTTCAACTTGATACCCAGGTTATACATGGTAACTCGAGTCCACAAGCATGTGGAGGGTTGAATATTTAAACCTGCCAAGTTATGGTTATATAATTTTGTTAGCTCCATCTCCGAGGCACCCACCAAGCTAGCTACAAATTGTCTGTTTCGGTCAAAGTCAAACAAACCACCATCATATATATCATGCTAGTGGACATATTAAAAATAAACAAGATATCCCTGTATAAGTTGCAGCCAAATGTACGCCGTATGTGCCGATAACTTCAATATCATTTGCAACAAAATAGAAACAGTCGTATTTAATATTATAACAAATAACATATATGTTGTTGTTCATACTATAAAATGTCCCATTTTTTCCTACTACGATTATTAAATCAAACTACAATTCACTTATCTTGTGGAAAAATTTTTATTACAAAAAAAACACCTTTCAATCAAAGTTTTGGATGGATCACACCACTTAAAATTAATTATAACAACATATACAATATGAAAAATCACTTAGATCATTTCAATCTAAAAAAATCAGATAGACCATCTATAGATTTATACGAATGTTGTAATAATACATAAAACCATTTGTTTATACAAAAAAATGTTTTAGATGATATAAATTCTAAATAAATATCTTTAAATTAGATATATAAATCAAAATTTTTATTATATTAATTTTGCACTTTTATTACTTTGGATCTCGATCCAATGCACCCGGGTGTACTTAACTTATTTTTTTTTATTTTTTGAAACTTTTTTCATGAAATTGTTAATCTAAATATATTTAACATGTGTATAAATTTTTATTATTTTTGAAGATTTTTAATTTTCTAGCTAAACAAGTAACTTTATGCAATGAACTGAATTTTTTTAAAAAAAGTTAATGGACTGAATTTGGTTTAACCTTTTACTATAAGCCCAACAATTGGGTGACAACATGAAAATATTTCAATAACCTCTGCATCATAGAAGTGTTTCTATCACAGAAGATTTTGGTGACCATTTTAGGTCATTTTTAAGATTAAATCAAAATTCAATTCACCTATTAGATTCGGATTTATTTGTTTGATTAGAAAATCAAGTTGCGTACAAATTAAATATTTATGTGGATTACAATTTATTATACTAAATTTGTAAATGGATCTAAGTCATATTTATATTTTACCTATGATTATAAATATTTTTAAGAAAATATGACTCATTCAAAACTGTAACTAAAATAAAATTTTAACTATGAGAAAAAATAATCTAAAACAAAATTAGTTGATTGGAATTTAATTTTTATTCAGGAAAGGGAATGAAAATGGGGAGCAACATCGAAGACTTCTATATCCGCCCCACTGACGTACTGTTGTTGATCAAGGATCTTACAGGGTCGGGTCGGAACATCTATGTTGTAGCCACTTTAGACAAGATTTTAAGCGGCTAATGACTAGTAAGCATGTGACATCCCATTCTCTAGAGACACCCTGAAGAGTAGATTCCAGAAACAAGAATTTTTAATCAATATATAGAGCTTTCTACTGTAAAAGCCGGTGCAATCTGCACCCCTTGTTTTAAAAATTTTTTTTAATGGTTCTTAAGATCCAATTCATCTATCATATTCTCCTTCACTGATATTTGTTTGATATACAAATCATTGTAATTATATTTATATATCATCGACGGTAAATGCAAATGCATGGCATTCTTATCTTATATTTTTAATATATAGATTATAAAAATTTTATAATAAAGTTAATTTTTACATTTTGATCCACTAAATAATTTTAAATATAATGCATGAATTCGATTAAATTTTAAATTCAGAAAAAAGGCCCATAAGGGTGCATATCGCACCCGGTTTCACGGTAGAAAAGGCCACACACATATTAATTAATAATGGGCATGGCCTTGCTCTAATTAAAGAGGAATAGCACACGAGTGCTAGCTGCCTCCAGCGTCCATATCCCTTCCAGCTTCACGAGCGGGGCAGTCAAGCGCATTGGCTCGGCGATATTTTGACCAATATATCGGCACGTCTATCTATACATCTACGCATCCACCCAGCACTCCACCAGTCAGCATTGGACTCGCATGCCTTCAAAAAAAAAAAAAACGTTGCACTGCATGTTACCTTGGAAATAGATGAAAAGACAATTTTGTTGAGAATCATTACAATTGGAGTTCATGTATGCAATCATTTTTTAACAGTAAAGTTTTAAAAATTGACTGCGGGTAAGTTTGGCATTTGGAAAAAAATAATAATAATTTTCCCCCTTACATATGAATTGAAATCTTAATCATCAAATTATCCTAATTTTCTATTATTATCTTTATATTTCAATATTTTATATAACCACCTCTAATCATGACCCTTATATAGTATGGTCTCATATTTTTAAAAAATTTTCTACAATTTTTTATTACTTTTTTACCTAGTACCAAATGGACCACACCTAACATGAAATGCAACTATGGACAATATTACTTGAATACAAATTATTATTTGTTGTATATAATGTTGAAAATAACTGCATTTCAATGAGTGGGAACCCTTAAGCAACCAAATATTTGCACGAAAAATATATGTAACTAAATTCAATCATATGCATCTAATCTTGGAACCTCTCCATTTAGGGTTTACCTTGATGTTCAGGTAAGATTGAATTTCCTCATTACATTTAAAATTATTTACTAAATTAGGAAATAAAGTTTCTATTAGTCCTAAGTAATGATAGTAAAGAAACTTAGATAAACAATAGTGTATCAATCACAAGCCTAACTACAATATAAATCTAAACCACACAAGCAATCCAATTATAGTGGTTTGATCCCCTCATCTACTCCACTCTCCAAGGACATAAGGTTTGAGTTTCATTAGTTACTTCAAATCACGCAATTTACAGTGGTATAGTTCAAATAATTATCTTCTGAATTCACAACCTAGCTAGAAGTGGCTAGTAAAATAATATACTACTTGATTCACTTCCTCTTAGTTTGATTGCTATAAACACAAAGATAATATAAAAATAAACTTAAAAGAAAAAGATAAATCAAATCAGCATATGTACATGAGCAACAACACTGGCATAAGGTCTTCAACATTTAGCTCTAAGAACTTCAGCAACAACTCTCTTTAAGGCCATTTCTTCGATCTTCAGATTTTTCTCAAGAGTTGCTCTCTCCAAAATGTATGTTTTAGTCTTCACTTCTAGTTCTTATTTATAGCCATTTATATCCATACATGGTAACTTGAAAATATATATAGCTGGATGAAGCTTATTTACATAATTTATAGTCATTTATGAAATTCTTAGTAGTTCTTATTTATAGACATTTATATCCTTAATGGTAGGTTGAAAATATATACATATAGATGAAGTTTATCTATAAAATTTTTCATCACTAAAAAATAGTTGATCGTTTTGACCAAAGTAGTCGACTTTTTTCTACCAAAGAAGTTAGAGTAGCATGGCTAAATTATTAGTTGACCTTTTCCTATGGAACAATTGACCTTTGCCTTGTTTTTCTGAAAATGTAAATTTATCCTTGCTTAATGCTTATCCTCACGAGAACTCACACCCTTTATTTCATTTGATAAAAAAACCCACAAAATCTATATCCAAGCACACAAAATATCTTAAATATATCTCTCATTAGTTTACAACCAACCACAATTAAAGAGATAATCAATCACTTCCAAATATCTTTCTCAGCATAGATATCCTTCGCCACAACTAAACCTTGCCTAATCGAAAGTGATTCAATCCAAATAAATATCAATCAAGTAGTTTGCCATCATCAAAATCACTAAATAATAAGTTTATAAGCTATCAATTTCATATCAATCAAAGATGTTCACGACCACATCTAATGGAAGTATAAAATTAACATAATAAACTTATTCAGTTTAAATATCAATTTCAAAGGCGTTAGTTTAATAGTTAAAATATGTTTATGTGAATGAATGAATTTATAAATTATTATAATACTCCAATGTATCTATGAATTTATTGGTCACAATAAAACTAGTGTATTAGCTTATAATGCAAGTACATATGTGGCTCAAGTAATAAAGAGATGAGTAAAAGGTCATTTTCACAAAAGCAAACTAAATAAATTATAGTCTAATATGAATAATGCTAATTACAAATTGATTCAAATAATATGAGGTTACATTAATGGTGAAAGGAATATCGAAGTTTTAAAGGAATGAAAATGATAAACAACAACAATTAAGGGAGGTGACCTTAAGATTAGGGGGTTAATACTGTGATTTCCCCCAACATACCTTACAAAGACTTCTAATTTCTTCCTATTGATTTTCTAAGATGGATTATTAATCTCAAGCATCACATTAATTATACATGTCTTTTAACATATATAATCCAAATTGCCAACTTTTAAACTCTATATTCCTATGAGAATGAAGGTATATTCTTACATTTTCAATAAGCCTTACACATGATTGCATGAGATTAGTACATATATTCCTATCTGAGCTAATAAATCAACTCATCTTACAGCTGAGATACCAAATTCCTAGTGTAGTGAGACGAACTCATGCCATTCAACTTAAGTCTCATATCAAGCTAGCTTTTCCAAGCATTACGAGAGCACCCACCTTGTTCCACAAGATGACCAAACTAATAGAAGCATTAAACTCAAGTTAAATGGATAATCCACGCATAGAATATTAAATAGAAAAAAATTAAAAGTCATGACTATATGTTGAGCATCATCAAAACCCTAAACAAAGTTTAGCGCATGATTAACATGATAAAAACAAAGAAAAAGCTCCCAAAACATATATCCAACAAAAGTTAGAAGATAAAGAGCGAAGAAAAAATGAAGAAAAGAAAGGTAGGGAAACCCGAAAGGACTCTTCTTGATGCCTCTTCTTCTCTTCCTTTGCCCTTCAAAAACACCTCTCCTTAGCCTCTTTATCTCCAACCCACCGCGCCCCCCCCCAGCTGCTTAAGTCCCCCCTCTTATACCAAGACTTAGTGAGCAAGTTATGAAACTTATTCGCAATTCAGCCTCCTCTCACACCACAGCACCAACAACTCTACCACCATAGTTTTAGCTTTGATTCTCCACCAATGTCATGGCTCCAATTGGGATTGCAACTTAAATAATTTATCTCCTCTTTAATGCTCTGGAATAGACCCTTCATTTTATCTATATAACAACATAAAAATACTACTTAGATAGAGACTAAAAAGGAAAGAAGTATGCCTAGAACTTGTTAAAATGCATTCTAGCTCTACTTTACATCAATTAAATAACTCTACACTAAACGCACCTAAAAATACACAAAATTCATGGATTACAAGTTTTATACTCAAATATGGACATAAATAACTCTATCTTCGTGGAGTTATCTTGAATGAATCTAAGTGTTATTCGTAATTTATATATATTTATATATTTTAAGTAAGTATTACTCATCTAAAACTATGGTTGAAATTTGTTGTAATTATTAAATTAACCAATGTTAAATAATATGAATGATTGAATTTTTATTTCATCATCAAAGCCTCAAACGGAGATGCTCAATAAAAGTACCACCTTTAATGTAACACACTACCCAAAAACTAACAACTTTCAACAACATTTTTTACCATGAATTGGTTAATGAAATTGAATTAACAGATAACAAGCCCACGCTAAATCTTATTTTGTGCATTTCGGTGTCAAACTGGCAAATGGGCTTTGGCAACTAAGGATATGTTTGGTAACACAAAAAGTGTTTTCTACTAAAAATTTTCAATATCCACGACTATTTTATTTTTTAATTATTTCTTCATAACTTCTTATACAACTACCTTAATGTTCAATTAATTCTAAAAAATTATTCATACAACTAGCTTATCTATTTTAACTTTATTCTTTTTACTTCTCATCGTTTCTCATGCTATATTATATCATTTGCTTTCCTTTTAAAAAACTTTTTCATCAAAAACTTTTCATACAAAAATTTTATCACATCCTCAACACACCCTAAATAGACAAAATTATGTTGCAATATTAGCTTGCATAGTTGAGTATGATTGACGTTTCTATGCTTTTGACCAAAATAGTCGCTTAAAAATACAATTTATAGCACTAGAATGGACTTTTGGCAATCAAATTTATTTTGTACCAAAAGCTTTAGTTTAGCAACAAATGGTCTGTTGCTAACGAGATTAGTTTCTTCTAGAGATAAACATTCTATAGTACAATTGGAAGCCACAATCAATGTTAGTTGAAAAGTTAATAACAACAGAATAGAGAAAGCTATTGAAACGGACGATGTCGTGTTGCTGCGAATTTTATCCCATTTTCTATCGTCAAATCATTATCCAATTCACTCATTTTGTTAGAAACATTTGATTTATCATATTATTAAATTTTATTTCGATCAAAGTCTTAATAGACCATAATTGCTTAAATACATAATCATGTGTAGATTACAACAAATATTTAGATGAACTGATATATGTATTAGAATTTATAATAATTTATAAAATGATTTATTTATACAAAAATAATATTTAGTTGGTTTAGGTGTTGAATTTAACAACTTAAAATTTAAAATATAAATCAAACAATTTATAATGTTAACTTTACATGCATCTTTATTAGATGGATCCAATGCATATATTTAATTTGCATTAAATAGACTTTCGCAGTTAAATAAATAATTTAAAATGCAATAAATGGATTAATAAGTAGATTGGATGCCGACGAAACTAATAAAGGGTGCGAAAATGGATTGGCAATGCCAATATTTCTGTATTGTTAAACTCTTTGAAGAATTGCTTTATAGAAATAATGTAAAATTTTTAGAATTTTTAAAAATAATTGATCAAGGTTACATTCAATAATAAAAAGGCAGAAAATTTTAAATCATTTGGTCAAAATTGATATTTCTTTGTAGTTAGTTTCTTCAAATTTTCATTACATATGCCGGTTTTTAATTTCTTTTGTAAACGATATTAGTTTCCTTGCACATTTATATTTGATTTACAAGAAATTTAATTTTCTAGTTAAACAAATAATTTAAAATGCAGAGTAGATTGGACAAAGAAGGCTAAAATGTGCGGTTGTAAACACCATTGAAGCACTGATACAATAATGGAATTTCTATTGCAAATGATGTTAATTTTTTGCACTTTAGAACTATATACAAAGAGTTTACATTTCGACTTTTACAGCCTTGAAACGGGGTTCAATTAATTAATACTCACCCTATCCGAGAAGCCACGGTCGGCTCAGCCCCGAGTACCTGACATTTGTAATAAGTTGGGACAAGTTCTCCAGAGCATGAGAGCGGTCACATGGCTTATGAATACTAGACTATGCGTGTGTTTGGCAAGATTCAAAAGCTACGTTGTGAAATCCTTATCGCAAGAAAACTGCGATTCTAATGAAGCTCGAATTTGCTGCTTTTTTAAAACGGACAAGCCAATCGCGGAACGGTGACAAGAAAATTACAGAAATACCCGCAGCGAAAACGGGTTAACTTTTTAGTTCTTTCACTTGTAATCATTAGTTAAAATAGCAATTACTTAATGCTATAGACAACAATGGTATTTTGTTAGTGTCCTTAAACTTTTAAAATTTTTCATGACATTGTAGTAGGATATATATCATTATTTATATTTTGCAATATTTACTTAGTATCTAAAAATATGTTTCGCGGATTTTTCTTCAATATAATCATTTAAAATAATATTTATTATATAAAAATTTAAAACTTATTTAATATTGTTAATATAAATATTTTTGCTAAATTCATGAAGGTAAACGTTGTCACTGATTTAAATTTAGTTGACTTATCTAAGATGAACAACAAATAAGATAGCAACGCTGATTTTATAATATTGAATATGTAATTATCTTTTAAATATTGAATATGTAAAATATTTAAAAGAGTTGGAGTATTTACTATATAAAATAAAGTAAAATATTTAAGGATGCCTTTCTAGAGTTCTCTTCTATATAACTCGATTCTACATAATCCTATCTGTTTGTAATATCTTAGTCAGTAATGAAAAATATATTCAACTAATTACATTTAACACTATTTTATAATTATTTTAAAATTAGTTAAGAATTAGCTTATTATTTATCTATGTAAAAGTGAGAGTTTAAATAAATAAATGTTTGCCTACTCCTTTATAAAATTTTAAATTTATTTTATAGTCTTCTCGTGATTTCAATGATAATATTTATTTTAATGATATGTAAGAAACAAATTTTATTAGTAAAATAATTTCTACATATCGATATAAAATCTATGAGAAATACTTTCTCCGTCCCTTCTGGTTCTTTTGGTCATTCTACATGGTTGTAAGTACTTTTATTTTTTGGGCCAAACACTAAAATTTTATTAAAAGTTCTTTTCGAATTTTATTGCCAAATACTTCTCAATTTTTTACTATAGCATTTTTATAAAAGTTCCATGTGTAATCGGACTTTTTTAAAAAGCAAAATTTTAAAAGCTCGGCCAAACGAAGCTTATCTCACACGTTCCAGACGTGCGAAAACGTTCATGAATATGGTATGAACCAGTAAAATCATGATTTCTCTAGGAATTTCAGTCTGTAGTTAATTTTTTGAAACATCTGCTTCTGACCATGATGTCGTAGTAATTCATGCTAGCTTACAAAATCAAGCATCAAGTCAGTAATAAAGGGAAAGAGCTTATACTGTCATTCATATATATTTTTTGATTTTGCCAGAGCAGCAACCGCTCAATGGCACTTACAGGAGACGGGGGCACGAAACCCTCATGCGAAACCAACTGTCCTGTAGGCAGGATCGCTGTCATACATATATCTTAAAGAAAAAGAATGCGTTCATTAGTTGCACACAGAGGCACTTGTAAAATAGATACTATAAGTCAATTTGTATAGTTACGGATTATTACAGATATTTTAGGCGTTTGCATGATAAATGTACTTTTAAGGTTGCTAGTTGTGGGTTAATTTTAAATATTAAGACAATTTGTAATAATAATAATAATAATAATAATAGTAGTAGACAACTAAGAAACAACTCCTTGCTTTTTACATTTAAAACTATTTTTTAAAAAAAATCTGATTCGTTTACAACATTCATTTGTATACATATATTATGATGCTCAATCAATATTTTATTGAAAACTTATATAGATTTAACATCATTTCAAAGTGGCTATGAAACTGTTAAAGTTTAAGAAAATTAGAGAATAAATCTATAATAAAAGTGTCCAATCAAATTAAATTTTAACATCATACATATATGCTTATAACTTCTAAAGATTATTATAAATGATTTAGAATGTAGAAAAATAAAAGCAAGGGTTTTACTTAGTTGTATAATAACTCTATTGCATATGATCATTAGCTTATATAAATAGATAATAATCTTGTACATTCACTTTTTACTTATCTAAATAATGACGTGGTGTATTTTATATTTTCATTTTTATGTGGACTTTTTGCATTTAGTTCATAGTTAAAATTTTCCAAATTTACATTTTTAGATTTCTGTATATATTTTTAAATTAAAAAAAAAAGATGTTTTCCATTTTTCATTTTCAAGAGAGTGTGAGGTTGATGAAAACTAAAGTGAGGTTGATGAAAAATGTTTGTTTTAAAATCTTATAAAATAGATAAGAATAAAAATGATAAAAAATTAGTACATAAATCAAATACATGGAGGCTTAACATGAAAATATAAAATATATAATATTATCACCTAGCTAAGTAACAACCAAGTATATAAGATCATTATCCTATACATATAACAGTAAAGATTCAAAATTTTGTAAGCATGAAGTTTTTATACATATATACACACACAGTGAATTTCGCATCATTATCAAGTTGGCCAAAATGAATAGAATTACATAACAAAAGCTTTGGTGTAACGCGGTTACACGAAAGTGAAACTTATACAAGTTATTGCTAGCTGCAAAGAGGGTCACATCAACCATTAAATTCAAATTTCACTAATCATATGACTTAACATAATTTGTTTTACATGGCATCAAAAATTCCAATTAGAGTCTCTGATGGTCACATTTTCTTAAAAAAGCATGTATTCATGAATAAATTAAAAAATATTTAGATTTATTTATTGATGTATTAGAATGTAATAGTATTTTGTATAGTCATTTATCTACATAAAAGTTATATCTAAGACAATTTCGATATTGAAAATACAAATTTATAATTGACATATATTATGTGGATTTTATACCATGTTTAGACAAGATCTATGCATTTTGATGTAACCACAATATAGCCTAATGCACATTAGTATTTTCCATATATATATTTCTCACATCTATGCACCCTAATTAGCGTGTTGATGGCTGTGAATAGGCCCAATATTATTGATAAAATCAGAATTAAAGGATCCCTTATATTTTAAATTGTTTGTTTTAGTAGTACACCAAATTTATCTACCTTAGACATATGTGAAGGAAAATGGTGCAAAATCAAGATCTAAATTTTCTAAAATATTATTCCTATATGGTTAAATAATGATAGAAAGTATTATTACATTTCGAAGTATCAGCCAAAGAATCTAAGAATTTTTTATAATACCATCGAAAACCCTGATTCTAATAATTTTTAGTACCATGTTAAAACAAATGATGTTAAATTATATACCGAGTAAGATTTTAACATTATGATACATGAAAGTCCCATTTAAAGCTAGTAGCACTTTAATTAGGTGGCATGTACACATTCCTATATGAAAATAACATATTATCTCCTACCTTACTTATTTTCTTCAATAGGATAGTCAAGTTTGAGCCATATCATGATAATTTTGTTAAATCCAGTTTATCTATTGTAAGTAACACTGTTTGTTTTGCATAAAAACCAAAAATCATAGAATAAGAGTTATATATGTATATATTTTGTGGACATGCAAGGACAAGATATGCGTGTGGTATTCTCGGCCTTTGCACGAGACCATGTTAAACTTGATCATAAGAAAGTTACAAACCCTACAATTGACAAGTCGAGTAGTTAAATAAACTAAAGCCTTTGGAAAATGTACATTGAAAGCTCGGAATTGGTAATCACGTGATGCCATTAAGACAAAAACCTCGACTAAATAGCAAATAGCTGAGAGAGAGATGGTCAAAAGAAAATATTCTAGCTGGCTAGCATTAGCATAGAGGAGATCTCTGTGGAATGCCTTTCCTTCTACTGATGATTGTGGCCATGTCCTCATCCGAGCTGCTGCTGCTACTTGACCTTTCACAGACAACGTACCGTCCAATACTCCTTTTCTTCCTAACGAAGTCAGTATTGCATGCCAACATGCTTACATGATCAGACCCAGATGAGCCTGAGCCAGCTGAATTAGACGAACCTATTACATCATCATCGTCGTCGACCACCGTGGAACGACTGTCCTCATTCATTTCATCATCAGCATCGCCCAAATGATCATTTTGGACCATGAAATCTGAGCTGAATTGCCAAGAATCGCATGATCTCAAGTAACCAGAAAGATCTTTCTTATGCTTTAGTACGTAATCCACCTGAAAAGATCATATATACACATTCCCGAAATCCGGACATAATTTATCTTTTGAGTGTGTGTATGCATATTTATTACTTAAACAGTTCTAATTAAACTCCTAATTATACATTAAGTACATACCTTGCAGCCCAGAGAACAATGAATATAAGGTTCTTGAAGACTTCTATCACAAGTAATACAGTAGTTGCCAGAACCTTTGAACTGCCTATTTTGAGGACGTTTCTTGATGAAAATCACTTTGGCACTATTGATAGTATATGCCTGTAGTGATCAAGAGATCCGATCAACACACAAAAATTGATTAGGGTGGGCAACTAAAGATATTTTAACATCAATCCCCTCCTTATTTTTCTTGTTTTTTTGCAGACGGATTAATTAATTACCTGAACGTTTGAACAATCAATGAGCTTTTCAAGGTCTTCAAGCCGAACCACATCATGATACACATAGCGGCGGACCTGGACTAGCCTATGGTAGCGATGTGAAGGCAAGCAGTGTGGGCAGATGCTAGAGCAGCAATCTAAACAACAGATGTTCTTCTCGTTCTTCTTTGTATTCTCATGGACGGAACACCCCACAAAGAAATTCTGTGTGATGAGAGCTTCCAACCATGCTGGCTTCCTAATTGCCTACAAGCAATAATCGTTAAAGCATGAACAATTCCTTTTTCTTAACGCAAAAGAAACAATGAGTTAAATACAAGAAAGGGTAGTAAAAAATTTTTTGAAAGACAAACATACCATAATTACAGGCATATATCAACAATATTGTCGTTGAAGCTCCACTTCCTGCGGCCTTAGCCTAAAAAAGAAGCTAAGAGTGTAGAGAGAAACAGAGGGAGAGTATGAGAGTATTTATGGACAGTACTTTGGTGTGGGTACATATTTAATTATTCCTTGGTGAAATACACTAGCGTTTGTCAAGAGGGATTGTTGTGACGATGGCATTAAAGAAAAGGAGCAGGATATGAGGAGAACGTGCGTCTGTTTCTATGTCTCCTCTACCTCACCTTTTAACTATTCCCACCTCCTCTGGGCTCGAGAGCTCAATCCCTAAACTAATATGAGCCGAGGGAGCTGCCCAATGCAACTTTGATTTTTCTCACCCAGTCGCGTGTGTATGGTGGTGGACCATTACTTCTATTCTGGACGGGTTCACCCATGCGGCTTGTTTTCTTTTCCTGCACCCATCAACATGTTAATTATTATGGTTTGTTGTGTAGATTCCCATTGCTAAAAAACTTGGGGATGCGTTATACTACACACGTATGCAGGACACTTTATGCTGCAAAGCCCTGCGTATCGTTTAAAATTTCAGCTAAACGAGATGGATGACTGAAATGCATAGGAGAAAAATCATCTTTCATACTACTACAATCAATCTTAGTCAAGTTGGTACAACTTATGAATCAAGGTTCAAGTTTAGTAAAGTTACTACTTATGACTAGCGCAGATGGCAGAGGGCACATCCTCTTAGGCAAGATACCTGGGTTTGAAACTTGGTGTGAGATCCTTATCTTCCTTCAATATGTGGGAGCATGTGATCTTGAGCCCATTCAATATGCTAAAGCTTGTGTGATCCAATATTAACAATTTTTCAAACCCGCTCAATCAAATCAACAAAACTTAATGACCCTTTAAACTCCTAGTCAAGTTAATAACTAATATGCAAAAACCAAGTTAAGTCTAGATAAGAACAATTGAAGTTTCTAGTTCTATAAAACTTTGTAAAAATATTTGTTTCACAGCTACAAAACTCATTTATATCTATCAATATATTTTCAATCGAATCAAATCTAATAAGCCCAAATCAAGTTTTATTAAACGTGGTTAAACTAGATCAAATTCATATAAGCACTCACATATAGCAACGAATCTACATACACATCCTAAAAAATGTGGACAATTTAATTTTGCCCTAAATGTAAAGAAGCCTATGCTACACACGTGTAGTAAATGTGCTTCTAACAAACTTTGAGTTGATTAATTTTTCGTTTGATATCATACACGCAAGCATTTATAGGAGGGCTTCAAAAGTATTTGGAAGATAAATATAAAAATATAAATGAAATGGTTTATATTAAAAAAATAATATGCAAAATATTACAATATTTCTTATATTTAGCAGCATTCGATACCTAATGCAACTATATTTATTTTATTCACACCCAAATTTTGTTACTATTTTCAACTAAACTTAGGGTTTTTTTTGGCAAGGCATTTTGACGAGATTTAAAGTTTTATCTAAACCTTGTTGCAATTGTTTGGATATGACTGAAATTTTAACTCCTCTTTTCCTTTTTTTCTAGGGAGAGTACCCATGAAAAAGTGCATATTGAGGAAGCACAATAATATCACTTATCCTAGAAGCATTAAACTTTTTTCTCTCAACCAAAAGTTGTTCCATTAAACAACCCCAAACAAACCTTGAAACAATTGCACCAAACATTATTTTTGTTATATCTCACAAAAAATGACTACATTTTACCAAATGCCAACACTCGTAAGGGTAGCATGTGTCTGGTTATATTACATGAAGGGTGATCCTAAAAGCATTGAAGTGGAATTAAAGTAGAAAACTATGTAAAACTACTTACAATTCCTTATAAGTATGCAACTCGAATCATTTCTTTTTGATTACTTATCTACCATACACGTACTCTCTTTATAAAAGGTCTATTCTATCTTAGAGGTCCATTCGGTTCTTAATTAATGTTACCCAATCTATTTGAAGGTCAAATTGATTCTAGTTACAAATTAGTTCCTCCAATAACTTAATAAAAAATGATATTGAAACAAATGTATTTAAAATAAAAAACAATTTGATTTATCAAAAAATAATAATCTAACATAAAATAAGTTGTGATATATTAACATATTCAATTACTCAATTAATAGATAATGTTAAGAGAACAGTGAATAGTATTGATATACAGGGAATAACATTGAGACTTATTAGATAATGTTGAAACATATTGTTGAGTCATTAGAATATTCAACTATCCAAGGTGGTGTTAAGATACTTATTATAATGTCTAGTATTTGGCATTGAGAGATGAAAATTTTAAGATTAGGAGAGGGACAAATGAACACGGTGTTGAAAAGAATGTACCTGCAAGACTACCTTTAATGTAAGAACTGTTGGAAATCATTTGATGCTGAAGCATACCTGAATCAATCTACATAGATTTCACTTAAAGAATGAGTATGAAGCCTCGAATGCAAGGTCTTCTTCCTTAATACTTCTCCTTCTAATACTCAAAATAATGGGAACCACTTGTGTTTTTGTGTGAGAAAGAGAGACACAGACTCTTCTGTTTAAATAGTCATTCCCATCATAATTCCTATTAGAAGTTCAATACCACGTCACTAGGATTGCGTAAGTATACTTTATATGTTGGATCTCCTAAACTTAAAATTCAAATACTACTAGTTTAATTAGGATACCTTTAAGTAGGCAATTTTTGACATTCTCCCACTTGGCCTAATTTAAAATAGTAAGTAGATATATATATATATAGGCAAAATGTAACCTTTCAATTTAACATTTGAAAATTTATTGGATCAATGTACTCATTTGAAAAACATGCTCAGTCATTGAATAAGCAATTCTATGTTAATACTTTGATTAAAAAATTCATCAATATGGATCATGGAGGTCATATGCAATATGTAACACACTTCCTTCTCCGCACCACGATATTAACAAACTCAATTAATTAAGTTCTTAATAGTGGTTTTATAGTTATATGATTTCAATAATGTCCTACATTAATGTTGAATAGACAAATTCTTCTGCTTTGAACTACATGTTAATTGTTAACGAAAGACAATAATGAAACAAACGAAGATAATTATGAAAAATGAGATCTCAAAATATATCAATCACATCAATAATTATTCCATATAATAAGACTCATATTTCTTATATGTCCTAAGAAAACCTTAAGCGTCAGAGCATTTGTCATTAGATCAGTAATCATATTAGCAGTTTCGACAAAATTGATCGATATCAAATGATCATTAATCTTTTTTGTATCGACATGGATTTAGCGTCAATATGCTTGTTGGCACTACTAATTCTTCTCTAATTGGAAAGTTAATCATTAATGAATTGTCACAATTGATTCTTATTGGTTTATAAATAAAATTCATAATTTTACACTCTGAAAAGAATTTTCTCAACCGCAATGCATAATACAATGCTTCATGATAGCCAACAAATTCATCTTTCATGATAGAGTCAACCACATGATGTTGTCTCCCATTCTTTTATGAAATTGCTCCACCAAGTAGTAAGAAAGCATAGCCCAATGTGGATCTTCAGTTGTCTATGCAACTAGAATAATCTGAATTCGTTTAATCAATCATTTCTAAGTGATTAATTTTTCTCATATGTGAGCTTACAATCTTTAATTCCTTTGAGATATCACATTACTTTCTTTAATACTTTCTAATATTATATTCCTGAATTGCTTTGAAATCTTTTAAGTAATCCTATTGTATAGCTGATGTCAAGGTGTGCGCAAACTTGTGCATACATCATGCTCTTAAGAGCAGAGGCATATGGGATGGACTTCACGTCCTCTTTCTCAATTTCATTTTGTGGATACAGTTGCAAACCATATTTTTAACCCTTACAGATTTTTTTAATAGGTAATTTGACCCTTAAAGATTGACAGTTCATATGATAAGCAGTTAAATATTTTAAATTTTTCTAAAACCTTATTGATATAAGCCCTCTTTGACAACCCTAAAAGTCTATTGAACTTATTTTGATAGACATCAATTCATATGACATATAATATCCCACCTATATCTTTCATATCAAAATGTTTAGAAATGAAACTCTTAGTGTTATGTAAGAGATCTAAAGCATTAGTAGCAAGAAAAATATCATCCACATATAGAATTAAAAATATAATTTTGCTTCCACCCAACTTCAGATAATACATTGATCATCAATATTACTATAAATTTAAAAAAAGTGATAACTTTGTTGAACTTTAAATACCAATGTTGGGAAGCTTGTTTAAGTCCACATATGAATTTTTTTAATTTGCATACAAATGTATCTTTTTCTACTATTTCAAATCCTTTTGGTTGCATTATGTACACCTCTTTTTTTTAAATCCTCATTTAGTGTAACTTTAAATCAAAGTGAGCCACTAATGCCACGATGATTCTAAATGAGTATTTTTGGAAAACCAATGAAAAGTTCTCCTTGTAATCAATCTCTTCTATTTGAGTGAATTCTTTAATAATAAGTCTAGCCTTGAAACTTTCTACATTACCATTAGAGTTCCATTTAGTTTTGAAAATCTATTTACAATCAACCAATTTACATCCTTTAGGCAACGTAACAAGATCTCAAACTTCATTTTTGTGCATGGATTCTATTTCATCTTTCATAACACTAATCGATAATTTAGATCTTTCATTATTAATGAATTCTTTGAATATTAATGAATCATTTCAACCCAAAGATCATCAATATATTCTTCCAAATATACATTGTAGTCATCTAAAATAGCAAATCTCCTTGCTCAGTGAGACCTTCTCGGCTCATTAATATGTTCTACATTCTCATCAAGATGAATTTCATTTATGTTGTAAATGAATGACAAATCAAGCATAATCCATATTTTGATAATTAACAATTCAATTTGAGAAGTTTAAAGTACCAACATTTGTAATGAGATAATTTAAAGGTTTAGGAATTTCAATATTCAAAGTATGACAGGTCAAGTCACAAGACAATTCGACTCTAGCATCAACTTAGGTCGAGCTGATCCCTCAAGTCAACTTCGATATCGGCTTCAAAATTGTATTTTTTTGACAGAGCAAAATAGCAGACAAATGAGCAGGCGAAGTCACATCTGAAGTCAACTTCACATGCAACTTAGGTGAGGTTAATCCTCGAGATCGACTTCCATATCTATTTCAAACATGAATTTTTTGACAGAGTAAAATAACGGACAAGTGAGGAGGCGAAGTTGCACATGAAGTTGACTTCCATGTGACTTAAGTGAAGTCATAACTGAAGTCAACTCTGTTAACAATTTGAGTGTCCTTCAGGGGTTTGATGTAGAATCTAATGAAGACCAAAGTCGCAATCTAAGTTAAATCTGACATGCGACTTGGGTGAAGTCGCATAAAAAGTCGATTCAAATTTGCGACTTGAGTGAAGCTTCAAATCAAGGCGACCCTAACACTCAACTTGAGTACAAGAAGGCTAAAATTAAGATGTCTCAAGTTCAAAGGTGACAATATTGGCTCAAGCATAATTATTGAAATATGATTCAAGGTTCAAGACGCAAACTCATGTAAGAACTTTCAAATTGATAAGAGAAAGCCAAATATACAAGAAGTCCAAAGGCCTACAGACATAAATGAAGTCTTTTGAAGGCAAAATATGAAGAAACAAGGGCATCTATGCTAAAGGATCAAGTAAGTAGAGTGCCAAAATTCCAAAGAGCTAAATGGATAGTGAAGTTGCAACCTAAGTCGACTTTATCTGCAACTTGGGTCAAGTCTAAAATCAAGTTGACCCCAAAATGGCACTTAACTGAAGAGCTAAAGACTGAAGTTACAACCTAAGTCAACTTTATTCAGTAATTTGGATGAAGTTGCACCCAAAGTCGACTCCAGGTGCGACTTGAGTCATAACGGTCGAAAAAATTTTAATGTTGGCACATTAAATGCATACCACCTACTACCAAGCATTTGAATTTACTTTTCTCCTATTTAATACATGTCAAATGGAAGGAAGAGGATTAGCTAGAGCATTAATTAAGCTTTCATCTTCCAACTCTCAAGAATTCAAGTGCTCATTAAGGAGATCTATAAGAAGAATCATGTTCTTTGATCGCAAGTGCTGAAGTGTTTATTTTTCCCTCATTCTACAAGTTTTTCTATGATCTGAAAATCTACCTATACATTTGCAAAGTGTATATTCTTGTCTTTCATTTTTTTTTGTGTGATTCCACTTAGCTTGGTGTTGGAGACCATGACCATGTAAAAGCAAAGTAGTATGTGGTTGGAGTTTGACTCGTCACCTACTTTTACAAAATTTGTAAAAGCCTCTTAGAGCTAAAATCTGAAAGAAAGCAAGGGCTCTAACTGTATTTCTATTGAGATGGTAGAACCCAAGACAGAAGGGTGTTTTCTTAGAGGAGTAAAGTAGGAAGGATTGTCCCAAATTACTATAATATCTTGTGTTTGATCTTCTTGTTCCATTGACATTTTCATTCCCTTATTTTTTATTTAAGGGGACTTAGCCTCCATGGGGTTACACTAAACATACCAAAAAGAATTTCATAGAACTCAATTCACCCCTCACTTCTTGGGTTTTTCCATAAACTCGGTACCAAAGAGATATTATATAAATTTAACTCCAATCAACTTCCACACCTACATTTGCTGAGGACCAATCTTTCAGTAAGTCGCCTCTATTTGACAGTAGTAAATTTGGTTACTAAAAGTTGAGAATAAAACAACTTATCATGATTATAGATATGGACTGTTGGATTGTCATCCAAGATGGCACTACCCTACCTAAAGGTAAGAAAGCATATAAATGGACAAAGGAGGAAGTCAGAATAGTAAAATATAATGCCAATGCAATGAACTCCCTCTTTTGTACCTTAAGTGCAGCCAAGTATCTGGATATCCTCTTGCTTAATTGCCAAAGAAATATGGGATATTTTAATATTAATATATGAAGGTACTTCTCAAGTCCAAGAGACAAGAATGAAGATCTTGATTGGAAAGTTTTAAAATGTTAGATAAAGAAATATTTTTAAAATATTTGTAAGATTCTCGAAAATTACTAATGCATTAAAAGTACTTGGAAAAGCTATATTTGAATTTGAGCAGGTAATGAAAATTTTAAGAGCTCTACCCAAGTCATGGACACCCCAAATCACAGTCATTGAAGAAGCAAAGGACTTAAACACATTAAAGTTGGAAGATCTTATGAGCTCACTCATATTACATGAGTTGATAAAGAAAAGGAATGAAGAACACCAAAAAGGGAAAAGAGTTATTGCCATAAAGGCAACACAAAGCTCTGATGAATCCATCTCCTCTTCTCAAAATGAAGATGAGAGGATTGTACTACTCACAAGGAAATTCAGAAAATTTGTGAGAAAGGAAAGAACTTTAGCTTTAAAGGATTTATAGTGAGAAGTAAAAGGGAAAAGAAGAAAGAAGTGACCAAGTACTATAGATGTGGAGAATGAGATTTATGCAAGTCCAATGTCCTACACCTGAATAAAACAAATCAAAAGAAAGACACAAGAAGAAAGAAAGAAGCTGCTCTAGAAGATTTTCAAAGCTCAAAGGCCGAGGAATGTATGTAAATGAAGACAATTCTACAACAAGAAACTCATTAAATGAAGATCGTGAAGCTGCAAACTGTTTTAGGATATGTTGCATGGCAAGAATAGAGGAGAAAAGCATCTTGAACTGTCTCATTGCAACTGAATTGGTAGAAGTGTTACTGCATCAATTGATTACACATGCAGGAAAGAGATAATTTCTAAACTTGATCATTCTAACTCCAAATCTATTTATTCTTCTACTCATGATTATCTCAAATATGATGATTTAGACAAATTGCAACAAACCTATGATTCATTATATGATAAAATCAAGAAATTGGATAGCAAATATATATTAAAGAAACAACAATGTGACACAACTATTATTGTTAATAAAAAACTAACCGAAAGAGTCAAGTGTCTAGTAGATAAAAACAAAGCCTTGACAGATGAAGTTGAAACGCTAAAGAAAGAAAATAAAGCATTAGCAAAATTTTCTAATCCAGGAGAAAATGTCAAAATCTTCTTGAACATGACCACCCAAACTAGTAAAAGAAGACTTGGGTATTCCACATTTGAGGAAGGTGAATACAGCAAATCAAATGCTTCAAAATGGGTGAAACCTCAAGCTATGACAAATTCATCCTAGCACAAAACAAAAATAACTAGAGTTGCATGGGTTAGAAGACCAACTTGGGAACAAAAATTTGCATGGAGTCCACCCCAAAAAGTTCATGGAGCATGCAACTTCTCTAACAAGTTAGGTCATAAGATAAATCAATGCAAAATCAGAAAATTATACAATTGAGGAGCCAAATTAGTGTGTGTACCGAAGAGCATTGGATTTTTACCTTCTAAAATAGAACAACGTAGACTTCAATTACTTACTAATATATATGGACCCATAAAATGGGTACCAAAGAGATGAATGTTCGCAATCTCACCGCAAGTACACAAGTCATAGATTATAGTATATAAAATATCGATTCACAAAGAATTCAAGACTTAAAATGTTGGATTTAAACAGTTCAGAACAAAAACTAAGAGAATAAATTGGAATATAAAACAGAAAAATGAAAAAATAAAATTTAGAACTATATTGAAATTTTGAAAGCAAGAATGTGAGTATCTATGATATAGAGTTTTACATACGTCTTTTGCTGAATATTGTTTGTTAAAGGAGAACAAACTCTAATTTATCCTTGTATCTTCTATTGAAATCTACAATACATAACCCTAAATTATTACTAACCACATATTTTCATGGGATTAAGTCAATTAGGATTCATTAAATTCTGCGGCCGTTCTTGGATTCCTTAAGAACATCATGCTTATTCCCATAGTCTTAGATTTCGAAGTTTAATATCTTGGTTCTCTTATATTAGACTTCCACCTCTCTGTTCCATTACTTAAAATATGAGAATCATTGCCAAAGTGAGAGTTCAAACACTATGTAAGGATTAAATCATAAGATATTAAATTAACAACAATATCCATAAAAAACCCACATATCATGCTACATTGTACACATGTTACATTCTAAACCCTAAATTTGGAGCTTGGCTGTGATACCCTGACCCAAGAAATAGTTATGTATATGCATTTGGCATATACATATGAATTATGAATGGTTTAGTGGAATTATAAATTATTTTTATTGCAATATTGATGATTTATTACAATTAGGGCAAATGATGATGAATGATCAATATAAGTCTATACGAGTCAATGTGATTAAAGAGGCTTAATGAGGATTAGGAAATGAAATCATATTGAAGATAATTACCTCATATATTATGACTTAATTTATGGAGATTAAGTTGATAATTATGGGTTTAAAGTGACAAATGTCAGAAAATGCGTAACTTGACGCCGAGAAGGCAGATTAAGATGAAAATCGAAAGGTAAGCACATAATTTTGTACTTAATCATATGAAAAGGTTATATTATGAAAATAATGATGAAATTTGGGTGAAAATTGATCATCACCGTTCAAAAAT
>JAXCLR010000092.1:24044346-24058259 GCA_035584095.1 Annona squamosa
ACTTATCCACACAAGCAACGGAGAACATACGAAGGCTTTGGAATATTATTTCCGGGCACTCGAACGAAACCCATTCTAACCACGATAGGTCCTGAGGTAAGGATGTGACGCTCGGGCTGGGGTGTTACAACCATAGTCCTAAATTAGCAGTATTTATCAAATATCTGAAAATCCTTTTTACAGCTATTAAACATGATTCTTTAGGATATGATTGGAATCTAGAACACATGCAAACACTGAATAAAATATCAGGTCTAGAAGTAGTTAAATATAATAAAGACCCTATCATGCTTCTATACAATTTTTGTTCGATAAGTTTACCCTTTTTATCCTCGTCGATCTTGATGGTTGAACTCATTGGTGTGTTTGTCCCTTTGCTATTCTGCATATTCTGCATTCCAAACTTCTTTAACATCTCCTTGACGTACTTGGACTGATATATGAATATTCTTTCTGCTTGTTGCTTAATTTGCAGTCCAAGAAAGATGTTCAATTCTCCCATCATGCTCATTACAAATTCACTCTGCATAATCTCAGAAAATTCTTAACACAGAGTTTCATTAGTAGCACCGAATATGATATTATCAACATAAATTATAACAATTAAGATATTATTATTTTTATACTTGATGAATAATGTTGTATCAACCTTTCCTCTTTGAAAGTCATGATCAATTAGAAATTTGCTTAATCTTTCATACTAGGCTCGTTGAGCTTGTTTCAGTCCATATAAAGATTTGGTTAATTTGAAAACATATTTTAATTGATCCTTTTTTTCAAAACCTGGAGGTTGTTCAACATAAACTTCCTCATTCAAGTATCCATTCAAAAATGCACTTTTTACATCAATTTGAAACATTTTAAAATTCATGTGAGAAACATATGCTAGTAAGATGCGTATGGCATCTAATCTAGCCACAGGTGCATATAGTTCTTCAAAATTTATTCCCTCTTCTTGAGAGTAACTTTTGGCTACTAATCTGGCTTTGTTTCTCAGCACAAGTCCACTTTCATCTAACTTGTTCCTAAATACCCATTTAGTACTAATAACCGTGCAATCTTTGAGTCTAAGAACAAAATGTCATACATTGTTTTTTTCAAATTGATTTAGCTCTTCTTGCATTGCGATAATCCAATTTTCATCACTAAGAGCTTGATCAATAGTTGTTGGTTTAATTTTTGACATAAAAGCAAATTCTCCACAAATATTATGTCTTAATCTTCTAGTTTTCACTCCTTCATAGATATTACCGATGACTTGCTCAATTGGATGATCATTTTTTAATTTTAAATCAATTGGAGGTTTGTAATAATTATTACCTTCACTTACCCTTTCCTCCATGGAATTGTCTTGTTTTGCCTCGGCTTCCCTTGTTGCTCTTGTTGTTCCGCCTTTGGATTCTTTTATGTTTTATTTGCATCACTTAATTCATCCTTCTTTCTCAGAGTTTGGTTAAATTTATCGAAAACAATATGTATTGATTCTTCTAGTATTTGATTTTTCTTCTTAAAAATTCTATATGCTTTGTTATTTGATGAATAACTAAAGAAAATTGCTTCATCACTTTTAGCATCTAATTTTTCTAGATTTGTCTTTCCATTGTTTAGCACATAAGAAGTACATCCAAAGGCATGGAAATATGATAAGTTTGGTTTTCTACCTTTTCATAGTTCATATGGGGTCTTTTTCAAGATCGCTCTAATGATAACTCGGTTTAGTACAAGACAAGCTGTACTTACAGCTTCCCCCCAAAATCCTTGGGATAATTTACTCTCATTTAGCATAGTTCTAGTCATTTCTTGTATTGTCCGGTTTTTCCTTTCAACAACCCCATTTTGTTGGGGGGTTCTTGGTGCAAAAAATGTATGGTGAATTCTTTTATCATTGCAGAATTCTATGAATCGTTTATTTTTAAATTCACCACCATGATTACTTTTAATAGAAATAATTGTAGTTTATTTTTCATTTTGCACTAAATTTAAAAATGTGACAAACATAGAAAATGCTTCATCTTTGCTAGCTAAGAGTATAATCCAAGTAAATCTTGAAAAATCATCAACAATTACAAATGCATACTTTTTTCCCACCAAGAGTTAAAATGTCTGATGGCCTATAAAAATCCATATGTAATAATTCAAGTGGCCTAGTCATTGAAATTTCTTTTTTGGTGGAGAATGACATTTTGGGTTGCTTAGATAATTGACAAGCTTTACAAATCTTATCTTTGTTATATTCGAACTTTGGTAACCCTTCCACTAGGCTCTTTTCCCCAAAGTTTTGACGTTTGACATGTTAATGTGTCCAAGCCTTTTATGCCATATCTACAAATCATTTTCTATGGCTATTAGACATTTTCCATCAAGTTCATCTAGACAAACTAAATATACATTTTCATGCCTTTTGCCACTAAAAACTATGTGATCATCATCAAATACATTGCTTATAGAGAATTCAAATATAACTTTATAACCTTTATCACATAATTAACTAATACTCATTAAGTTGTGTTTGAGTCCTTCAAAAAATAGTACATCCTCAATACATGCATTTGAAATTTCATAAACATTTTCTTTACCTTTGATTATACCTTTTTCATTGTTCCAAAAAGCAACCGTTTCTTCATTATACAGTTTGATTCTGTGGAACAATCCTTTTTCACTCGTCATATGTCTTGAGCAGCCACTATTCATAAACTACATATTATTGACCTTTGCTCTAAGACAAACTTGCAAAAATCAAACCAAGTGGAGCTTATCTTTTTGGTACCCATTTTATGGGTCCATTTGGATTAGTTAACCATTGGAGTCTATGTTGATCTACTTTTGAATGCATAAATCCAATGCTCTTAAGTACCCAAACTAATTTTGCACTAAGGTCAAGTAACTTTCTTATTTTATATTGATATACCTTGTGCCCCATCTTATTGCAAAAATTACAAGCTCCCGGAAGTCTTGGAGTGGGAAGCCATGTAGTAGTTAGTTCCTAAGTTGGTCTTTTGGTCCAAGCAACATGATTCATTTTTGGTTTAACTTGGATGAGTTTTGCTTGGTTTCTATGATTCCTTTGAGCATTTAACTTACTACTTTCTCCCTTCTAAAATGTAGAATACCCAAGTCCTCTCTTATTACTTTGGGCTGTCATATTCAAAAATATTTTGACGCTGTCCCTTGGATAGGAGAACTTAGCAAATGATTCATTTAATGATTCATTTTCCTTTTTAAGTTTTTCCATCTCTCTTATCAAGGTGTTATTTTCATTTGTCAAGTGATCAACTTTTTTCGGCAAGTTTCCTGTTCACAATAATTATTGCATCACATTATCTTTTCTTCATTATGAACTTATTTTCGAATTTCTTTATTTTCTTATATAGTGAATCATAGGCTTATTGTAGTTCTTCCAATTTAGCACATTTGAGGCAATCATTTGAAAAAACAGAAATAGATTTTGGTTTAGAGGTTATCTCTCCACTACTTGTGTAGTTTGTTGAAGTAGTTTAATCCTTCAAATTTTTTGCGGCTGCAAGACATAGGTTGAGGTCTTCTTCATTGGTGGCCATGCAGCAAATCCTTGCGCAATTTACGACCTCATTTTCTCCATTTGAAGAGCTGCATGTTGTGAATGTTTCCTTGTTGACGTACATGTCTCTTCCTTTGACCTTTTGAAGTCTTCTATTTTCACCTCGATTTTTCTTTTTTTTTCACTCCTTAGTTTTGGTCTCTTAGGGCGTTGGGCATTGGGCTTGCATATGCCCCATACCACCACACTGGAAGCACTTTGTAGCTTCTTTCTTTTTCTCCTTTAGATTTTGTTTTTTAAAGCTCTTGAAGTTCCTCTTTTTTCTTACAAATTTTCTGAATCATCTCGTAAATAAGGCAATCTCCTCGTCGTCATTTTGAGAGGATGAGGTAGAGTCATCTGAAGCTCATGCGGCTTTTAAGGCAATAACTCTTTTACATTTGTTTTGCTCTTCATTTATCTTCTTTATTAGCTCATGAGACATAAGTGAGCTTATTAGATCTTCTAGCTGTAGTGTGTTGAGGTCCTTTGCTTCCTCAATGGTTGTAATCTTCGGAGTTTAAGATTCGGGTAGCACTCTTAAAATTTTCATTACTTGCTTGGATTCAGAAATTTCTTTTTCAAGACTTCCAAAGCGTTAGTAATCTTAGAAAATCTAGCAAACATTTCAAAAATATTTTCAGTTTCAAGTATTTTAAAACTTTCTAACTCTCCAATCAAAATATTTTTCTTAGTCCCTTAGACTTGAAAAGTTCCCTCATAGATAGATGTAAGAGTGTCCTATATTTCTTTAGTGGTTTGGCATAAGGATATTCTATCATACTCTGATGTCGTTAATGCACAAAAGAGAGAGTTCATGACTTTCGCATTGCTTTTAACGGTTCTTACTTCCTCCTCGGACTATGTGGAGGCTCTTTCATTAATAGACAATACAACACCATCTTGGATAGCAATCCAAGAATCAATATCCGTAGTCATGATCAATTGTTTCATTCTCAACTTTCAATAACCGAAGTTAGTCCTGTCAAATAGAGACGTTCTTGTGAAAGATTGGCCCTCGACAAATGCAAGGGTGGAAGTTCATTGGGATGCCATTTCAAAAGATCTCTTTGGTTTAAAATTGAAGACCTACTCTGATACCACTTCCTGGTCCTGAATTTATAGCTATTGCCTAAGAGGGGAGGAGTGAATTGGGTACTTTGAAAATTTTTACTTAAACAAAAGTTTTTCCCTATTTAATTTAAACCACTTTAATGAAACAAATGAATAATTGGAGAGTAATAAAGCAATAAAATCAAAAATGCAAACCATAGTAGTAGGCAAGGGTTTTATAGCAGTTCGGGCAACTTTCCCTATTCCACTCTTCCAAGCTCACACCCTTTGTAACTTGGGTTCTATTGTGTATTATCAAATACAACTAGAGCAACAACTCTCTTCTAGATTCCATCTCTTGGGGGCATGTACAAATCACAGCACAAGTAGGTGACGAGTCTCACTCAAATCACCATGCTACTTTGCTATCACTTGGTTCAAAACACCAATATCAAACCAAGGGTGTGTTTGGTAATAACAAGAAGTTGTCAAGTTAAAATTTTTTAATCTAAAACTTTTCACTCTTCACAACTACTCTATTTTTTAATTATTTTTTTACATTTTTCTATACAACTACCCTACTTTTTAATCATTTCTACACAACTACCAACACAACTAACCTATCTATTTTAACTTCATCCTATTTATTTCGCATCTTTACCCCTATCATATTACATCATTCGACAACTTTTCATCTTTATAACTTTTCATTAAAAATTTTATCCATTCCCAAACACACACCAAGTATCAAATACAAATAATGAATAAAATAAAGAAATCTACACTTTACAGATTGTGTAAGCAGGTTTCAGCTCGTGGAAGAACTCATAGAAGAAATGATTTGATCAGCTTTAAAGAATACAGCAAGTTTAGGTGTAGTTCTTCACTTGAAATTTGTGTTGATCACTTAATCTTGAGAGGATAGTAGTTGAATCTCAGTGAATGCTTTCTCTAACCTCTAGCACATTTACTTGATGCATATTTATAATACTGAAGTAAATTCGAATGTTTGGAGATAGATGGCGTGCATTTAATGCACCGACATTTGAATTTTTCTGACCGTTACGACCCAAGTCGCAGATGAAGTCGACCTTAGGTGTGACTTCACCCAAGTCGCATACTGGAGTCAACTTGGGGTGCGACTTCGGTTCTCAGCAAATACCTCAAGTTCCACTTCAGGTCGACTTAATCTTGGACTTTACCCAAGTCGCAGGTGAAGTCAACTTCGGGTGCGACTTCATTTTCCGTATTCACTTGATGAACTTGAATTTCTTCTAGGACTTGCTTGCTTGTCATTTATCTTGTATTTGTTCTTCCACTGAATACTCAATCTTGAAACTTTATTACGTTCAATTACTCTTGAAAAATTTGTCTTCATGCCTTGGATTTAAGATGCTTTGATATTCTTAATTTCGCAATCCATAGAAATAGCCAAATGAATTTTCATTAAGTAGATATAGTCTTGAATGATTTTATTATGTAGAATTGCTTATCTGGACTATGTTCATCTTCAATCTAACTTAAGTCGGATATCTAGGTCGACTTGGGGATCAACTTCACTTCAAGTCGCATGTGGAGTCAACCTGAGGATGAAACTTCACTCAAGTCACACATGGAGTCAACTTCGGGTGCGACTTTACCAATCTTGGATTCGTATTTCAACTCTGGAAGTTTTGAGCATCTGAAGTCAATAGTGGAGTTGACTTGGGTCTGCGACTTTATCCAAGTCGCAGCTGGAGTCAACTTGGACTTGCGACTTCACCTGTCTTGGATCCCATTTTCAACTCTGAAAGGTTTGAGTACTTGAAGTTGATGGTGGAGTCAACTTGGGTCTGTAACTAAGTCACAGATGGAGTCGACTTAGCCTTTCGACTTCACCTGTCTTGGATCAGAATTGAGCACCGGAGAGTTTTGCCTCTATCCAAGTCGATTTCGAGGTCGACTTGGGTATCGACTTGACTCAAGTCGATAGCTGAGTCGACTTGGTTTTGCAACTTGATCTGTCAGATTTTGATTTTTAATTTTCTATCCTTTAAAAAGTTTTCAAAAAATATATTAATACCCAAAACTTACTCAAATTGAGTTGTTAATCATCAAAACACAGATTGTGCTTAATTTGCCATTGATTCCAACACCAATCACAATAAATGTTAGATTATTAAGGATATTTTAGGATTTTAAAATTATTAAATGTCAATAACTATCATATTGGTATATTTGAAATTAATGAAATATTCAGAGGGTATATGTGAAAGTTTTCAAACTTAGTAGGTATATTTGTAATCAAGGAAAATGTAGTGGGTATATTTGAAATTAAGCCTTTGCTTGATAAATCATTTGAATAAAATTTTAGTCATAAAATTAAATAATTCATGTTGCATGTAATCGCCATAACTATCAAAAATAAATAAATTTTGTATTTTAAACCATATAAGGTTCGAAGCCGAAAGCTATTTGAAACTTTTGTCATCATTAAAACTATCAAAGTTGATGGAAAGTGATGATGGTTCTATTGTTGGACTTTAATTATTTCCTAAAAAGTGTGTCTAAGTTTTGGTTGTTTTTAAGGAATGTTGACCGACTTTTTCTTGAGTTGTTTCTTATTCTTTAGAGGTAATTAAGAGTATAAAATGACTGCTAATAGAGATATTGAAATAGATCAAAGGAGGAACATGAAATTGACTCACATCAAGAGATTTTACTTAAACATCCACTTGAAGCTGGAAAAGAGCTCTATTTTGTTGAAGTTCTGATATGTGTGCATGAAATTTGAAGATTTACATCTATTGCTATTGAAGAGAATTTTATTACTAATTGATTCGTTGTATTAATTTCCTAATTTTGTTTGTGTGTGTGTTATCTTGGTGTTGTTTATATTTGTACGAAGGTTGGATGCGATGAGGATAGAATGAGAATAGGATGAGAATTTGAGTTGCAAGTATATTTGGAATGGAAAAAAGTGTATTGAGATTGGAAAAAGTTATAATGAAATTAAAAAATGTTGTCTATTATTTTTTTAAAATAAAAAAATTGTTCTTGAAAAATGGAAGATTCCTATCTAGTTATGAATAACTCGGGTTAGATTTGATTAATTGTTGTAGTGCTTCCTAAAGCTAATTCAATTTAGAAGACAATTTGATTGTAAAATTATAATAATTGCACTATGATTAGTAGAATTTAAGCTCGGTATTTGCTTTGGAAGTGGAGTAGGTTCTGTTTGGTCGAATCACTATAAAATTTCTCTCTTAAATGATTTTTACTTTATTTTGCATTGATTGTAACAATTTTTTGTGGTGGAATTATTTTATTGCAACTAAATTTTAAGTTAAAATGTATCTTTATTTCTATTCAATTCACCCCCTCATGAGCACTTGCCTATTTGGTCATTAATAGGGGACTTCAAAAACCTTTCTATTTACTAAGGTATGAATCAAAGGCATCCTCAAGGGTTTGAAATTTTATAAAATACAATTTGAAAGCCTAAGAGTTCATTTCACCACTTCTATTTCTCTTCTTGAGCGATAAAGAAATAAAAAAATCTTGGGAGATTTATTTAACAGGTTGGTTTGAGGTGTCTTAAGCCAAAGAATTGCTAAATTTGAAAATTTGGAGCTTAGGGAAGATCTCAAAACTTTCTTTCATCATTAGATTTCACACACATTACCTTGGATTTCTCATGCAAAGTTCATCTCCTTCGGATTTTGGCTAAAACTTGGAATGAGAATCATTCCCCTTGCATGTTTGAATATGAGTGTCACTATTGATTTGATTGACTTACAGTGTTTTGGATGTTAATGTTGGGTAAAGACATTAAGGTTTGTTGAAAATTAGGAATTTTTGTAGAATTCATATTTTGAACAAATTAGAAGTGTTTTCTCATGAGTTAGGATGTGTTGAGTTGAGATACATGAATTTTACTACTAAAATAAATGATTAAAATAATATATTCATAAGAAAATGGATAATGTAGTGATTTACTGATGCATGTGCGTGTTAAAATGAGAATTATAAAATAATGAGTTGTGGCATGGGGATGTATAATGAACTTGAAGTATGTAAGGTATGCCTTCCCAAATGAATTAAGGTATTGAGTTGAAATCATTTATGGAAGTGTTATATATAGGTGAGATGGTTTTTCTAAATTTGGGGACAAGCGTTGGCAAACCTATATGAAAGCTAGGAATTGATTAGGGTATTAGGCAAGTTTACATATTGACGCAGTTTGTTGGCTTTGACTGAAATATATAATTTATTTGAAATGATGGTTTTTGTTAATGATATTATTTATTATTTGAGTGTTAAACCTTGATAATTGCTTGGCTTGTTTGATTTTAGCATTTCTTCATCAAAATGATTATGAAACATGATTTTGGCATGACATAAGCATGCTGCATATAGCATAAGTGTTATATCTGCATTGTTTGCATTGATAATGACCTCGATGATGATAACATAGTGTAAGAAACAAGCCTTAACTTTGAAGGTTCTGAGGGCTGAACATACACTTGTGCATAAGTTAATATTTGAACTTAACTCAATGTCATTTTTATGCAGATATGACTGGTATTTCGAATCTACATTTTTAATTATTATTAGCTCTCACTGACTGTTGCTATGTACATGTCATTTGTAGGATGATGAACATTTTGATTGCAAATTTTTTGAATTGTCCGACCCACCTCTATCCTCTTACGAGAAGTATTATAGGAATAATTTGCTTGTTCAATTATGGAAGGCTAAATGTGAGAACATAGACTAAAAGAGAGAGATTAAAAATTTGCAGTCCAAGGACCCAAAGTTGAGAAGGATAATGGCGGTCATCCCCTTCTGAATTTTACCATCCGTACCATCCGTATACTAGGAATATTGGTATTTCTATGGTTGAGGTTATGATCAAACTCTTGAAGGCCTAGTCTATTTCTACTTAAATGAATGATTTGTATATATGTTACAGTTTAACTTATGTTGATGATAAGAGATGTGTGTGTGCTAAGTTCTCAGCCAGAACTTATTAATATTTTTTGTATTTTTTGAAACGTAACTTATAACTAGTTTGCTTATATAAGTTTGTGTAAGTTTTATATTTCCTTCAATTGATTCCCACTATCATGGAAATTCAGTTGAGATCCATTACCAATTTCATGCATTAGGACGACCTATCATTGGATGTTTTGGGGCGGCTGGTCATCTATTTGTTACATATGAGAAGTGTATCGTTGCATAATGTCTATTTCACATCCATTATGGATGCCATGGGAAGGGTTGTGATTCTTTGACGTGAAGTGACCCACCATAGGATATCCATTTGTAAACCTTATTACTGTTTGAGATTCCTTTCCAAGGTTGAGGGCTTGTATTCTCAGAAATTGTACCCACCACAAGAGAACTTACTTTCGGACGTCTATGGCAAACGATTCACTTGAAAAATGTTAAATGCAAAACCTGGTGTAATGATTATTATATTACATCGCGGATGACCCACCTTTGGATGACTCACCATAAGACTATTTACCTTTGAATGTCTCCAAAGGCATATGATTGGATGTCTACGGACAAGTGAGCAATAGTTTTATAACTTTCTGACGAACCACCATCGGACATCTGACTTCAGTTATCTCTTGAGAAACATTACATAATGATACTATAAATAGTCAACTATAATACATGTGAACACAATGCCCGCAAACATTTAAAATTACCACATTCATCCATAAAAATTTTCAAAAATTAAACATTTAAAGGCACACCCATTCATCTATAAATTTGCAAGTTTGTATTCATTTCAAAGCATTTATCTTAGGTGTTTTTATAGCACATAAATTGTTAAATTGAAAGACCAAAAAATAAAAGTAGAAGTCATTGCAGTGCATGTCAAAAAAAACCCACCCATTATAGTTATTTTATGCACATTGACCCATAATTACACGTCAAAATGTTAAAAAAGTAATGAAATAAAACTACATCCAAATTGAAAAACGGATAGTGAAAGTTTCTTTCAATCTTCATCATCACCCAGCAGCACATTCATGTAGTCTTCAATTTTCTCGTATACTTTCTCATACTATTTTCTCTTATGCTTTCTAGCTACCTTGTCAATCTCTATTGGAGCTTGTTTTTTCCTCTATTTAGGTCGAGACTCTTCATTTGGAGTCGCAGAAGTGTCATCTGCTCTTCGTCATTAATCTACCGGTGCTATAAGTCTTCACCATGGTTTTTAGCATGCTTAAAAGGCATTGTTAATTTTCTAGACATCAATAGATGAGACAAACATAATGAGGAGAACATAGAAGCAAGGGACAATGAATGACAAATGAAAGCAATTTAATTATTAAAATAGGCCTACTTAAGATGAAAAAACAAATGTATGGTATTATTTTTCCATGAATCTCAAGGATTCATAAAAAAAAGGTTGAAAGCCGCATGGAGGTCATCAACATAAAATGACTTATAATTAATTGTGTGGTATATATACTGGTCCTATATATATGAAGCATGAAAATGAAAGTATTAAAAAAATAAATTTTGCGAGAAAAATTTTGTGAAAGAATGCATAACAAAATGATCTCGAACTTATTCTTTTTGAAGAACTTTTATGTGGCATGTATGCTGGTCCTATATATGTATGACGCATGACCATGCAAGTTTTACACGAAAATTGAATTTTGTGAGCGAATGTACAAAAAAAGTGAACATAAACTCCGGTCTTTTTTAAGGAGACAAATTGATTAAAATCAAACACAAATTCAATTGATAAGCCAACTCATCATAAAACTAAAGAAACTCTGATAAAATAATATATTTGGACATCCTATTATGGATTGTATACTCTATGGTGATGACCTAGTTCACTACACAACTACAATGTCTATCATACAAATCTTTCTTTAGCTTCTAGAAAGAAATACTTGTTATACTATAAGTTGAAAACTTGAAAATGCACACATGCAAAAATGCCCTAACATCATTCCACCAAACTGTTGATACCTCTCCCTCCAAAAAATGCTAAAGCGTCCTTCAACATCCTTTCATTGAAGAATATAGATAATGTTGTCAATGCAAAATGAACTAATGTTGTATTATATAATAGAAAAACATGCATGATTCAGCAACTTAGATGGATAAATTTCATAAAGGTGGAATCGAGCGAACAACTATGCAACCCAAACAGATTTTCTTCCATTGCAAATCGCAAAAATGTGCAACATTCAACCAGATGCACCGTTAGAAACACCCAACAAGGAGCTGATAAAATTCCAAGGGAAACGTAAGTTGAAAAAGGAAGAATGTATATCTGTCATGATGCATCAAGTTGCATGAGCTTCCTCCCAAATCCTAGATTGTAATAAGCGTCACTATACCTCTCTCTCTCTCTCTTTCTCATTCTCTCTCTCTCTCTCTCTCTCTCTCTCTCTGTCTCTCTCTCTCTCTCTCTCTCTCTCTGAAAAATCATGCTTAGAGGAACCTATGCTCATTTTTGACTTGGAGATGGAAGAGGAAGAATTTTGGGTTAGGCAAAATTGGCTCTTGGGATTCCACGGAGGCTTCTTACACAAACTACTTAGTAAATCAAAATGATAGATTTCAGGTCTAGTACCCAATGATTTCTCCCACTTGTGTGTGCAAACTAGTGCTTCTATCAATCGGATAGCCACAACCAGAAGCACCAAAACAAACAAAGAATTAGGGTTTCTCAGCGCCAACTTGATAATACCTGGTTATATGGAAGTGTAGCAATTAATAAGTATATAAATGATTATGTTATATTCAAAAATTTTGAATGGATATAAAGATCGGCACATGTGTACTCAATGTAACAGTAAGCTTCCATCAATTTTTTTTTCATAGTAGAATCCCTAACCACAATGGCTTACATATGGGCCCATGAACATATCAAAGACTAAAGCATATCTCTGCCTTTACATAGTTGCTCAAACATAACTAAGGAATCATCCCACCGAAATACATTATTATACAAAGATCTTGAAGCAAAATCAGCTAATAAATGTGCTACCATTTTAACTTCCCGCAACACATATTAGAAAAAATCTCACCACGGTCTAAAAGAAGCCTCTTGATTTTCTTAACAGTAATGTCAATATTGGCTCAAATTGGTTTTTGATTGTCGATAACATCAAATGAGATGAAAGAGTTCGTCTCTAGCTATAACGGCCTGAACTAAAAATCAAGGCTTTTGCCTAAATTTTCGGTCCAAGTCATTTTAAAACTCCAGGATCTTCCCACACGACGATTAAACCATCTCATTTATGCAATAAAAAATAAATTTCCATTATTACATCCAAGTCCATAGAGTTCTTACAAACATGCCCACTTCAATGAATTCTTTACATCAAAGTCAAGTCACTCATTACATAGAAAGAAATAAATAAATAGATTTATTCATTAGCACACCACCACCATCTCATTGGCCACGATCCTCGGGATCATCTGAGAGTCAAAGGAAAAAGGGGTAAGTTCACAAAAACTTAGTAAGTAGGATTATGTCTTGCAATTAAAATCATAAGAACACATCATCTTCACTCAATTGCGCAACTTTTAAAGCCTTTAATACATTTTATATGCCATCATCTCTTCGTAGAAGTACTCAACTTAAAATTTGAGGACCACCCTAAGGATTTAAGACCTTAAATCCTTTATACTCCTCTATCCCTAAAACTTAAACTTCTAGGCATCATTTAGCTAATCTAGCCCTTCCATTGAACTCCAAAAGTCTAAATCCATAGGAAATGACTCCTGAATCACTCAAATCGGACCTCTAGAGCTTAATTTACATCAATTTGAAGATGGATACACCAAACGGTGCCACGTGTCCCTCGTCGCCGACAACTTGGGCTCGCTGCCGGTGGTCCTGCCTGACTGGGCTTCCTGGTGGGCTGTGCTCTAGGCTTTACTGCCTGGGCTCCTGCCTGAGTATCATCTCTGGGCTCTAAGCCATGGGTTGACTCACTGGATCCTCCTTCTGAGGCTCATTGCAACAGTTGGGCTCATCTACAGCTGGGCTCAGCCTGAATCCAGCCCACTCCCTGAAGCCCGTATCATCTCCTCGAAAATTACAAATTCTCCTACTGTCTTCTAATTTTACAGAAACTCCATGACAGCTTATGATTTTCAGAAAAATCATTAGGCAGAATTGTAAAATATCCAAAAACTCAGAAATATACAGTAACATCCATTTTTTTCATCCGACCATTTATACAAGATATATATATTAATATTTTAATATTATTTTCGTATATATATCTCCTTTAAACATCTTAAATGCATTAAAAATTCATCCCATCAATAA
>JAXCLR010000092.1:24058359-24077260 GCA_035584095.1 Annona squamosa
TTACTATTCATATTTACTATTTATTAAATTAATTATTTGGTCCTTCAACTCCATATATTACAAAATTATATATTTAAAAAAAGTCAATAACCCAGGGTTCATGACCTTAGGGTTTCATATATGATCATAAAATTTGAGATTCCACAACACTATTGCAGCCAACTCTAAATCATGAGTAGGGTAATTCTGCTCACTTGACTTCAACTGCCTTGAAGCATAGGCTATTACCCTTCCTTGCTGCTTAAGTACACATCCCAGACCATTCCTGGAGGCATCACTATATACCACAAACTCTTTCCCACTTACCGGTAGGGTCAAAACCGGTGTCGTGATTAAACGGTTCTTCAACTCTTAAAAACTTTCCTCACAGTCCTCTGTCCAAATAAATTTGGCATTCTTGCGGGTTAATCGAGTTAACGGCACCGCAATTGAGGAAAAGTTCTCCACAAACTGTCGGTAATAGCCTGCCAATCCGAGGAAACTTCTTATCTCAGTAACTGTGGTCGGTCTCTCCCAAGACACCACAGCCTTAATCTTTTCTAGATCAACAGAGACTCCTTTTCCACTTATTACATGTCCAAGAAAAGCAATACTTTCTAGTCAAAACTCACACTTTTTGAGTTTGGCATAAAGTTTCTTTTCCCTAAGGACTTGTAATACTTCTCTCAGCTGCTGCTCATGCTCTTCACTTCCCTTAGAATATACCAAGATATCATCGATGAATACCACCACACATCGATCTAAGAACTGTTGAAACACTCTGTTCATTAGATCTATAAATGCAGCAGGGGCATTGGTCAACTCGAATGGCATCACCAAGAACTCAAAGTGACCATACTAAATGCGAAAAGCTGTCTTTGGTATGTCCTCTTTTCTAACTCTCAATTGGTGGTACCCTGACCTAAAGTCTACCTTTGAGAAGACAGATGCCTCTTGTAGTTGGTCAAACAAATCATCGATGCGTGAAAGAGGATATTTATTCTTAATTGTCACCTTGTTTATTTCTTAGTAGTCAATGCATAGTCACATATTACTGTTCTTCTTTTTCAAAAAGAGCACAGGTGCTCCCCAAGGTGATGAACTTGGATGAATAAATCCTAAATCCACTAACTCTTGCAGCTGCTCTTTCAACTTTTTAAGTTCTGCTGGCGCCATGCGATATGGGACTCTTGAGATTGGACTAGCTCCTGGAATTAGATTAATCTCAAAGTCAATCTCTCATGCAGGTGGTAACCCTGGTAATGCCTCTGAAAAAAATCAAGAAATTCTCTGACTACCGGGATATCCCCTAGTTTTACTTCAACCTCACTCATCGTCATGGCCGCCACAAAGAACCCATAACATCCTTGCCTGAGTTTCTTCAAGGTTTGCATCGCCGTGATCAAATGTGGCACTTTTTGTCGGTTTCCTTCAAATAAAATCGTCTAATTGGGTATGCCAACTGTAATCCTCCGTGTTTGCGGACTAATATGTGCTACCCACTTAGTCATCCAATCTCATCCCAGAATTACATCCAGGTCTCTCATGGGTATCACTACCAAGTCAGTTGACATCACTAGTCCCTTGATGTCCATAGGACATGTATAACATGCACTTCTCACGGGAAGACTACTTCCCATTGGTGATGTGATAATTAACTCTTCCACCAATGGCCTCGTTGGTATGTTATTCTCTTTGACAAACTTAGATGAAATAAATGACAAATCTGCACCAGTATCAAATAAAGTTCTGGCATAGATATTGTAAACCTTTACAATACCTGTAATTCTGTCTGCTGGTATCTAAGCTTGTCCCAGGTGCAGTGCAAAAATATTTGCTGGCTATCTTGCCCCATGGTTTTGCACATTCTGTTGCCGCCTCACTCGTCTCCCCGCTTACCTATTCTGATTTTGAGGTTGCTGGGGAGTTGGTGCTTCAGTGGCAATACAAAATTTTGCTATATGCTCTGGCATTTTACAATGAAAACATACCACTCCCACTGGGCAACTCTCTGGTGAATGTCCAGTCTCTTCGCACTTGTGACAAGTGCCAGGCGAAAGGCGACACTGTCCCTGGTGGAACCAGTTACATCGCTTGCACTTCTTTTTCCCCCATTCGTCTTATAGGATCCTTTGCTCTTAGACCCTTGACCTATTGAGGCCCCAGATGTCTGCATTGACTTTTTATTTGAAGTTCCTCCTTCAATAGATTCCCCCGATCTCTTCTTTACAAACATCTTACTGAGCTGAGCTATTGTTTTCTCAGCCCACATTGCTCATCCACTGCCTTGCCATATGTGTCGCATGGCTCGGCCATCACCATGTCTCGAATGCTTTCATTGAGACCATTTTTGGAATCTTCATATTTGAGCATCGTCATCTTCCACTAGATTAGAGGTGAATCGTATCAAGGATGAAAACTTTGTTTCATAATCAGCTACAGACATCTCTTCTTGTTTTAACTCTGCAAACTCTCGAGCTTTGGTGATCCGAACAGTTGGTGGAAAAAACTTCTCATAGAAGGCATCCGAGAATCTTTGCCATGTAATCTCTTCCTTCTTGCTCTCAAAGATTCTCTTTTGTGTTTGCCACCAACGGTAAGCATCTCCATCCAACTTGAATGCAGCAAATAACACTTTCTTTCGATCTGAACATTCAAGGAACTCTAATATTTTGTTGATAGCCAGTAACCAATTCTCAGCTACCGTGCTATCACCTCCTGAAAAAGGAGGATGCTGCTGATGAAAAGCACTAGCATCCTTCATTTCTCTTTCCTCTCTAGCACGGTAGTCTCTAGAGGGCACTGTGGTGGGTTGGGATTCAGCGGTTTGCTCTTCCACCCTTGGTCGAAAACCACTAATGTGATCTTGACCATCTTCGCTAGCTCTTTCCTCTTGCCCCGTCATATTTGGTTGTTTTCTCTGGCTTACAACTCGTCCTCTCTGTTGGTTTGCAGTCGCAGCTTGATCACAGCCAACTAAAGTAGTTCCTTATTGATGAGAATTTTCATCGATTTTATCTAATCGGGCTAAAATCCACTCAACAAAACTTTCGAATCGAGCCTCATGCTATGTCATATGCTCATGAATTGTTGGCCTCCTCCCAGGATTTTGGTTGGTACCAACTATCCCTTCAGACCTCTGAGGGAACCTCGAGCTTTCTTCAAGTGGTATTAAAACTCCTTGGTTTGCCCTCTGAGATGGTTCTCCTTGGGATGGGTGCACTCCTTGGCTTAACCGTGGAATAACTCCTTGAGATGTACTCGCTTCGGATACGCCAACAGTTGATGGATTAACTCCTTGAGCCTACCTTTGCATTGGGTTAGGTCATGGAGGATTCCCATGAGAGATCATGTCTGAAAAGAAATGTAACATTTAAACTCAAGAAAACATCGTAAGTTCACACATAGCGAAACAAATTATATCCATACACATAAAAGAACAATCCATCGTAAATAAATTTTATTATTCACTGCAAGTTTATTACATCTCAGAAACCTCAAAAGAAAATAACTCAATTTAATCTTCTCTTTTCCTCTGTCCCTTCATTGGACACTCTTTAGCCCGATGCCTAGGGGCCCTGCAAATATTGCAAGCAATCTCATGAGGGCAGTCCTTCGCCTGACGTCCAAGCTGCATACATCTGAAACAAGTGTTCAGTGGAAGCACACACTTTCCTCGATGCCTAAACTTGCACTTAGTGCATGGTAATAGCTTCCCCAAACTAGGTGAAACTTTCTCAAATGTAGGCTCTCTTGGGGGTATGACATATGTCGGTGAAGGAGATGGCTGGAGGGGCACATTTGGAACAGGCATTTGTTGAGTTGGAGGACTTGGCTTTGGGATAGACGAGCTAAACCTACAATAGGTCTCATATGGTTCCTTTGGCCCCTCTTTGTCAATTGATTTGAAATTATCATCCGACCCATCATAGGCCTTAAGCATCTTGCTCGCCATTTTCTTATACCGCTTCCTAGGAACAGATTGTGGAATAGTTGTCTCTTTCCTCACTTGCTCCATCATCTCAGGGGAAACATCAGCAGGCCTCTTAGGAGGGGATGTTTGAGTCTCTGTAGGTTGTTTTTGAAATGCTGTCAACTTTGCCCTTAGCATGGCCAACTTTGCGTCCTGTGACATCTGTTTCTCTTGCATCTTTAACATCATAGACGCCAAGTTGGATACCACTCCTTGTAAGGCTTCAAAGTTTTGATGCATCTGTTGTCGGACAGCCTCTTAAGCTCAAAGTAGCTCGAATTTAATTGCGTTCTGCGCCAACCTCGACTCTTTTAGATCATCCCTCATTAGGTCCAACTTCTCAGCGTTAGTTGGTGCCTTCTTAGCACGTGTCCGTGTTGCTCTAGGTTCACCATTAGTTAGTGCTTTCCTCTTCTCTGAATCTCTCTCAGGGAAACTCGTTCCAAATGTCATCTCTCTGCTCATGAAAATAGTGAACGTCAATTTAATCACTATTTTCGACATCATAGGAAAAGAGAAATTACTCTTAACATGTTTCCATGTTCTCTGGTTTATTCGTCTCTATGCATGAAAATTTGCTTTGATACCATCTGTAACTCGCTAAACTAAAAATCAAGGCTTTTGCCTAAATTTTCGTTCCAAGTCGTTTTAAAACTCCAGGATCTTCCCACACGACGATTAAACCATCTCATTTATGCAATAAGAAATAAACTTCCATTATTACATCCAAGTCCATAGAGTTATTACAAACATGCCCACTTCAATAAATTCTTTACATCAAAGTCAAGCAACTCATTACATAAAAATAAATAAATAAATAGATTAATTCATTAGCACGTCACCTCCATCTCATTGGCCACCATCCTCAAGATCATCTGAGAGTCAAAGAAAAAAGGGATAAGTTCACAAAAACTTAGTAAGTAGGATTATGCCCTGCAATTAAGATCATAAGAATGCATCATCTTCACTCAATTGCTCAACTTTTAAAGCCTTTAATACATTTTATATGTCATCATCTCTTCCTAGAAGTACTCAACTTAAAATTTGGGGACCACCCTAAGGATTTAAGACCTTAAATCCTTTAGGATACTCCTCTATCTACAAAAATCAAACTTTTAGGTATCATTTGGCTAATCTATCCCTTCCATTGAACTCAAATTGTCCAAATCCATAGAAAATGACTCCTGGATCACTCAAATCGGACATCTAGAGCTCAATTTACATCAATTTGAAGATGGATGCACCAAACGGTGTCATGTGTCCCTAGCCGCTGGTGGTCCTGCCCAACTGGGCTTCTTGGTGGGCTGGGCTCTGGGCTTTACTGCCTGGGCTCCTGCCTGGGTATTATCTCTCGGCTCTAAGCGATGGGTTGGCTCACTGGATCTTACTTCTGAGGCCCATTGTAATAGTTGGGCTCGTCTGCAGCTGGGCTTAGTCTGGATCCAACCCACTCCCTGAAGCCCGTATCATCTCCTAAAAAATTACAGATTCTCCTGCTGTCTTCGAATTTTACAGAAACTCCATGACAGCTTATGATTTTCAGAAAAACCATTAGGCAGAATTATAAAATATCCAAAAACTCGAAAATAGACAGTAACATCCATTTTTTTCATCCGCCCACTTATACAAGATATATATAATAATAATTTAATATTATTTTCGTATATATATCTCCTTTAAACATCTTAAATGCATTAAAAATTCATCCTATCAATAATTTGGCTAATATATTTAATTTTAGGTCATCCAAGCATAATATAACGTACATAATTTTACTCAAAATAAATTATAATTATGCCATTATGCTTTCCATCTTGCCCAAAATTACCTTTATGTTATACATCCCCAAAATTATTGATAAATCATCACATAATTAGTTTAATGTAAATAATACATTTCTCAAATAATTATGTGGCATCCACTCCATATGCAATTAAGCATATAATATCTCATATCATCCCAGCATAATTAATGGCCAATAAAAATCACATGTTAGAAAAACCACTAAATAATTATGTGATAAATCCTCATTAAATCATGCCATAATTAAAGGTTAAAAAGGCAAAATCCCCCTTACCTTAAAGAAGAAAATGAAATGGATCGCTTGAATCAATTAGATCGGCTTTTTCCTTTCTCCTGTGGCAGCGTTCCTCCTCTTTCCTCTGGTACCTCCATCGAGTACCCAAGTCGTTTATTTATAGCTCACCGAAGGATTTACCGAAGGATTTTCCGCTCGAAATCCGATTTCAATTCAAAATTTAATTTCAAGTTCACCGATCAGAATCCAATCTTAAATCTATTTCAAATTCAAATTTCAAGATTCCTGATTGCAATCCGATCGTAAATCAAATTTTAAATTTGAATTTCAAACTGGTGAGGCTCAGAGAGCCCAAAAAGCAAAATACATCATTTATACACTCTTTGGAACTCGAACTCGAGACCTCCTCTACCAAAGACCAACACCTTAACCACTTAAGCACCTTGGGCTATTGAGTTAAATACTCGTGATATTTTATATAACTCAACCCATCATTCTAAGTGGGCTTATTTGTGTCTAGCCCAATAACCTTCCACTTATTTTTGGCTCATTGCTTGGTCAAATGGTCAATGGTCAGGATGCCACATCAGTGGACACATCATCAGTTAAATAGTCAACTCATCATTTTTTCCTAATTGAACATAGTCGAAGACGGGAAACTAATGTATCAGAAAATCAATTTGGTTTTATATCAGGAAGATCAACCACTGAAGCTATTTTTTACTTAAACAGTTATTTGAAAAGTATAGGGACAAAAAAAAGAACTTATACATGATTTTTATTGATTTAAAAAAAGCTTATGATTGAGTACCAAGAAAGTTAATATAGCAAGTGATGAGAAAAAAAGAAATTAATAACAGATATATTGATATTATTAAAGATATATATGAGGAGGCTGTTACGAATGTGAGGACCATTAGCGAAGATACGAAAGTCTTCCCAGTTAAAAAAGGTCTACATCAAGACTTAGCCTTGAGTCATTATCTTTTTACCTTAGTAATAGATGAAATTACTAGACATCTCCAAGAAGAAGTACCCTGGTGTATGTTATTTACAGATGACATTATTCTAATAGATAAAACTAAAGAATGACTAAATTTTAAATTGAATAGGTTGTTAGATGCTTTAGAATCTAATAGTTTTAGAATTAGTTGCACCAAAACTAAATATATGAAATGCAATTTTAATAATCGTGAGGACCCAGATGAGGAACCAATTAAGATTTTAGATCAAGTAGTAACAAAAACTAATCACTTTTGGTATTAGGATCGATAATTCAAGAGAACGGGAAAATTAAGAAAGATATAATACATAAAATTCAAGCAGGTTGGAAGAAATGGAGAAGTGCATCAGGAATTTTATGTGAACGACGAGTTCCAATCAAATTAAAAGAAAAATTTTATAAGACTGCTATTAGACCCGTTATGCTTTATGGGGCAGAATTTTGGACAGTTAAAGCACAACATATACAAAAATTAAGGTAGCAAAAATGAGAATATTAAGGTGAATGAGTGGTAAAACAAGAAAAGATAAAATTAGGAATGAAATAATTTGAGAAAACTTAAAAGTGAGACCAATTTGTGATAAAATGAGAGAAAATAGATTAAGATGGTTTAATCATGTTAAAAGGAGGTTTGAAGTAGGACCGGTTAGAAAAACAGAATCTATCCAAGTATAAGTTGGTAGGAGAATGAGAGCAAAATACAAAAAAAAATAGATAGAAGTAATTAAACAAGATTTAAAAATACTACAAATTACAGAGAATTTAGCCTTAAATCGCCAAGAATGGTGTAACTGAATCCATGCAGCCGACCCCACCTAGGTGGGAAATGGCTTATAATGATGATGATGAGTAAGCTAGCTTCTGAAAACTTATCCCAATGGTCAGTTGCCTAATAAAGCACTTCCAAGAAACACATGCTGATAGTTTTAACATAAAATTGATTTCTAAGAAGCCATATATTTTCAACTAGGTTACAACTTGGCACTAAATTGGTCTAGACCCGCCTAACTTGACTTTGGGAAAAGATTAAGGATGTTTTTGGGAAGTAATAAAATTTTTAATGAAAAATTTTTTTGTATAAAATTTTTTAAAATGTAAGAAAATGATGTAATATAATAAGGATAATGATAAAGAATAAAGAGAATAAAATTAAAATAAATAGGTTAAATGTATGGGTTGTTGTATAGAAATGTTGAAAAGTAAGATAGTTGTATAGAAAGAAGTAAAAAAATAATTAAAAAATATAATAGTTATGGAGAGTCAAAAAGTTTTTAATTGAAAAATTTTAATTTAAAAAGTTTAAATACCCTTAAGTATGGGCTCCATTAAGAGAAAATTTTAAAAATAGACTTGGTTTCATCCAGACCTAAGAGAAATTGAAACTGATATTTGATTTACATCAATCTAGTACCAAAGCCTGGCCCAATCTAAACCTAATTTCCCGCATAATTTGTTAAAAGGATTATATAGTTCATGCATTAAGCATTTTAACTATGGGGCTTTTGATAAAGAGAAAAACTTAGTGACATTTTTTTGCTGAATGAAAACCATCATTATTAATTCTAGTTTAAGCAAATGTTGATGCATGGCTAGAGCAGGAGTTTGCAACTGAGGATATTACCCGTTAATTGCGATATACAAAAATGAAAAGGGTCAATCAAAATTTGTTATGAATGATTGCGATCCATGCTTGCCCAAATTTCCAAGCTCCTCCTCTATTGTCTAACAAGTACAACGCTAAAAGACATAGCTGAATGACGTGACAATTTTGCTTCAACGTCCCTTCCATTTGAAAAGTTTTATATTCGCATTGAAGTTTTTCATTTATCTAAATAGACCCTATATGTATAATAAAAGTACTTCAATGTAATCATAATATAATTAAATTGTAAAATATTTATTCTAAATTCTAAATGCCATATACATTTATTCAAAAAAGTTGAATCTCTCGCATCTACATCAACTCAATTTATAAACAATTGAAAATATATCAGTTCTTTAAAATTATTACATGCATATCATGTAATACAACAGCTACTTTGTAACATTTTAAGAATAGATGCCCACTATCCTCCTCGCCATCCAGGTTAATTGAGCAATCAACGTACTACAAAATCTAATATGAATCTAACCTAATTTTTTAATAGGGTTGGCTTTGCCTCGTTGGTAATACTTCAATACTTACCATAAGAGAGGCGACTCACAAATATACATAAATAAATAGGATAAATATTTTAAATTTTAAAAAAATAAAATTAAAAATTGGGGTGAGTATGGAGTCTCTATACTTATGGGAAAGGATTTTTTATGTAAGGTAAGAATTAATCATTAACCTATCAAAAAAAATCTAAAATTAAAACCGAACCCAAAACTAAATATTGAATGATCCACTGTGTCTAGGCAGGAGACCCATTTTTTAATTTTTTATAATCTTGCGGGCCCAGTAAAGATAGTGACCCAGTCAATTTTTACATTTTTCAGTCTTGTTGTTTTTATTTCAAAAGACAATAAATCAAACAGAATCTAAAAATGTAAAAAATGGCCAAGTTGCTAATCTTTAGTGGGTCCCAAGAGTATAAAAAAATCAAAAAAATTAAAAACTAGGTCTCCAGACACACGAGATCATTCCCCATATATGTATGTTTTAGCAGATTTTTCTTATATGAAAGACCTAATGCTTAGACATAATTATTTAAGGATGGGGATTCAGCGGAAGCATTTTTCATTTTCCAAAAAAGTCAAATCACTTGGTTTGAACCCCACTAAGGCATATTTTATATGCGATCAAAACCATCCATCCTGTGTAGTGCATCATATTTGGTTAGTTAGAAAACAAAAAGTTTATTATGAAAATAATCACAACATGCAATAAATTACAATTGTCTGGCAAAAATTTTAAATCAAGTTTGACGTATATACATTTGAAATTATTTTCTTTAATTACAACACATAAAACACTATTTCAACAAGATGAGTGTCATAAATTTTATAGAATCACCTTGGTGGACCTCAAACCAATTGTTGACACTTCTGTGAAAAATGGGAAACGCTTCCCATGAATCGCTGCCCATTATTTGGAAATATATTTCATAAATATGTACTCATTTCGTGCCAAATATTTTTAAAATTATAAACTGGTTATATGATATTTTATTTATCTACTTTATATCATATGCATGACTCTAAAAGATACTTTTTATTTCATTTTTAATCACGTGTTATGCGTTAGGTCTTTGGCATACATTTGTAATAAGTCATTACCCGTGATAATTTATTAGTTTAAAAAGACTCATAATTATTAACTGATTGGAAATTGAATTCTGAAACTAACCCAAACCAGCATAAAACCCAAACATGAATTTGAAGAATAAGATCAAAGTTTTTTTTTTTGATGAAAGGATAGTCTCTATCCCTATTCCCTCTCAATTTGAGAGGGGAGAGGGACAAAGGGATCCCAGAAATCCATTGCCAAAAAAGTGTCTGTATAAAGTTTTCCAATCACGGCTTGGGGTGGAACACCCCACCACAACAGATGGTCCGAAGTTGAGACCGAGACCATTTCAGCTAAGGAGTGCACGACAGCATTTTCCTACCTTAACACATGATGAACTGAAAAGAACTCATACATAGTGAGAATCGATCTGATTTCCTCAATAATAAGACCCACCGGGGAAGAGATAGGTTCCTGGTTGGACAAATAATTGCACAGTAATAAAGAGTCGGTCTCAAATAGCACCTGTGTGATGTTAAGTTGAGTAGCCCATTTGATTCCCAAAAGAAAGGCAGTCGCTTCAATAAGTAATGGCTCCCTCGCCCCAGACCGCTTCCAGCCACTTGCTGCAATATATGAACCCCTTGAATCTCTAATCACTACAGCACAAACAAATCCATCCCATTCCTTTAGGCTTCAGGCATCCATGTTTATCTTAACAAACCTCTGGGGTGGTTTGACCCATCTGGTTACCATGGTTGTATCCAAAGACCCCGATTGCACCAGCATTTTTGTCGTACGGTGTTGATTAAGGTACTCCGTGCACCAAGCGACGGTTCCTGAGATTTATGGTTGAGCTCCCTCCTCTCTGAGCTTGTTGCGTAGAAACAAGATCCACCAACAACATAGGATGAAGAAGGTCATATCATCATGCCTCTTCTCACGCACACAAGCATCCAAGACATCCTAGACCGTTAGCCCAAGGGGGTCCACTTTAGCGGCCATTCTGCATATTCCGCTGGTCACTTCACACCTAAGAAATAGATGATTTGCATCTTCAGTTTCTTTCCTGCAAAAAACACAACGTAAATCGACTGCAATGCCCCTTTGATTGAGATTTACCAACGTGGGAAGGGCATCCTTTGCCAGTCTCCATCCAAAAATAGTGATTTTTGTTTGAAGTTGCATTCGCCAAATTGCCATGAAGATCCCTGGGTGTTCGGGGGAAGCATTTCCAGAACATAACTTTCTATATGCCGATTTGACCGTGTAGGCCCCATTGGGCTCATGAATCCAGTACATGCAGTCCTCCACCGGTCCCACCGGGAGGGGGATCGAGTTAACCTCCGTCCAACGATCCTTGCCCAATGCCGCTACCACTCACTCCCTTTTCCATGATTTGGTTGCACTATTGATGAGGTGGTTAACCATCATGTCCTCCGACATTGATAATGGGAGGGGTCCTGCTTTATGTGCTTTAGTCTCCAACCAGGTATCAAAGAATACCTTCACCCAATCCCCCTTGCCAATCCGCCATCTGCAGCCTGTCTGGATTACGTCTCTCGCTTTCAAGATACTTTTCCAAGTAAAAGAGTTCAATGGTTTCTCTTTGTAGTTCCATATGTCCGTATTCGGGAAGTATCTGACCTTTAAGACTTTATGACAGAGGGAATGGTTAGAAGTAACTAGTCTCCATACCTACTTAGCTAGAAGGGCATAGTTAACTTTGTGGAGGTCTCTGAACCCCATTCCCCCCATCACACTTGGGCTTGCACATTTCTCTCCAAGCTACCCAACTCATCTTCCTTTTTCCATCTTTCTCTCCCTACCAGAATTTGCTAAGCATAGCATTGATTTCATTACAGAATGATTTGGGCATTAAAAAAATGCTCATTGCATATGACGGTATTGCCTGGGCGACCGCCTTGATTAGCACCTCCTTCCCTCCGCCCGAGAGCAGCTTGCCTTTCCAACCTTGAATGCGGTTCCCAATGCAATCCTTAATGCCCTTGAACAAATCCGATTTGGTTCTCCCAAGCCAATCCGAAAGTCCTAGATATTGGTTAAGATCCTGCCTAGCAGAGTCTAATAGTTGAATCAACTGAGTTCTGGAATGGTACACAATGTTGGGACTGAATATGACGGCCGTTTTGTCCACATTTACCATCTGACTTGAGTGGCTTGCATATCAGTTTAACACTTCGAGCAGGCACCTGACATCCCTTTCCGTCGCCTTTAGAAAGATGATGGCGTCGTCTGCAAAAAGCAAGTGGGAGATCGTCGGTCCGTTTTCCTTGAGTTTGATTCCATGAAGAACTCCACTAGCAGTCGCCTGGTGTATAAGCCCCGATAACCCCTCCGCACACAAAAGAAAGAGGTAGGGGGATAGTGGGTCACCTTGTCTCAATCCTCTCTGGGGTTTCAAGTATGGAGATTTAAAGTCATTGACATTCATCCGGTATGAGACAGTTGAAATGCAGCTCATAGTCCAGTTCACCCACACCGGGCAGAAATTCATAGTCATCATAACCTGCTTTAGAAAGTTCTATTGCACTCTATCGTATGCTTTAAACATGCCCAACTTGATAGTCATCTGGTTCTTTCGTCCCTTCTTTCTCTTGCGGAGGGAATGGATTGCTTCATAAGCTATTAGCATGTTATCGGTAATCAGCCGTCCCGAAACGAAAGCACTTTGTTCTTCCCCAATGACTTCGTGGAGAACCATCTTGAGCCTATTAGCCAGAACTTTAGCCAAGACTTTGTATACCACGTTGCAAAGACTAATTGGCCTGAAATGAGAAAGGTTTTGGGCTTCGGCCGTTTTCGAAATGAAAATCAAAGTGGTGGTGTTTAAATCCTTTGTGAGCCTTTGCAGTTGGTCTGGGTTTCTCTCCTCTATGAATTTTTTATACCATTTGGTTATGTCACTACCCACTATGTTCCAGTGTCTTTGGTAAAACCCAGCCGACATCCCATCTAGCCTGGGGACTTTGGTAGGCCTCATACCCTTGGCCGCCTTAATAACTTCCTCAGGCAAAAGTGGCCTTGTTAGATTCTGCCTATGATTGTTAGAGATTCTTCTAGAAATAACAGACTCTAGCCATGGCGCCTCCGAGTGTGAAGATGATGATAAGACCTCGGAGAAATGCTTGACAGCTAAATCCAAGAGCTGGTCCTGCTTACGAACCCAATTACCATTCTGGTCCCTTAACGCCTCAATGGTATTCCTATCTCCCTCATGAAGCAATCCGGTGGAAAAAGCTGGTGTTCCTATCTCCCTCATGAAGCCAGTGAGTCTTTGCACGCATCCTCCATAATTGTTCTTCATCCTCCAATAAAAGATTGATTTGGAGTTTGATTTTTTGAATGGCTGCATCCCTACGGTCGCTTGGGTCATTGCGTGAGAGGGCCTCGACCTTTCTTTGATTCTACTCAATCCTTTTCCGAAGATTTCCCCTCTTCTGTCGATTCCAAATGGAGAGTTCCAAGGCAGTCCGTTCAGTTTTCCAGCATAGCTCTTCAGCAACTTTCACTTCCATCCTGGGCTGAGCCTCCCAAACTTGTTTTACAATTCTAGTGGCTTCTTCATCCCTATTCCAAAATAATTCATATCTAAATTCTCTTGGCGGTTTCCTTCTGTCGCTGTTGGAATCAAGAACCAGCATTAAAGGACAATGATCAGAAGTTGGGGCCTGTAAGTTGATGAGTTTTGCGTGAGGAAACAAGTTAGGCCAAGATGGGGTGGACAGTCCTCTATCCAATCTCGCTTCAACCCTATATTGTCCTCTTCTGTTGTTTCTCCATGTCATTGGCGCGCCAATAAATCCCAAATCAAGTAGATTGCAGCAGTCCATAGCTTCATAAAAGCGATCAAGCTGGGCCTCGGGACGGGTTCTTTCGCTGTTGTATTCACTATGAACCATCACCTCATTAAAGTCCCCAATCACAAGCCAAGGGTCCATCCATTCTGAACTCAGTTGCGTGAGAATGTGCCAACTCTGGTGCCTTTGATGAGCTTCAGGATATCCATAAAAACCCGTAAATCTCCATCCGCAAAAATTTGCATCAATGTGATTGTTAGAAAAACTTCTGATCCTAGCAGCTTTGTTGTGGTTCCATAAGAGTGCCAAGCCCCCTCTCCTAATCTGAGGGTCCACGACTAAACACCCTTCAAAATTGAGTCTTCTCTGAATTCCTTCCATCTCTTGGGAATAGCATTTAGTTTCACAAAGGAAGACCAAACAGGGAGCTTTTTTCCTGACTAAATCAAGGAAAGTCCGAACTACCCGAGGGTTCCCAAGCCCTCGGCAGTTCCATGCTAGTAGTGCCATATTAGGTGAGGCGGGGCTGCGTCATCCCCGCAGCCTCTGCCTCTCCCATATCGGAACTCCCCAAGCTCCTCCGTCGTTTCTGTATTCCCAAATGTGTCTCCCAATCACTAGTTCTGCCCCTTTTGGAGGATTTATCATCTGAATATCCTGTAATTCTCACTTGTCCCTTTCGTTCCTCAATCTAGCCCTCCTCTTCCATCTGCCCTTCTGTTCCGTGGGTCTCCACGGCCCGCACCAAGCCCATTGCTATCATCCCCTTGCCAAACCTGGACTTCAAACAGCCCATCAGCCTCCCTCCCAATGACTTGCTTGCCGACATCCTCACTCTCCCCCGACACTCTGTTTGGATACCCCCCTCTCATCCCCATCCGTTCTACTTCAGGAATCTGGTGAGTCCCCCTCCCCCATTGCCCCATGCCTTGATTGGATTGAAAGTCACCCCCCGCACTGCCTTCAAGCACCAATGAAAGATCAGGCCTCTGATCCATGAGTTGCAGCAGAATCAGTTGCTGGATATATGAGGGTATAAGTTCCCGTGGAGTATCATCCCCTTCTAGAACCGTTAGGCTGTTTGAGGCCCTCAATAGGTTTTGTTCATCATGTGGGTGCAACAGCCTGTGATTGTAAAACTGTGAGTTTACTTCATATGGTTGATTCTCCTCCATAATGCGGGAAGGTCGCTAGATTGAATTAGGAGAACTAGTCCAGGCCTGCTTCCTCCTCTCTTCCAAGTCGCCCACCCCACTATTCATGCTGCTTGGTCTGCCCCCTCCTTCATAATTGCCTCCATTACCTGGTCCAACCCGTACTTGGTTCCCTTGGGTGAAGGAGTCCCCAAGGTATTTGATTAGCGAGGCCCTGTTGGTGTTATAGACTTCAAACCGAGGCTTCAACTGTCTAACTCCTGCTCTCAGCCAGCTATCGTAGGGCATCTCTTCTTCAGCCATCTGCTGTTGTGGCATTGTTCTCACTGTGCATTCCCTATGGACATGCCCCATGATTCCACACAGGTAACAGAACAACGGCAACTTCTCATACTGAAACGTGAGCCATTGCTTCTGTTAGGAGGCAATCTGAATATACATTCCTCTTCTAAGGGGCTTCCGACAATCCACAACCACTTTCATCTTGATCTCGACTTCTGAGGCTTCCATCTCTGTCCAGCTTTCAAAGGAATTCCCAATGTGTGTCCCTAGAATCGTCTTATCGATGATAAATGGAACTCTCGTGATGTGCAGCCATAGAGGCGTTTTCACAAGCAAAACGTGTGCGATGTCGATTTCCTCCCAAAGTTCAGAGATCAGCACCAGCTGACGCTCGAATACCCATGGACAACCCTTGACGACACGTTCCTTATCCTCTACCTCCCCAAATAAGACTTGGTACAGGTTCTCTCCCACTTCGTTGAATTGACAGGAATGCTTCGGCCTCCACAACCTCCTCATTATTGTTTTGAAAATCTCTTTATTATATGTCTTCGACGACCACAGTGAGCAAAGGATTGAAGTAGCTGGGCCCAGAGAAATCTTTTTTATGGCCGTGTCGGAGATCGCCAGTGTCTGAAGTTCCTCTCCTAACAGTGCCCCAATGTTCGGATTCATTATCGCTGCTCTCCACCGATCCCTCCTTTCCTAACACCCCCAGTCACTATCGCCTTCTGTCTGTCTTCCAAGGATCTCCCCGATCCTCTCCGATGACCTTCACCCAATTCCGAGCGCACCGCAGCTGCCTATCGATCCTACAGGGGATGGACTTGTTTTCCAATAAGATCAAAGTTAGAGTCAAGGTTTATGATCTAAAATAGAATTAATTAGAATGAAGACTTACTAAAACAGCTATATACATCCCAGCTCAAGCTGCGCCTTAACAGATCATGTTTTTTTGTTAGCCCTAGTAGAAAGAGTGCACCAATTATGTATTTCTTTATTTTTACGAAAGGCAAGAGTGCACCAATTATGTATTTATTTATTTTTACGAAAGGCAAGAGTGCACCAATTAAGTAGTTAAAGCATGAGACTTTATTTTTATGTTAATTTCATCATATTCCAACCAAGAGAGCTCTGACCAGCCTTCATTCCTCGTGTTTCCTGTATAAGCTGAGTGGAGGATGAGTTGGATGTCTTTGGATGGCGGACATTTATCTTCTTTTGTGGATTACATGAGTGCGAAATTCGTTGAGGGATTTTTCTAGGAATCTGCTTAGTTAAATTAATCAGGAAAAATCAATCTTCCATTTATTGTTTGCTTCGAACCCGCTTTTCTCCTTTGGAAAACAGAACATTGCATGGAAACCTTGGCAGGAACTTGGTTGAATTTAATTTCGACAATATTATAGTGCTGTGGTATATGCATTGCTCCGTGTTGAAAGGGAAGTTCAATTAAATAAGCTTCATACAATAGAATATCAAAACTTATGCTTGGAAGGCATTTGAATGGTTTAGGTTAGTGTAAAAGTATCAGAGTCATTGCAACATAATTAAGTTGCTTTATGCACCGACTTTTTTCAGCTAAATTTAAGTCTGTTCATGTAATATCAAAGTGCGGTGATCCATATGGGGCCCAAAATTTAGTGCTGCTGCCAAAAAAAAATATTTTTATTTTATCTTACTATAAATATTTGAGCTCCAATTAGGTTTTGCCCATATAAAAATGGGCGCGTTTTGGAAATTGGTTGTTATTTTTAATTTTCTTATTTTCTGTATAAATTTTTCTAATTTTCATCTAATTTTTTCATTCCCTAGAACAATTCTCTCTTCTCTTATCTAATATCTCATTCTAATCTCATCCCATTTATGACGAAATAGAATTTAAAGGAGAACTTTATTTGTGGAAGGTGGCTACAGTAATGAAGCTTAGGAACTCACACTTAAGATATTTGAGGAAGAGATGAGCTTTATTTGGGGAAGATAAATATAGTAATGAAGCTTAGGGCTCTTTAATCTCCATTAATGGCACACCAGGGACATGTATGGAATTTGCAAGATGAACTTTATTTGCGGAAGATGAGTTCACTAATGGTAACACAAAAATTTTGGGTTTCTTCATAAAAAAAATTAATAAATTTTGGGGTTCTCTTAAACATGGATCAACTTGCAAGTTTCAAGTTCTTCTAGGGAGGATATTCCACTAATGTAGCTTGAGAAGCCAAAAGTTTCACTTAATAACTGTACAAGGTGCAACTGTCAAAATAAAAAATGAGCTTGGACTCCCATTCATGGGGATACTAGAAACATTTAGGGAATTTGCAAGATGACCTTTATTTTTTGGAAGATTAGTGCACTAATGGGACACTTAAAAATTTTGTGTTTCTTCACATGTTTGTTTACAATAAAAAAATTTCACTCTTCATAACTATCCTATTTTTAATTAATTTTTCATATTTTCCTATACAACTACGCTACTTTTTAATTATTTCTACATAACTATCCATATAGTTAACTTATTTACTTTAACTTTATCATATTTACTCCTCATCATTACCATTAGTATATCACATTATTTTCTCTTATTTTAAAAACTTGTATACCAATTGTTTTATTACTTCCAAGCACATCCTAAAAAAAAAATATATTTCTATTAACATAGATAAAACTGCAAGTTTCTATCTCAACTAGGGAGGATATTCCACTAATGTAGTTTGAGAAGGCAAAAGCTTCACTTAATGACAGTACAAGGTACAACTCTCAAAATAAAAAGATAAGCTTGGACTCCCATTCATGGAGCTTTAAAATTAGTGGATTCCTGTCGGAGCAGACAATTGTGGTTTTGAAGGAGATGTCATGGGTCTATTTAGTGCTCCAAGTCTCCCAAGGAAAACGACTTAGGAACCATATACAGTTAGTGTTAATCACTATCACAGCAATATTTGTGCTGGGTTCCACTAATAAGAACTTGTTGTCACCCAAAGAAGAATGACGGTGAATGTAACATTAAATATCACTATGTAATACCAACCAATAAAAAAAATAATAAAGAAAAGAAAAAAAAAAAAAGAAAAATTTTCTCTAAGCCTAGAGTCTACTAAGGGCCTGATTAGCCTGCGGCAGGAGCTGCCATCAGATTTGTCCCCTCATGAGAGCCGTTAGAACTGCTTGCTCCTAGGGGTGGGAATCGGGGCAGGTCGGGACGGGTCAGGGTTTGCCCAACCCTGACCCTACTTTTCAAAAATCTTGTTTGACCATTATTTTTATACTGGGTCGGGACAAGGTCGGTTTGACCCTTATTTTTTTCTACTAGGTCCTGGGACAAAATTCGGGTCGGTATAGGACCGGTTCGAGATAGCGGGTCGAGTCAAAAATACGGGTAAAAAAAGATAATTTTCAAAATTTATATATCTATCAAACATAAGTACACATGTATACTAAAT
>JAXCLR010000092.1:24083498-24106683 GCA_035584095.1 Annona squamosa
GCCCGAACCACTATAAATCTTGCCTACTATTTTACTTTATTGCTTTCATTACTTCATTGCTCTCTATTTGTTTCAATCGAGGGGATTAAGCTTTCAAGGGGTTAAGTTTTAATTTACCGAAGAATTTTAAAAGAACCCAATTCACCCTTCCCCTCTTGGGTTTTGTCATTAACTCGGGACCAACAATTTGGACTCTACATATAAACCAAAAAGAACTCCTATTTTGATGGGGACTTGATTCATCCCTATGTCCCCTGCCAGAAGCCTGTCAAATGCTCAACTAGGAAGCAGTCTTATTGAGACAGCCCACCCTCTATGCTCCTTAAGGCGCCAAAGGCCCACAAGCTTCCACCTAGTTCGTCTTTAAACCACCACACCTACTGCAGAGGTCCTGCTTTGATACCATTTATGACAACCTGCATCCCAGTGTAATATTGCCTACTTAGGCATCCACCCATACAGCTTCACATGACTTTCAAAAGTGTTACACCAATGCTATTACAGACTCCACATATAAGTCACCAAGAACTCTTCCTCAATTTTGATATGGGAATCAGTTCATCCCTACGTCCCCGACCAGAAGCCTATTAGACGCTTGAACGAGAGAGAAACTTATTGAGACACCTTACTATCTGTCCTCCTCAAGGCATCAGACATGCTCGAGCCCATCATTATCCCTATATGTCACGTACAAACAAACTCATATAACCCATAGCAACCATGATTCTATCAAAATGTGGTATAACTGTATAATGATAAAAATCACAATATAAAATTTACATAATATCTCCCAGTGGTCTGTCCGTACCTCTCAACAGTAGGGGTCTCATACCCATGATCTAGTTGGTGTCTCCCGGTAGCCATGTCAATGCTACCTAACAAAAATAGTCTTATGCCCTTGTATATGCACATACAAACACTCTTAGCCCCATCACAAGAAAACAATGCCCAATGTCATACATGTCATCATCATGCTATCAAATCTTACGCATAGGACAAGATCTCTAAATCATACAAATCTCACCTAAACTAAAATAAAATATATAAATGGCATATGTTGTTGAAAACAAAGGAATTCCTACAACACCTCCCCCCACGACCAAAAACCAAGAAAAGTCCATCTCAAATCTACAGCGGTCAAAAAGCAGAAATCACCAAAATACCAAATCAAGCCTGTAAACACCCCATATTATGCCCATTTGAATGTTGGAAATTCCATGGAAGGTTCCTCTCTCTTTAATGAAAGTTTCATGCAAGATCCCTCTCTTTTTTATTCTTGAGTATAGTCTATGAAAGGATTGAGGGTTGAGAGAGGGAATTCTTTTGGCCGTTTGGACTCTTTTGTGAGCTTTGAATCTTTTTTGGAAATATTTTTTTTTCTTAGCTTCTATGGAGGCATTTGGCTTTTTAACTTTGGAACGTTTTGAAGCTAACTCTTCCATTCAAATTCTTGTTGGTTGTTAGAGAAAATTTTAGAAACTTTCGGGTGACCTATCTGCAGGTATAATGTTTTAAAATCCCACTTAATTTGGTACAACACAGCTTTGAGTTTGTTCTTTACTTTTCAGATATGTCAATGGAGAAGAGTACTTGTCAATGGTTAGGCAATTTACACAGCTTGGTCCTTTTATAGGATAAGAGTGAATTTACACCATTGATGAATGCTTGGATCTAAATTCAGCTGCATTTTATTAAATATTCTTTCTTTTTTTGGTTTCATGCAGTAAATAGTTCATTTCAACTTTGTTTGTTTTTAGAATTTTCCTTTGAAGAACTCATATTTGCAACAAGATTACCTGAGTTTAAGCATGTTTATTTGCTGGTCACGAGAATCTCAAAGTTCTGCATTGATATCATTCGATTTATTGCATTTTCTATTTATCTACAGAATCTGTTATACATGAAATCTGTCCATGTAAATACTCAAACCAAATTATATGCAGCAGGAATACGCTTTTGGGTTTGAATCTTTAACAAACGACTAGTGGCAGATCCAATTTTGGAAGGGAAAGGGTGCTTAACACCTTTCCATTACATAACTAAGTAAACAACCTTGAAACTCTGTTGAAGACCAGTTAACTACATTGATTTTTCAGTTTTTTAGTAAAAACTAGTGGCAACGCCATTAATGCTTCAATTGCACAAAGCCACAACCCGTTGCAAATACAATTACAACAATAAGTCCAAAGGGAAAGAAAGTAAAAATATAAGAAAATATCCCACATACCTTAACTCAACCTTCTCAACTCATATAGGTGATAATCCCTAGCTGTTTCAAGGCCCCCAAATCCCAACCGTACTCAATCTTGCAAATCTTCAAGAATCTTCAAGTCTTCCAAGATTCTCTAGCAAAATGCCCCTTTTTCATCTTTGTTCTTCTTTCCCCTTGGCTTTAGGGGCATTTAGGACATTTAGGAAAGAATAAGGAAATGGAGCTTTAAAATCTATTCATAGGTCATTTCTAATAACTGCAAAAAAGTCATCACAACTTAATGACACGGCTTAACACTTCACTTTGGGTGTAAATTCTTCAAGACAACTTAGATTGACTTAATTCTTAATGGGTTGGATTTTTGACATCAAGATTTCTCTCCTCGAAATTTCGGTTCAAAACTCCAAAATCATGACATTTGGCAAGCATTTAAAGTCATGTTTTTCTGCTTAACTGTTTTCTGACAGCTTGACATATGAGTAGTATTTCAACAATACCCCTTTAGAAAACTTAGATTGACAAGTCATCTGTTGAGTTAGATTCTAGACTCTGAAATGAATCTGAAAATATATAGGGTGTATTCGGTTAGAACGAAAACTTTTCAACAAAAACTTTTCACTCTCTATAACGACCCTATTTTTTTAATCATTTTTTCACATTTTTCCATATAACTGCCCTACTTTTCAATCATTTCTACATAATTATCCATGCACCTAACTTATCTATTTTAACTTTATTCTCTTTATTCATCATCATTACTCCTATTATATCACATCATTTCCTCATATTTTAAAAACCTTCTACATAAAAAAGTTTTCTTCAAAAGTTTTATCACTTCCCAAACACACCCACAGTGTCTCATAACTTTAGATATAAAGACTGGTTTTCTCTAAAAGTAAGGACATGCAAATTACTGATTCAAGTTTTCTAAACTCTAATCACTCATGCTTAACTTCCAAAACTTGATTTTTACCCCAAAATAAGTCAAGTGTGATTTGCTCGCAATAATATGTTCTAATTGTCAAATCTCTTCAAAGACTCAAATCTGCTATTTTCACCACTTACTCTCTTAGTTCCAGTGAGCAAATCATCAAATAGGCCAAGTCACATGAAACACATTTAACGCCTATTAAACCACATCATACAGATCATAACATACATAAGAAACATGTTGAGCCAATCACGTAAGTTAAACATACATCATCATCATCATCATCATCGTAATAAGTCATTTCCCAGCTATGTGAGGATAAGTTAAACATATATGTTTGCTCAAAATCACTACTTGAACTCTTTCTATTCAAATTTCACAAGGCTAAAAATAATATATATTTGCAATCATATTGATGGCTCATTGGATCAGGATAGTGTGCTCTCAAAGATTGATCTGCAGTATAAATATCATCATATGGAGTACAGGAAGCAAACGTACAAAAAACAGCATTTATGACTCTATATGGCCATTAAGATTTCCTAGTTACACCTTTTGGAATGACAAATGTCACAGCAACTTTCATGTTTTTCATGAATAGGGTAACTAGAACATATTTGTACCAATTTGTTGTGATTTTCATCAACGATATACTCATTTGCTCCAAAGATGATGCAAAACATAAGTATCACTTGAGGTAGGCAATGAAGAGGCTCAAAGAGGAGCAATTACATGCCAAATTGAAGACGTGTGGTTTTTGGAAACAAAATGTGGCATTCTTCGGCCATTGGTATCAAGAGATGGCACAGTATTAGACTCACACAAGATAGAAGCCAGGGTGAATTGAGTGAGGTCGAAGAATGTAACAGAGGTCAAGCATTTCTTGGAACTTGTTGGCTATCACAGAATATTCGTGGAGGGCTTCTTCATCCTTGTCATTCCATTAACCAAGTTTACATAGAAAGGAGTCAAATTTGATGAGACTACCCATTGTGACAATGCCTAAGAGGCAAGGTTGCTTCGAGGTCTATATGCAGAACGGAAATTCCATAGTTTATACGTAGAAAGATTTGAGGTCACATGAGCAAAACTATCCAAACCATAACTTAGAACTAACCCCGATCATGTTTACATTGAAGATTTGAAGATATTATCTTTAACAACCACAAGAATTTGAGGAACTATTGAAAAATTATGAGTTAGTAATTCATATCATTCAGGCAAGGCCAATTTGGCGGTCAATGCACCCAGGCGAAAGTCAAGGAATAGTTTGACTAGTGTGGTTACCAGACAAATATGTTTGAAGATACAAGAAGCTTGGACCTGTATGTTGGCTTGGAGAGATCATGTCATGAATTAGTCAGCTAAGATTGCAACCTACACATCTTGATGAGATCAAGTAGGCTCAGAAATAGATTAGTGACGAAGACTTTCAGAGGTCTGAGGGAGAGTTACCAAATTTTGCAATTGGAGCTGATGGTACATTGAGGTCCTAGTGCGAATTAGTCATTTATAAAGGGGCACAAGTGATATTAGTGATATTGCAGGAGACTCATTAGACACCCAATACCATTCATCTTGGTAGCACCAAAATGTTTTAAGATTTGAAAGTTTAGTATTAGTGGATGGAGTGAAGATTGATGTGGCCAAGTGTTCAACATATGGCAAGTTAAGGTGATGCATAAGAACCAGGTGGTTTATTGCAACAAATAGGTAACAGTGGAAATAGGATGAGACCACTATAGATGTCATTGTGGAATTGCCGAGAACTAATGTCAAGTATGATGGTATATGGGTGATTGTTGATAAATTATCCAAGTCGGTACATTTTGTACTATTAAAGACCACCATTATAGTGGAGAATTGGCATGGATACATTACAGGGACATAATTAGACTACATGAGGTTCCAAGATTTATCATCTTAGAGACAAGTGCAATGTTTACTACCAAATTTTGGAAGTCACTGCATGGAATACTAGGGACATCTCAAATTTAGTTTAATTTTTCATCCATGGACGGATCACAAATGGACAAACGGAAAGAGTGAATTAACAACTAAAAATATGTTGCAAACATGCATGTTAGATCGGACTAACTTGGCGAAGTTCGCCTACAATATTAGTTATTACTCCAGCATACAGATGGCCCCATGTCAGGCATTATATAGGCAAAACTATTTATCTTCATTATGTTGAAAGTTAGAGAAAGCATTATGGTTATCCCCCAAATGATGGCAAACACGGTGGAAAAGGTATCTCAGATTCGTGAGAGAGTTTAAGATGCTTAGTCTCATCAAAAGAGTTATGAAGATACTAGGTAGAGAGATTAGAGTTTATGGTTGTAGACAAAGTATTTTTTGAAAGTATCTCCAATGAAAAAGGTCAGGAAGGTTGCATATAAAGTTGCATCGTCACCTTCCTTGGCATGACTGCATGTTGCGTTCCACGTATCCATGTTGAGGAATTATAAACAAAATCCATCAGATAAGTCACAGCTAGAACAAATACTGGCCAAGGACAACTTATAGTATGAAGGAAGGCTTCTTCATATTCTTGATATCATGGAGAGCAATTGAGGAACAAAGTTATCCAATTTGTGAAAGTCCGATGGAGAAATCACTCCAAGGAAGAGATGACTTGGGAGATTAAGGATGTTATGGGGGAGAAGTATCCCCATCTCGGTTTATGATTCTAATGTCAAGAGTGAAACTTCTTATAAGGAGGCTAGGATGTGCATCCACAGGCTTGCAAGTGTTGAATGAAATTAGCTATTCATGTGTTTTGAGGTCCAAGATTGATGTGAGCATATTTCTTATGTGTCATTGGATTAGTACATAGTGTTAGTCTGCATTGTTTGTGTACATATGTAGTTTTATCCTTATTTCGGGACTTTTAGGAGAAAAAGCTCAAGTAGCGATTTTGAGCAAACATGTATGTTTAACTTACATAAATGGCTTTTCATAAAAAATAAAAAAAATAAATAACTTATATAAATGGCTCAACATGTTTCATGTGTATATTGAAATTTATACGATTTGGTTTGATGGGTATTAGATATGTTTCATGTGACTTAGACTACTTGATAAAATTGCTTAGTACAACCAAGAGCCTAATGGGTGAAAATATGAAATTTGAATTTTTGATAAGATTTGGTATTTAGAACATGTTAGTGGAAGCAGATTACACTTGCTTGAATGATTTAGGGATGAAAAAATATGTTTAAGAAGTTAAGCATAGGTGGTTGGAGTTTAATAGAGAGGAATTCGAGCAAGTAACACAAATAACCTAACTTCGATAGAACATCCTAGTCCGCATATTTCGAGTCATAAGGCATGCATCATATACTGTTGTATCCGTCTCAAAGTCTAAAATTCAACCCAATAAATTGTTGAAATTTTCAAAAACTATAATAAGTATACTACAATATCAAAGATAAACAACAAAAATAAAGTATCTGAGATGGTAGAATCTTAGGTGGTTCTCTTGGGTTCAAATCTACCATTTGGCAATTTTTTTGAGTTTTTCATTTACACCAAAGGATGCAACGATTGAAGTATGAAATTCAAACTTCCAAGTAACACAAATACGTGAAGTGAAATGGCATGAGTGATGTGGCAAGATTCTAGGGATGCATCTAATAAGTGCTTTCCTTCAGACACATCGTCCCTTCTTCGAGACATTGTGTTGTCTTCGTTCAAACATCCTCATAACTTGTCTTGATTCAGACATAGCTATCTTAATCAAATTTTGCAATTTTGCCACATTGTTTTGAAATTCTCTTCATTCAATCAAAAATTATCTTCAAGTTTTCATGTGCTTAGAAGACGTGTCGTTTCCTATTCTAGTTCAGGTTTCACTTTTTGTATTTTAGAGGTAACTGCAAAAATTACCCTAAGCGGCAAATAGGGTAGCAAATTTGCCTTAAAGAAAGTGACGTCGTAACACGCCTGAAGTGAAATTTGATTTTATTTTCACTTTTACCACTTTCCTTAATTTTCTCTTTTTTATATTTTGCCCCAACATAAATGCTTTTCAATCCAAATTTCAAGAGAGAGATTATTGAAATGACACGGGTATGTCAAACTATTAAAAAATCCATTAAGAAAAAAAAATGACTTTAAATTTGTGACATGTGAATTTGGAGTTTTGAGCTAAAGTTAGTGAAAAGACAAATCTTCAAGTTAAAAATCCAAACCCTAAAGAATTGGGTCAATATGAGTTGTTTAGAGGATGCTATGCCCCAAAACAGGGAGGTATGTCAAACTATCCCATTAAGTCAGTAGCATTTTCTTAATTGTTGAAAAAACTCCATAAATGGATTTTGAAGCCTCGTTTCTTTCTCATTCCTTTCTAAATGTACCTAAAGCCTAGGAGAGAGAAGAGAAAAGTGAAGAAAGCAGCATTTTACTCGAGAATCCTCAGAGACTTGAAGATTCCTGAAGATTTGCAAGATTGATGAGCTTTGGAAGCTTGGAGGCCTTGGAAAGGCTAGAGATTTTCACCCATAGGAGTTAGAAAGTTTCCTAGTTAAAGTAAGTAGGATGTTTTCTCATGTATTCTACATGCTCTCTAGTCGGATTCACCATTGTAATTGTGTAAGTAACAGATTGTGGCTTGATTTGTTGATTTCTGGATTTTGGTACTTAGAGGCATTTGACCATTGTAAATTTCAGACAGAAACGAATTTTGCAAGAATTCCCTTATTTTCATGTCATGCATCTAATTTATGTGGCTTTTACATATTTTATTTCAGTTTAGATAGGACTTCCATGATTTGAAGACTTTGCCCTTTACATTGGATTTAATGATATGATGATGACATAAGCATGACATTAAGCATTGTTTGCATGAGATAAGATGGAGTGTTTATGTGTGCATATATCCATGGGCATAAGACACTATTTCCATTGGGAGGTACTGATGTAGCAACGAAGCCAAAGGAGGCATTGGCTTCATCATGGTCATAAGACTATTATCATTAGGAGTACCAACAGACCACCAGGTACCATGTGGATTTTATATTGTGATTATTGCCATTATACTACATTTCAATGTAATCATTCTTGGCACAACTTGTACAATTTGTTCATATTGGCATGTGAGGCATATATGTATATATGGGGTTATTGATCGGAATAAGGCATTATGGGATTGCAGGACCAACTGGACAAAAAAGAGAGTCAGACCCTCAAAAGGTGTTTGATTAGAGAGGCTTAGCTATATTTGTTTTATTATGAATTTTGGATATGTACTGATATGATGTTTTTGGCTAATGATGTTTATATCATTTTATTTCTCCTTACTGCCCTCCCATTGTTGTCATTTACCTTTGTGCACATCATTACCTCTATTATCCTTGGCTAGTTTCTAAATATGGGTGGACCCCTGTTTCCCTAACACAAAGTAGATCTTAAGGATGACCATCATCAAGTAGCATGGTCACCCCCGGAGGCCAAGGCAGAATGCTACAATCAGATGCACCTCACATAATAAAATATACATAATTGGCCACACCATTTAGGACCAAAGCCAGACTAAGGAGCAGCTTGTGTGCCATAGAGGCGTAATAAAATGGCAGATGTGAATAGGTCTAGTAGTTCAGATTAACTAAAACAGAAAACAACATGAAAAATGGAAGAAGGTTAGAAATTCTGAGCTATGTTTTGAGCCAAGCTACTGACAAGAAAAGGAAACAATGGTGGATACCTCTTCATCAGGACCAGGAAAGCCACTGAGGTTAAAATTTTGGCGCCAACCCCTCTCATACAGGAAAGAAACAAGTGGACTCCTGTTGGGAAAAACAACCAACTTCAACATGAGTAACATTGAAACATCATGAAAAGATTTTTCTCCCAAGTACAAGTTTATTAGCCAGTTTGGTTGGGTTTTCTAAAGCAAAAAATAACAAATATAATAATAAACACAAAAAATTATGCAAGGATCATTTTCATAATAATTAAAAACCAGCAAATAAAAAGGCTTAAATCCAATTCCCTGGTATAACTAAATGTGTGCTGTAATGAAGGTTGCAACTTTGCATGCAAAATCAGTTACACAATTTATGTACTTCTCCAAAGGGGGAAGAGAACACACATTTTGGAACTAATAGAGCATGGAATCTCTGGTTTTTACAAATTATAGCTCCTGACCCAAAAAGAAAATAAAACGAATTATTGAAAATAACAATCCAAAGAAGATTGATATTTGTAACTCTCCAGGAGGTATTATACTTCATAAATTTGTCCGGATAAAAAATATATTTATTTTCCTAATTTTCATACATATCTGCGCAAAGAACAACATTTTCCTCCAATTTTTCATGTAAAAAAAATAATCATAATAAAAAGCTAAGCCAAAATCAAAAAGCAATGTATCAATGTTAGAGTTGTATTTTTGTTTGAAAACAATTTAAACTTTGTCCAACATATTGAGACTGCACTCAATGAACATTGAAATTTATATACCACCATTTTCATGCACTTCAATCTACTATTCTGGATAAATGACTCGGAGGTCACATAAAGGTAATGAATCATTTCAGACATGTTTCACAAATTCACAATGACTTTTACTATCCCAGTTTCAGTTGCTAGCACTAAAGTTTTAGCTGTTTTCTGTCCTGTACCAAATCTTGAATAATTTATTTTTACTGGATGAATAATGAAATCAGATGCAGTAGACTAAACCAATAAAGATTTGCTATGTCCTCCAGAGATGTAGCTTCTTCTTACAAGGAATTCACTTCTTACAGAAAAATTTCTAGAATGCGACTGAAAATATGAGTTCTCTTTCATGTGAGAAAGAATACAGATCAAAAAGCAAACAACAATTCAGAGTAATGGTTTCCTCAGACCTGAAGAGTTCTGTCCTTGGTGGTTTGAATTCATTGTAGTTCTTTGTTCCAGCAGTAACTGTGAGATCCAGGAATACATCCTTGCTGGAGAAACTTTTACTGCATCTTTGACATTTGAAACCAGACCGATAGATTGCAGGTCTGAGATGCACTGAATTTCAGATTGCTGATAAATATGAACAGAAGATCAAAGCAGTACACTTAATGGCATTCATGATAATTCCTTACAATTTCAAACCAGGAGGGCCCTTTCTAATAAGTGGTTCATAACAAACCGGGCAAGCAAACAACTCAAAGCTCAATCCATCTCTTTGTGGCTCGACCAAATTCAAGGACTGAATACTTGAATCCTGAATAAATTTAAAAAGAAAAAATAATGATAATGATAATAATAAATCATCTTAGAAAAAAAAACATGGATGAGGAAACAATAAATTAACGATGAATAAATGAGAGTAGATAGTTGTCATGGTGATTGTAACTGGGACATAAATTGCTTCACTTTCCTGGGAAACTATAAAAATTGTCAATCTTCTTGAATTGTGGATTGGCGTATAAAGTATATATTTCAATCCATAGAAAAATGACACCATGATCATTTAGTCCTTTTGCCAACTATATGATTAAATTGTTTCTTAAAAAGTTTCTGCAGAATGTTTGGATAATTTTGTCGGTGCCAGATCAACACATAAGTGATGCAAAACATTCGCAAGCAGGACTCTCCTGTCTGCCCTAGAGTTCCTAGCCATTGGGTTTAATGATTTGAAACTGCAGGTATACTTTTTTTTTTCTCTTATTAAGCAGAAAGCAATTAAAGGATTAAATTCATCCACCTGGATCTCTTTTGGCAAATGGTCCAAAACTAAAAATGGGGCTGGACATTTCATTTATGGTCCAAAATGAATTAAACAGTTATTCAGACCATTTCACTCGTGAAGCCACTTGAAATGGCGCCCAATGAGGCATGACTCAAAAGCTTCTTGGGCCAATTTATTCATGAAACCACTAGAACTGAGATCAGTACATTCAGAATCTATGTTGCTCCACTTTTGGGCTATTCCTTTTTCGATGGTTTGATACTCTATAGACAAGAAATTCAACATAATAGCGCAACCAAAATCACACAGAAGCAAGAACAGAAATCATGAACTACAACAAAAGATGGGAAGATAGCATGATGTGCCGAACAACTTTGCATGAGCTTTGTAGCCGTAAGAAGGTAGAAAAGGAAAGAAAAACCAAATGAATAAAAACCTGGTTCTCAACTGTTACAGCCGATGATCTGGCCTGGAATCTGACAGGAAAACGGCCTCTGACGCTGAGGGTGGGTAGCCGCCTGTAACTGCAGGTGCAGAAACGAAAATTACCGAAAGATTTGGTACATTTCTGGAAAAGAACGGGGTGGGGAAAAACTGCAGATGACGCCATGCCGCTTTCTCGGTCTATCCGCTCCACCTTTGGGCTTTGGCTTCGGCTTCGGCTTCGGGCGGTTGGAAACCATTACAACAGCGAGCAAGACAACAAGGGCATTAGTGTAACTTCATGAAACTTTCTTTCTTTTCCTTTTTTTTTTTTTTTTTTTGTTTGTTTTATCAGAACCGAAGTGCATTCCTTCAGTCCCGTTTATGTAAATATCAGCGCTTCAAAGCTTGAAAAAATTTCATTTTCTCAATTCTAAAGTTTATAGTTTAACAATTGTAAACTGAATTTTATGGATTGATTTTTTATTGTAGTTGAAATGGGAACATTTTTCAATCCACTTAGTTGTGCTTAACTTCAGCGCACCCGATTGTATTTAATTTATTTTTTAATTTTTTTGAAAATTTTTTAACCAGTTAATAATTTTAAAATTTTCAAAAAACACCTAAAAAGATCCAAAATTAGTAAAAATTGATACGCATATTAAATACACTTAGACTAATATTTTTATGAAAAATTTTTTAAAAAAAATAAATAATAAATTTTTGCATCCAAGCTGAGTGCATCAGGATTTAGGTGCACTAGATTGGTGCTTGTTGAAATAATCCCTAGAAAAGACCGTCTATACATAAAGTCAACATGTATCATCATCCACTTAATTTTTTATAGGGAATCTTTGAAAAACATGATGTTTTTTATGAATCTAAGTCGCCCATTATGTTTATTATTATTTATTTACTTTAGGTAATAAGAATCACCTTAATTGAATAATTTCATAGACCCCATCCAATAGGTCTACATCTAATGTTATTTTTTGGGACTTTAAGATGGTTTATCATATTACGTTATCTTATAAGCGTTGGACGACAAGGCAATGTGATGCAGTTTGATTACTAATTAACATATTTTGCTTTAATCAATGTTTTACCACAGCCATTAAACGCAAAGTGCTAAAATGTGAGCATAAATTGCGTAAGTTATCATTTGATTATTATTTAGTATGTTGGTTTGAAAATATGAGTGTGCTTAATTTTATTGTTCTTGAGTAAATCCTATGCGTTGTTGGACTTTCAATGAGCGCATAAATCTTATCCACTTTGATTAGTGGGTTTTGCATTTCTGTACGTGATCTTGCAAGGTTTGCATATATTAATGTTAGTTTCTATCCCTGCTTACTGAGTTCTTTTGAGCTCACTGCATTGATTCCTCGACCATTTGGTGAGTAGTATGTGATCCCTGGGGATTAGGATTAGAGTAGTATTTGGAGATGTTATCTTTTTTTAGAGACTTATTTGTGTGAGAGTTACTAACCAGTAAGAGTTTTTATCTTATTGCCGGTTACAAACTTGGATTAAAAAAGAGAGAGAGAGAGAGAGAGTTGACATGTCAGGTTGGCAACTGGTGCTATAAAAATCACCATCATATCTCATATGGTTCTGAAAATATGTTAAAAGTCGTTAATGTTAGGGCATCTCCCGTAAGTGACGTGTTGCAATAAAGCCCGACTGTAATGAAAAATGAGCAAAAGTTGCTAGAGCATTTTTCCATAAGTGATATGCTACATCAAAGCCCGGATGTAGTGAGAAATTGGCAAAGGTTGTTAGGGCGTCTCTCCGGAAGCGACGTGCTACAACAACGTCCTGTTGTGGCAAGAATTCAGCAAATGTTCTTATGCCTTTATGGACATGATTTAGTAAAGAAGGTGATACTCAAATCTAAGGTCTGTTTTGCTTCATGGAAAATTGGAATTCTTTCAAGAAAAAATATGAAAGCAGTAAACATTATGAGAAAGAGAAGAATTAATGTAGCATGTCTCCAAGAGGCTAGGTGGAAAAAAGAGAAGGCTAAAGAGATTAATAGATTCAAATGATGGTATATATGAAAGGATGATAACAGAGATGGTGTATGGATAATAATGAAAAATAAATTTATAAATAAAGTGTAGATGCGAATAGAGTAAATGATAGATTTATTCAAATAAAACTTGTATTAGGTGTAGATGTCATAAATATGATTAATATTTATACAACATAAGTAGGATTAGATGATAAAGTCAAAAATAATTTTGGGGTGACTTAGATATATTATTTTAAAAATGAGATGAACACTTGATAACTTTCAAAAATTGAGCTAATTCTAGTCAAATAGATTTCTTTCTTATAAGAAAATTAGATAGATCCATTTGTATTAATTATAAAGTTATCCCCGGTGAAAGCTTAGCTATGCAACATAAATTATTAGTGATGGATATATATACATAAAAAGAGTTAACAAAAACTAAAGGCAATATAATTTCAAAAATTAAATGGTAGAATTTTAAGGGAAACAATATAGAACTTTCCAGTAAAAGAATAATAGAAGAAGGAAAATGAGACATACAAGAAGATGAAGTAAAATCAATGTGGGATAAAATAACAACTAACATAAAAAAAATAGGACAAAGTATTGTAGGGATACATAAAAATCGTATATCATCAGATAGGAAAATTTAGTGGTGTAATGAGGATGTTAAAAAAGTTATCAATAATAAACAAGAAAAGTTTAAAACATGACAAAGAAATAAAAATGATACAAAATTAATACAAATTATAAAAAAACTATTAAAAAGATTATTAACGATGTTAAACACAAAGCTTATGATAACTTATATAACAAATTAGGAACTAAACTAGGTGAAAAAGATATTTTTAAGTTGGCTAAATTAAAAAAAATAAAAATAAAGATTTAACACATGTTAAATGTATTAAAAGTGGAGACCAAAGAGTTCTAGTCAAAGATGATGAAATCAGAGAAAAATAGAAAACTTATATTTATAGTTTACTAAATAATACCCCATATGAACATTTAACATTAGATATTAGTTTAAATAGAGAAGAAAATAGGAATATCAGTTGTTTTTCAAAAATTCAAATATCTGAAGTAAAAAAAAAATCTAAAAAATAAAAATAGGAAAAGCCTTAGGTCCAAATAATATACCAATTGAAGCATGAAAGTGCATGGAAGATGTAGGTGCAACATAATTAACAAATTTCCCTAATAAGATTAGAGAAAAAATTTAATGCCAAGTGAATAGAGAAAAAATATTATAGTTTCAATTTATAAAAATAAAAGAGATATCCAAAATCGTACAAATTATTATGAAATAAAACTAATAAATCATACTATGAAATTATAAGAAAGAATAATTGAGCATAGACTAAGACAGAAAACTAATGTATCTGAAAATCAATTTGATTTTATGCCAGGAAGATCAATCGCTGAAGCTATTTTCTTACTTAGATAATATTTGAGAAGTATAGGGAGAAAAAAAAGAACTTATATATGATTTTTATTGACTTAGAAAAAGTATATGATCGAGTACTAAGAAAGTTAGAATGACAACTGACGAAAAAGAAAGGAATTAATAACAAATAAATTAATATTATTAAAGATATGTAGGAGAGGACTATTATGAACGTGAGAACCATAAGTGAAGATATTAACATTTTTCTAGTTAACATAGATTTATATTAAGGCTCAGCCTTGAGTTTTTACCTTTTTACCTTGGTAATTGATGAAATTACTAAACATTTCTAAAAAGAAGTATCTTGGTGTATGTTATTTGCAGATGACATTGTTCTGATAGATGAAACTAAAGAAGGATTAAATTTAAAATTAAATAGGTGGACAGATGCTTTAGAATCTAATAGTTTTAGAATTAGTCACACAAAAACTAAATATATGAAATGCAATTTTAATAATTGTAAAAAACGGATAAAGAATCAATTAAGATTTTAAATCAAGTAGTAACAAGAACTAATCACTGCTAGCACTTAGGATCAATAGTTCAAGAGAACGGGAAAATTGAGAAAGATATAATGTATAGAATTCAAGTAGAATAAAAGAGATGATAAGGTGTGTCAAGAATTTTATATAATTGTCGAGTTCTAATCAAATTAAAATGAAAATTTTATAAGACTGCAATTAAACCTGTTATGATTTATAGGGCAGAATGTTAAGCAATTAAAGAACAATAAATAAGAAAAATGAACGTAACGGAAATGAGAATGTTAAGGTAGATGAGTGATAAAACAAGAAAAGATAAAATTAAGAATGAAATAATTTGAAAAAAATCTACAAGTGAGACCAATTTGTGATAAAACGAGAGAAAATATATTAAGATGATTTAGTCATGTTAAAAGGAGGCCTGAAATGGTACCGGTTAGGACGACAAAGTCTATCCAAATAGAAGGTAATAAGAAAATAAAATGAAGACTCAAAAAAATATGAATGGAAGTAATTAAACAATATTTAAAAATATTACAAATTACTGAAAATTTAGTTTTAAACCGCCAAAAATGACGTAACAGAATCCATGCAGCCGACCCCACCTAGGTGAGAAATGCCCTATGATGATGACTGACCATGATGATTATTTGAGTAGGAGTTGCTAATGATCCGATGGCCTCAGCACTAAGCCGATGGTGGTGGGGGGTGGGGCGGTGGGGGGTGAAGGGGGGCAGAGAACTCTTGTTGGTATGTTGTATAATATTCAGAAACACAATTACTTGCCTACATTTGTAATTTCAATCAGATCAGCATTTCAATCATCTATATTTACATGATGAAATGGACAGTTGATTGTCCTTATTTTTACAGATCTCCGGCTAGGTTTGGAAACCATTCTCAATGGGGTCTTTTTTTCTGGAAGATAACCCAATTGCCCTAGAAAACCTGAATTGGGAATATTGTCACTGGACCCCATAACATTACAATGTAAAGGAGCCTCTGTGAATTAAGAAGCGAGTGATCTAAGGTATTGCATGCCTTATCGGGAAAAAAAAAAAAAAAAAAGGTATTGTATGCATCTCTTTGTACAACGTGCTCTGGCTGATAAATGTAGCCAGATAAAAGGCCCGCATATATCTCAATCTTCCCATGTAGGACCAATTGCCAACATGTATAGAAGACATATCCTATTTATCTTCAGTATATCCGGTTGTAATTTTTTCTCAGCGGATGCAGAAGAGTTCATCCTTTCAGCCAAGTGGAAGCTAGAAGGTCACGAAACAGTGGGTGTTCGAGGCAGTCAAGCCAGTCGATTTGCAGACTGGACAGACATTTTTGCATCTCAACCATTGCTTGATACAGTCAACATGGAAATGATGCTCGCAATCAAGCGTCCCCATATCATCCTCTTCTACATACTCCTCCTGCCATTTGGAAAAGGTTTTATGAATATTAACCATGAAAAGAAGGGTAAAAAATTGCTGCCCGTGTCCAGCAAGACATTTGAATGTGCTAAGCTGATAGGTACCTGGCATATACTGCATGATTCAGGAGAAATCTCTTCTCTAGGCTTGGTACGTTTACTATGTCTCAGACACTGAATGACCATGTCTTCACCCAACCCAGTGTTCACATTCCCAATGCTATCTTCCAATGCCAATAACTCCTGCATGAAATTGTTTAACAACATCAGTACAGAGGATGGAGAATACCAACCTTTTGAATGAACAGAAATGCCGGCATGGAGTTCAAATTGTAATTGTAGTCAAGAGGGTTTATTTAATGGCAAAGCATCTAATTCGCTGAGTGCTACAGTAAAGATGTCATCCACCCATTGCCTCAAGACTAACTATCCAACATGTACGATCAAAACTTGCAATTACTGGATGGTATGAGCCTTTTGATTATTTCCTTTTAACATATATGATTTATAAGATGCACCACCTGATCAGAAGTCCTGCGGTAACAGATTTTTCGTCACTTGAACTATAGAAAAACTGCATAAAGCTTGCTTGATGCAAGTCTCTGGCATTTCTCGCCAGAGATGTTCAAGGGAATTACCTCATATGACATGTTATCCACATCCAGTCTCATGTCTGCGTGTTGATCATGTAGCTCAGAGATGTGGTATAGAGATGTCTGGCTGAGAACTAAAATATCCTGTCCAGGTAACAAAGTAACCAGATAAACACCATATATATATGCTTGTCAGAATATATATTACTTAATCGTTGCCTTTCAATGCAGAAAAACTGGGGACATCCACCAATGACAGATATGAGGCAGAAAACAATTCAAACACGTAGTAACAAAGCAAATATAACATTCGCATAATCAACAGCAAATATAGTTAGAAAGCAGAAAATTCAAAATGTGTAGTAACAAAACAGACCAAACATTAGCATATCAAGCCACACATTTGTCAAGGTCATTTGACCTTACATTGATTATCAAGATCAATGTTAACGGTTAGAAAATTAATGAATACTTTGCAAACAGACAACTAAAATTACAGTAAAGAGTACCAAACAATTATTTTAGAGGATGTCAAAATTTTGATGAATGGTTCAAAATCTAGAACTGGCATGAGCTACATATGTACGTCACATCTTCAATCAGTCCAATACCTCGAATGATAGCCTGCTTGGTCCTAATAATCCATCTGTCAACATCCGAAACGACAAGGAACCTTCTAAAAGGCCACCTTCAGGCCTCTGCATAAACAGAGCTGACCATATACCCTGCTGCCTACTCTGCAATGTTACTTCATTGGATGGAGCTGGGGTGACATCTTCAGATTGAGTAGATACATCATTCTGAGATGATGGATGGTGAGTCAAGACAAAGGAGGAGTGAATTGGCCTGTCTATAAAGTTCACCAATCGATGTTGGAGGAGCCTTGAGAGATGGAAAGTCCAGACATTAGGCAGTCCTCCTCGGTAGGGTGTTGAATCACTGGCTGCATGCATATAAGGAACAATACTGCCAACATTGTCTTCATCGTTACCGTTTGTGCATTGATCAGAATTGTTGCAATTTTGTGGTGTTTGATTTGGGGGCAGCCTAAGTGCCTCTGGGTTGTGCCTTTGAATGCTCCTAGCAATAGCCTCTAGCAATGCAAGCTGTTGGCGTCTAGAAGTGATATGTGAAATAGCTAGGCTGGTCACAATTGAAATGTGTCTCTCATTTGATCTCATGGGGTACACTGTCCTGCTGATGTTTTGTTGCTGGTTCAAATATGGGCACATTTGAGGTGAACCCAAACAGGATTCAGTGGATGCGGAATCCATTGGTTGACAATTGGATTTAATCTTATTCTCCCTGCAGAAGAAGACTAACCAAATTATAATTAATGAAATTTCCTGGTAGAATCTAGAAAACGAGACACTAAATGCAGTTAAAAAAAGATTATTCACCACAATATTAACACATTGGTGCATCCCATCATCATGCAGCAACTCTGTTTGCAATATAGCGAGGCCAATATGCTTTTATGAAAGAAATAAACGTCTCTAAAGAAGCCTACAAGAAGCAAAATGACTCACCAAAAAAATTTTAATAAGGACAAAGATTCCTCTAGTAGATCTGTACTACTTCAGGCTTTGTTGAAGCTTGGATTGTCATAAAAAAATGTGACTAGCTAGAAATAAGTTTTAGCTAGAATAGATAAGAGTCTGTCTCCGAGGGATATATGCATTCATCAATGCTGCAAGATATAACAATTAATGTTTAGAACACATAACCCATCTTTAGTTTTGAAAGCATTCAACAAGATTCTCTTGATCTGAGCGTTATCACGGGTGGTTGAGAATGCAGTTGAGGATCACCCCTTTGTTCTGTGTCTTGCAAGACAAGCAGCTCGCACAGTGCTTGGAGGCCAAGATTGGCAAGCATGCAATGAAATTAAGGAAATGAAATGAATCAGAGTGGATTGGTACTGCACAACATCACGAATATTCTCTAATTAAACATGAATCCTCAATCATAATGGGCTAGTGCTACTGTACCTTCTGTGAAAGAAGGCGAAGAAAAGAGAATTCGATCTCTCGCCTGGATAGAATTCCCTTGGAGGCTACTCTCCGAACACGTCGTGGGCGAGAGACAGCAGAAAGGCAAATGGGGATGCCTTATAGTGGTGGAGAAATGAAATACGGGAGGGGATTGGGGAGGAGGAGGTTGGAATTGAGGGGCGAGAGAAATTTTGAAGTTTGCTGGAGTTCCGTGAACAGTGCAACCGAAATTAACTGCATATGGCACAGCAAACGGGGTGCAGTTGTATGCACCCGGTGCATTGATACACTTATTTTTTTTGAAAATTTTTTTAGGAAGCTGTTAATCTAAGTATATTTAATATTTATATTAATTTTTATCATTTTTCGAGACTTTTAAATAATTTTTGAATTTTTAAAAATCAGTAGCATTTTTAATAATTTAAAGTGGAATTTTTAATAATTTAAAATTTGTAAAATGCCAATGACATTTAAAAATCCGAAAAAATATCTAAAAATTTCTAAAAATAGGAAAAATTGTTATGTATGTTAAATACGCTTTGATTAACAATTATGTAAAAAAAAATTTTAAAAAATAAAAAATATTTGCGTAGACCCGGGTGCATTAAGGCTCACCTGGTATATACAACTGCACCCCCACAAAAGCTAGCTCTGTTTTTTTTTGCTATTTTAGTTCTACAGGAGGGCAAATACGACCACCTGCTTTAATATCATCATCCATGCCCATAATGCATCTATGCATCATCTTCCTCTTGTCCACCGTAATCTATAGATATCGGACTGTGTTCTTAACCAGGATTGAGGCTTAATTTTGCCGTTTGATTATTTGGGCATGCAAGAAATTAAATAGATGATTGAGAAATTATGGGCGTTATCGCTGGAAAATATTTATGAGGAGTGATTTAATACAACCAGTTGCATAGTTTTTTATTTTTGAATATTTCTTTTCAAATCTAACTCAATTATTATGTTTATCCCTATATGTATTTCATTTATGATTCTAAAAATCGCATGTTTTGAGAAGCATTTTAATAGATACAAATTGGCTCCCAAGAAATACTAAATTTTTACAAAATATAGACTTTAAATCAAAATAAATTTTAATAACATGATAAAATGTATGAGATTAAGCAAATTAAGCTATTCAGATTTTAAAAAAAGAAAGAAAAGTTAAATAAATAATTCTAAATACAAGTGCTAAGTGCATTTTCTTATAAAGCGAAGTTGTATGTTATCAATATTAAATATTATTTGATAATGACTACCAATGGCTAAATTTTGAAAAAAATCTTTCATCCGCGTTTATATAATCTAGTTGTAAGCGTATCACTGATTTTTAAAAATTACATATACAGATAAAGTTGTATATTATAAATATTAAACATTATTTGATAATGAATAAAAATGGCTAAATTTCGAAAAAAAATCTTTCATCCGTATTTATATAATCTAGTTATAAGTGTGTCACTAATTTTAAAAAATTACATCTACACCTTTATTGTTTGCCTAAAATTGTGGATACTTTACTTTATTAATTTAAAAATAAAAATGCTCCCATAAATAAATAAAATTATAAAAGGAAAGAAAATACTTTTAAAATACAAGAAATTATTTTTAGAAATATTTATCACATTAAATAGATAGATTTAAAGGAAATTCTTGCATTTTATATAGATCTATTTAATGTGAGAAATATTTTTATATGAATCAAGTTAAGGTACATTATTGAATTTTGTATATTTAGTTAATTCAAAAATATTTTTATATGAATATACTTAAAGATATATTATTGCATTTTAAATAGATCTATGGAATGTAAGGAATATTTTTAAAATATATAAATTTTTATTTAAAATATTTTCTTGTATTTTAAATTTTATTTCCTTAGAAGGATATTTTTGTCATTTAAAAAATAAAATATGGTACACTTACAATTTTGCCCAAACTATGTAGGTATGGATGCAAAGACCATACGAGGAAATAAAAATATGATAAATAAAATTTTTAAAATTTTTGATATTTGGCATTATAACTAAATTGATATGGACGAATATTAGTAAAAGTTTAGAATGTTTTAAAAATATATTTTCAGACTATAAAAAGCAACAATATTCAACCAGTTGTTGTAAATCACTCTCATAGATGTTGGTGATTTCTATATAATTACTTCAATTTTTATTTTTTATATAATATTTTATCTATTTTAATTTTATTGTTTTAACTTTTCATCAACACCCGTATCATGTGACATTACTCTAGAAAATTTCTCCGTCACTGCTATCTTCTTTTGCTTTTCTTTTTCTCCTTTTTCTTTTGTTTTTCTTTTTTTTCTAGGCACTTCCCAGGGATACCCTTATCGTGATATAATGATTTGGGTCGCAGGTGGATCACGGCCAAGGCCCAACTTTTACCACCAATGTCGCACTTTTCCCGAGGTGTTGCATTGGTAACGTTGAATATTGGATGGAAGCCCACAAAAATATTTAGCAAATGGTGGCTTACGGTTACGGATTCGTTTTTACGTAATTGGATTATACGAAATGCATGGAAGCAGTTTCATATCACCTCCTTAAATTTTAAAATTTTGTTGTATGATGGAAAATTCAATTATTTTATTGTATTTAACATGATTTATTTATTTATGATACTAAGTTTTATCCAAATCTAATATATGTATAGGCTAAATTTTCTTAATTCATATGTAAATTAGGAAAAATACTTAGATCAATTCAAATATATATTGGAATGTAATAATACTTTATGGAATCATTTATATATGTAATTTTAAATGGTTTAGATATTAAAAATACTATTTAAAAATTAATATTTAGCATTCAATATTGTTATTATGTTGATTTACACGCGCGTAGATGGGGCAGTATATAATGATATTAGACAAATGAAAAGATTTTCGTAATATTATAACTGATGCTAAACGCAATAGATAGGGTAGATTTTTCATTAACCATTTAGATATTGAAAATGAGATGGTTTACATAAAAATGAAGTTTTGTAGAAGCATACAGGCTTACAAAGTATTTAGTAAATAGTTAGCAAGTCAACATTAAAATAAACAAGTGGTTGTTGTTAGTGTCAGAGTGTACACACCTGTATAAGAGATTCAAATTCGAATTTAGAGTCTATAGTGAGACATTAGCCTCCCTTTAAACAAAAAAGTATACGTACATGAGACTGACTTCTATGTAATTGTGTTACATAGGGGTTACATAGAAGCAGTTTCGTGTAACTCCTACAAATTTTAAGATTTTGATACTTGATAGAAAATTAAATTTATTCGTTATATTTAATATCATTTGTTTAGTTATGAGACGAAGTTTTATCTAAATCTAATATGTGTATAGGTCATATTTTTTCAAAAATAAGTACGTGTATGTGTAAATTAGGAAAAATACTTAAATTCATCCGCATATATATTAGAACATGGTAATACTTTGTAGAAACATTTATCCATGTAGTAATGCTATTTTAAATGATTTAAATGATGGAAATACTACTTTAAAATTGATATTAAACATTAAACTATTTTATTACATTGATTTTGCATGTTCGTTGACGGGACACAATTATATTAGACAAATGAAATTGTTTCTATAATGATGTAAGTGATGTTAAATACAATAGATAAACTGAATTTTTTTATCAACTATTTAGATGTTGAAAATGAAAGGAACAATGTAGAAAGGAGTTTCTTAGAAGCATCCTGGTACATAAATATTTAGCAACAAATTTAAACCAATGGTTTCTAAAGATTTTTGCCAAACCTATTTTACTTTGACATGTCTTACAAGCTTAACTAAGCCGACTGATCATTTACGACCGTTACGACCGGTCGAAAATGATATTTTTTTAAATTTGTTTTGAAAAATAATTTTATAAACACGTTAATCTAGTTATATTTAATTTATAAACCAAATTTTATCATTTTTGGATATGTATATATATTTATTTTTGATTTTTAAATACAGGGGTA
>JAXCLR010000092.1:24106783-24118074 GCA_035584095.1 Annona squamosa
ATTAAATATAACTAGATTAACGTGTTTATAAAATTATTTTTCAAAAAAAAAACAAAAAAATATCATTTTGGACCGGACCGGTCGTAGATGATCAGTTCTCCTTAACTAATTCGGACTTTCACAAGTCTTACATATGGCTTAACTAATTCGGACTTCCTTATTAATGTTATTTTCACTTACTTCTGGTTTATCCCCTTAAACTTAGTTGATTATTTTATATTGTTGAAAATATCATTTTTTTTTATTCTTTGCATTCGACCCATTCTATCTTTCTTTTGTACTGCGAAAATACACGGTGAACTTTTGGAAGGCCATCAAGCAATTAAATGCTACCTGTTGACGTTCTAGCTAGGTTGGCCTACATACATAGTGCATCTAAGTTGGTCATGCCCCCTCTTTCACCTTTTCGAGGGAAAAAATAATTTAGCCTTTTTGAAAAAATTTTAATTAGAATGCATATGAGAAGTTAGAACTAACGAAGGGCCCCTCTGAACTGGTCCTGGCCTTTTTGGTCGGGCCCATCACAATCCTCAAAAATTGCACAGTTTAAAAGCATATAAAAGGCGTTTGATCCACCCTTTTAGAGCATTTCACGTGTAAAAGCGTATAAAAAGTGTTTGAATGTGGGTAAGGCTTCACAACTACCAAACCTCACCAACTTCGATAACATTTACAGTCAAGGTGGTTTTGGGAATGTGGTAGGCCTAATAATAGAAAATAAACTGAATCAAAATAAAATAATATATAAAATTCTAAAATAAAGTATATGTTAGAAGACAAGGATTAAAAATTAGGAAAATTTTGTGATATACAAAAGTTTCGGGTTTTGCATCTCTACTTTCCAAGCTGAGAAAAATTGCAAGCTTATTTCTTAGTTTAATAAAACTGTAAAAAAATCCATCAACATTTACAAATAATGCGAACATATCCCTTTCATATGATTTCAAGAATTTTAAAATATTTTTTTTATTAAAATAACAAGAATCTCACTTTAATAATAAATGATTATTAATGTTGATAAGTTTGATTTTAACCGGAGGCTCGACTAAACTAGACTTGGGCCCATCATAAGAGCTGATTAAATAGAATGGACTTAGAGTTTTATGTGGAAAAGAATGACATAAGAATACATGATCACCTAAAATCCACAATGACAATTCTAGCCAAAGTTCCACTATTAGCCTTTTTTATTAGATGGGGTAAGATGCAAAGTAGAGTATTTAACATACCAAGTAGAGTATTTTTTTGCCTTCTCTCATGGAAATCCCCTCTTCTCTTCTCCTCAAAGACAAGGGCTAGTTAATCTTATCTTTTGTCTCTAAGAAATGGATCATCTGGAAAAGTTTGAAAGGTCAAACCCAAATTCCTTAAGGAGAACAATATACTCTAGGCAATTAGGCCTGAGGGTTTTAGGTCACCTCAGACAATTCGTGGTGAAGGGATCCAACCCCCAGTTAAGAGGTTGAGTGTTGATTTTATACATGCTTCATTTAAAGACAATCATGCTAAGTGTTATCCTTTATATCCAAGTGATTGTATTGTGCTCCTTTATAATAAAATTGATGACTTCTTCCTCCATTATACGATTATCATCTAGTGACTTTACATATTGGCCTTTATGTAACCTTCAAAGGGTCGAGAATGTTTCCTCATTGTCTGATTGTTTACATAACTTATAAGAGAGAATAATTAGTTTTAACTAACATCAATTGAGGGGTAAAAATGTTCAAGAGTCTAATTATTTTCTAATCAAGGCAACTTTTGCTTATATGGAGTGTTTGGCAATGTGTAGAAATTGTCAAGGTAAAATTTTTTAATTTAAAACTTTTCACTCTCCATAATTATCATATTTTTTAATTATTTTTTCACATTTTCTATACAACTATCTTACTTTTCAATCATTTTTACACAACCAACCTATCTATTTTAACTTTATCTTCTTTATTTCTCATCATTACCCCTATCATATCACATCATTTGACAATTTTTATTCTTCAAAACTTTTCATTAAAAGTTTTATTCATTCCCAAACACACCCATGATGTCATTAAAAGAGGTACAGAAGAGATGAAAGGTAAGCTTGAGCATCCCCTATATATTTTTTTCCTCTACCAGAATGGCATCCCTTAGTGGTATTTGAGTTTTGCACAATTTATTTTTTTATTAGGGTTGTAAGTTTCTCACCTAAGCTTTGTTTTTTATTCTTTTGATTTATGCAATGTCATTATTTGATTGACTGAGTGGTTGGGTTCGTTGACCTTGCAAAGTCCCTTGCTTACACTATTCATTATTTGAGCTCGTGTGAGCCAGTAATTTTAGATCACTTTGTCTAAAGTAGTTGTTAGACCTTAATTCTTGGTTAGGTGGTTAGTTCTTACTAAGTTGAGCTCTCCTTTCAATAGCTCCAATACCTAGCATTTTGGCTGACCCTTTGGAATTCAGTTATGAAATCACGGAATTTTTTATGTTGTGCTAAATTTTTTTCCCGACTTGAGTCATGGAAGAAGGGCTTAACAGGGTTGGCTTTAATGATAGGTTTAGAATGTGGTGGCGTGTTGCCACTTTTCTTTTCAAGAAATATTTGCAAAATGTATACATGAGGCTTTTACCAGGTTCAAAGATACTTATGTTTTCGAGCACTTTATTTGCCTTTTGTAACTCCCATGTTCCCTAGTTGGCATGTCTGCATCTAACATCTGATGCCTTCCTCCTTAGCGTGTACTTGAAGACACTTTAGTGCTTTGCATCCAGTACATAATTCATTTCAAAGTCTAATCAGGGTTGTTTCAATCTAGATGATTTCAACCGACATTTACCTGCATAGTTCATCATACTAGCTCTTTCAACTCCTCCTCTAGATGAGCAAACCTAAATCCTAGTTGCTAAATGCTTCCAAAAGGCAAAATTGATGAGAGTCTTCACGAATGATGAGATATAAGAAAGATTATAAAAATTATTTTCCACATAAGGTGCTAAATGATAGGTCTAAATTTGGTCCAAAGTTATGCTAAGCCAGACTAAGGACTTAAGTCATCAAAGGTGGGGATTTAAAAAAATGAACTTAGATTTTATGTGGAAAAGAATGGTTTGTGAATGCAAGGTCACAAAAATCATGAGGTTAATTCAGGCCAAAGTTCTACTGTCTTAATTTTTGATTATATGAGTTGAAATACAAAGTCAAGTATTTTTTGGGTGTACCTACTTAGTTTGAAAATAATTGTAAATATATCGACATAGTTTTAGAAATTGCAAATAACCCCATATAGTTTAACCATAATTATAAATATACACGCGAGGTTGTAACGTCGTTACTACACTATCATAGTATGACTATATTAGCAAAAATATCTAAACTCCGTAGGTATATTTATAATTTTAAAAATTAAGTAGGTATATTTAATTTTTACAAATATACTTATGTATTTTGCATATCTTTGAAAATATACATGTGCCATAATGGTGCAATGACAACGATATAATAGCTTAGGTATATTTATAGTCATGGTCAAACTTTGCAGGATTTATTTATGATTTTTGAAACTATATTGATATATTTGTGAATATGGTCAAACTAAGTTGGTGTATCTGTAAATTATCCTATTTTTTCTCCTCTTATGGAACCCTTACTCTTCTCTTCTCTTCAAAGAGAAGGACTAGTAAATCCTATCTTTTGTCCCCAGTGAGCATATCCTTTAGGATAATTTGTTAAGTGGAGCTCGAACTTGCTTATGGAGAATAATCCACTATGTGTAGTTAAACTTAAGGGGTATGGCCACCATAAGCAGTTCAAGGTGAAGGGTCCAACCCCACAACTAGGGAATTAAGTATTGATTTTATGTATGATACCTTTAGAGATAGTTCACTCCTAGTGTCATAGGACGATTTGCAATTATCTTATTAGATCTTTCTCTTGGTGATGCGGCCATACTTGATAAGTTGAGTGCCAAATGAGGCATGTTACAAGTGTTTATGATGATTAAAGTCAACTTCAACTCTTAGGGTTGTCAAAATTGACATTAATGCTAGATAATGATTTCTTGCTTGAGGGTTGAGACATTAAGTGTCTTTCTTGATCAAGAAGTAAGTTGACATCAATATGATGTCACTATGTGTATTCAATCCCACTCTCTTGATGGGGCTTAGTCGTCACATTCTAAGAGCTTAGGCTTGGGAGTGATCTATCATTCGAGGTTTGATCTTTTAGAGCTCACTGTTTTCTTTAATGTTGTCCAGATGTCGATGGATCTTCGACCAACTAATTGACTATTTGTTTAATCCTTGTCAACTTAATTATTTATATAATTAAAATATTTATTTACAAATATTATTTTATGATGTATTTATTACTTGTAATGATTTTTACAATAATTATAATGAAAATAATCACAATGAATAATAATCTTTATTTTAATATATGGAAATTTTTGTTATTCCATCAAAAGATTTAATTCTATTCTTAAAATCCTAATGGAAGCTTGCAATTTCCTACAAATATTAAATATTTCTTTCCAATTTTATAAAACTAAAAGACATACTTGCCATTGTGCGATTTTATAAAATAAAATATATATACTTGCAATTTTGCGTAAACTATGTAGGTATAAATGTAAAAACCCTCCAAACAATTTCTACATACATCAATGCCATCGTTATTTTCTAATCAAAATTAATTTTATTATTTATTTTTCTATATTTTTTATATTAAAAAAAGATCCAACTCCCACACATCAACAATTTTGTAATGAGGTGGGAGATGAATCTAAATTTTCATTTAAAAAAAATTCATGTCTTTACATGATGCCAAAAGAATACAATTGGAATTTGTTCCCAACAACTATGTATGCTTAATCCTTGTTGTAAACCAACTGTGCAGTGTTATGTGCTACATTGTTTCCAATGTGAGAAACATGCGTGAATTCAAAAAAGTTGAAGCTGTTACTCAGCTCCCTTATTTTGTTAACAAGAAATCTAACAATAGATAAGGTCACTTCCACTTCTATTATCATGTTCTTCCGAACGAGGGAATTAATTTCACTTATGGCATCTCTATAATGTAATTCACTTAGCTAGGCCAAACCGAACAGCATAGCATAAGTTTCTATCCATAGTGGGTATGTGTTACCATGCCACGTCCAGTACTTTGCAGCAAGTAGCTAACCATCTGGTTTTTTGATCACTGCTTCAACTCCACATAAAGTTTTCTTCATACATAGTTGTAACACCCCGCCAACAAAGTCAGTAGTCACTACTGAAGTAGAGAATCAATGATAATAGGAGAACATATACAAGTGCAATAAAACTAAATATTTCACTAATTTTAAATTAAACTAGATCCAAATAATTAAATCCATCGAACATATAATTTACATCTTTACTACATTGCTCTTAAAAATCAAAAGAAATAATTATACATCCAGATTTGTCAAGTCCTAGCCTCATCCGATACACCAACCCTATGTTGGTCTCCACCTGCATGCCTGTTATCTAAAAACAATAACAAGATATGATAAGTCTGGGAAAACTCAGTAAGTAGAGGATGTAAATGTAACTTGGCAAAACTTGAATAAATAATATGCATAGAGTTTGACAAAATATAGGTTAAATCATAGATCCAAATCAATTTCAAATCAATATGAAACATATACTAATGCCCAAGTATACATCAATGTATCATACTTATGTCACTTCTCCAATCCATCCAACAAGGTCTTAAATCCAATGGAGAGGTTCGATATCTTGCCTCATAATCTAACCCACTGCACCACCCCGGTTGCTATTATTGCATCCTAGCATGAGTGGCCAACCTTGTATAGTAGGATAGATCTGGAAACATCTTTATCCAAACCAAAGGTGTAACTGATACCCTACTATACTCACCACATTACGTGAACGGCTCTAGCCTCAACTATTATGTTGAGAACCACCAGTCTCATTAATCGGGTCACAATATACATCATCCAAAGCACAAGCTAGACAAATCAAGTATGTAGCCCACCAAATCCATACCGGTCAGACAAGTAGATCCGAACCAATGCCACCAATGCCATCACATCCTGATCCTTGGTCAAAATGTGCCAATGGTTATCACAGATGGTCCAACAACAATACTTCATAAATTTACATCTACAGCCATGACTCATAAATATGCCAGCATACCAAATAATATATGTCAATGTCATAATGCATAATGCTAACATAAATAAAGAGTCAAACTCGGCATCACAATAAATCATCGTATCTAAGAAAATCTATTCATTTAAAAATTAGAAAATAATGGCATCTAAAAAATCCATACTCGTAACCATACATACAACACAAAATCAAAAAGGGAAGAAAATAGCTCTACTTGTGTAAATCTCGGATTTATCTTTGTATCATATTTCGCTACAATGATCAAATCATCACACTGGAAAATAACACTTTTACTTAATCAATATTTTTATTCAGATTAACTTTTCTAATCATGATTTACAATGATATTTCATCGTAATATGTTCGGATACTTCTATGCATCCTAACTATTCTAATTTAATCAACATGCAATTTATATAAATTAAATTATTCTTGAATTATAATTTGCAATAAATTTGATTAATTCTAAAACATTACTTGCTTAACATTAATAAAATAATTAATTTGAGTCAAAACTCATTTCAGAATTGCCAAATTACTCTTCTACGTTGTATTTTCTGCATCGTATTCAATCTTATTTCATACATATTCAATTTTTAACTACTAAACATCATTCTCATATTATTAATTACTAATTAATAATTATTTGAGCTCCAAAACTTAATATGATCACAAGCTAGCCTTCCTTGGTCACATTAACTTTTAATAGTCTATTTGTATTCAATTTTCCAATATTTGTTAAATATTTAATAAATTTTTTTCATATGAATCAAATCAATAATTATATATTTTAACTAAACATATCAATTTGGGTAATTATTATTTAATTTTTGAATTTCGTTTTGATTATTCCTTAATCTATCCATGTTTACTGAAATCAGACACACCGATCTTTCTTAATTTTGATTTACACTAAAATCAAAGAGTTTAAGTCTGAAATTTTTATCATACATCAACAACTACATGATTTAACTAAGATAAATATTTTCAGCATAAAATATTAATTATATATATATTTATTTATATTTTTATTCCGTTAGATAAGAGAATGAGTTGAGGGATGATTCAAATCAAGTTAATTATTAACCATATTTATATCATCCAAAAATTAATTTTTATTTTTTGAATGATATTCAGATGTATTTTATATCATATAAAATTTTCAGCCTAAATTTAGTTTTATAAAAATTATTAAAAATCAATGAGTGTAGTTGATCCTTATAGCCTTTCTACACTGTTTTAGGCTGATTTTTTAGGATTTTTAATCTACACTCTGCTAAACATTTTAAGATGAAAATTGGGTCACTCTTTAATAATAATATCTTGAGTTTGTAAAATAATTTTCATGCTAAAAATTATTCATTTACTATTTCATTTATATTTTTTATTGCAGTTTCAGATTTACTACATAGATGGTGTAAGTTAAATTATAAACCGTTATAGTTATTAATCTGAACTACTAATCACAGATCTAATTATGGATTTAACACATACATCAAAGAAAATAACTTATTTGATATTGATCCAATAATTTAGATCATGAAATTATATTTTTAATTAAACTTTTAATGGTTTCAATTGGTTACACTTTCTACTAATACAAAGATTATTGAGATAGTTTACAAATTCTCAAATCTAATCATCTATCAAGGTGTCTACACATGATTTGACATAATTTATCTACGTAAAATTAAATTTTACATGCATCTAATGGTTTGGATAATTTAGATTATACATTTAATCATAGATTGAACTTATTTAATCTGTTTTTCGCTTGATAGCAAGCTATTATTGTTAAATCTCATGAAATAGTTCAGAACTATCTTTTTGAACCAAGATTAAATAAAAATAAACTTCTTACTAATCTTTTTGATAGAATTTCATGGCTGAGATTGGGCTAGATCTCTTAGTTTGGGCAGATATATATTTTGAACCGCAGGAGATTCGATATTTAAATCTCAAATTTTGATACCATCTGTTTTACCATTTTAGCTCCGGTCAAACTTGTGAAATGGATGAATTGAAATATTATATATTTTGAAAATTTCACCTACCATTTACAGATTTGCAAATTTGCACTCAGTTTGTTGTAAAATATCAAAATACCCTTATTTTGCTTCAAAACCTTTCCAAATTGATACTAACGGCATACTTGAATGTATTCTACATATTAAGAGAAAAATTCAAGTATTTGAAACATACGTCATCATACAAAATTTTTTTTAAAAATATTTATTATGTACACATATTTACAAAAATATAAATTTTCTTCTGAATTTAAATTAGGGGGTTTACAATATTCCTCCATCCACATTAACTTATAGCCACCTGGAAGATTTACATTAGTATACAAATCTTTTGCTCCAATTTGTGATTTCAGCAATTTCAGTAGTGGGAATTGAAATATGCCCATTTTTGCATGCATCCCTGTAAAACCATATTCTCCAACAAGATAATTAAAAAAAAAAAAAAATCAAATTTGCATCTTAGTTCTGACTATGTAAACTCATGTAGCAGATCACGCAAGTTTGTAAGGTTGCGGGGGTGAGTGACCCTACCAACTATTGATCAAAAGCCCTCTTTGTTGCTTCACATAACCGCAACAAATGAAAAAAATTCTCGAGCTCATCTTGACAGAACTCATACATGGTTGATAGATGGATGCCTCTATTTTGAAGTTTGCATCTTATTGGAAGGGAATTAGTAACTTCATCTGAAGGTCAATACTTTTGATGGAAGCATAGTCTTCCACAACATCCTAATAATGTTCATCTATTTCTCGCTCTGTTGAGGTTGACGTTCATTATCCTGATTCAACTCTTACTCCCCTTGCATGAATCGATGAGCTGATTTGACTGTGCAGTTCCCATCATTTTTACCAACTCAAAAGAGATTATCATCTGATTTATGAGATGGGGAGAGAAATCCATTTGATGAATATCCCATCCACTCTCTCCCACCACCATTTTGATTTTATCTTCATCCCATACTATTCTTTCTTTGTCAATGAAATTGACAACTTTAACATTATCTGAAAATTTCAACGGAAGTAGACTAGCCTTTTGCAACTCACCATCTATCCGTTTGTCCTAAAAAACCCACTTTGAGCCATTTCCAATGCACCATCAACACCCCTTCTTAAGCAAATCATTGACTTTCATAATCCTTGTTCAAGTGAGGGACGAATTGGGTTAGAGTTTACACCACCAGAAGTTACCATCTTTGAAGTATCTCTTCTATAGAACCTTAAAACACAATGATTCCTAAGGAGCAGCCAACCTTCAGGCCTATTTCGTCAAGAGTGCAATGTTAAAGTTTTTGAAATCCTTGAACTACATTCCCTCTCTTGGTTTAGCTTTATACATATTGTCTCAGGAGACCCAACTTATCTTCTTCCTTTTACCATTCTTCTTTACCTCACTAGAATTTACTAATACTTGCGTTTAAGTCTTTGCATAGTGTCTTGGGGAGAAGAAAGAAACTAAAGGCGTAATTTGGTATTGCTTGTCCTATAACTTTAATGAGTACCTCCTTCCCACGTGACAATGGCAGTTTTTGATGCCACCCTTGAGCTTTTTTCACACCCTTTCTTTAATGCTTTAAAAAGACTACATCTTTTTTATCTTATTTATTTTTCTAGATGGATCATGCAAAATACCATGAATAAAGGAAAATCCTATAAAATGTTTGATTTCTTTGGTTAATCACCCTAACTTCCAAATCTATGATTTTTTATTGATTGGCTAAATTAAGTATCTAAACACAATAATGTCATCGGTTTTGATCCAATTAAAATAATATTATGTAAAAACCAAAAAAAAAAAAAAAAAAAAACAAATTGGATACGTGTAATAGGTCACATCTACATATTTCCCTTCAAAATACGTCATGTTAATAATTAAATGAAGCAGGGTACGAAGGGAAAAGAAATAGAGATCGAGTTTTTCCAACAATTTTTTTCTTTTCCAATTTCCCAAGTTGTTAACAAATATCCGTGCAGGGCATGTTACCTTGATGGGATCTTCCATTACGAAAAAAATACTTTTCTCATTTTCAAAACGGATAATTAATTTTTTTAATCCAACTCTTAACTTTTTATATTCCTAAAACGCAAGCAACAATTTTTTTATTCTTGGGAACAATGGTAATATCGTTGTGGTTGGACTCGCGGCCGCGGTTTTGGTTGACATGAGTTCCGGTCTTAGTGTCAGCATTTTCTTTTGGTTTTAATAGCAATCCCTGTTAGTGAGGATTTTATAATTTTCCGTCAGTGTTTGCAGAAAATTTTCTCAATATTGTGAGAGTTATGAATATATTTGATTATAATATCGGTTGTCAATATTGTGAGAGTTATGAATGTATTTGATTGTAATATCGGTTGTCACATTGTAAAAATCCCAAATCAAGAACAAAACATTTTTTTATTTTCATCCAAAAATCTCGAATTCCCAAAAAAACGAGGCCTACATTTTACATTTCTCATATTAAAATTTCCAACTCATCAACATTTGTTGTTTAATACTCAGCTTCTCCACATCCCATCCAGTTGTGATGGAAATTAATTTTATGGCTAATCAGTTTTTGTTAACAACGTACAAAGCAGAAGCAGATTCCCATCGAAGCACTGCTGTCAAGTGTCAAGGCGAGTACATGCGTTTATCATCAAATAATTAAGCAGAGAAATCAGGAATGATAGGGGCCTGAGAAGATATGAAGACGGCTATGTTACCGGCCAAAACTCAGCCGACAGCCGACATCCAACGGGCTACTCATTCGTCCGTGGCCCCCGCTTAATCAGATGAATATCTAGTATGTCCCCTAATTCATTGGCCACCTGACACTACCTTGCTGTTCATGAATTGATAGAAATTTTCAGGATGCTTTTGGATGTTTGTCCATGCCGTCATAAGCAATTAATTAACCCCAAACGTTTGAATCAAATGCGTTTCCTCATATGGTTGTTTTTTGTATTAAATTTTTTTTTTTTTATTAAACCTATTCCTACGCGTCCGGCACAATCCTTGTTTTACATTATGGATGGTAATTGTATGTCCCATCATGGTGGGTATAATGGCAGATGCCCGGGACCAAGTTAATGTTATCTTTTTTTTTTTTTTTTTTTTTTTTTTTTTTTTTATTTTTTGTTTTTCCATTTTTTT
>JAXCLR010000092.1:24119893-24132284 GCA_035584095.1 Annona squamosa
TTCGTCAATGTTATCGATAACTGTATTAATACTTTTAATGATTTTATCTAGCTGTCTAGTAATTATATACTTTATTTTTCTTAAGGACACAATTTCTGCAATTCCTATATCTAATTCTGTCCTTATCAATTCTACTTTTTCTACGATTTTTTCGATAATTATTTCTTCAATTTGATTTAATTCGTCAATGTTATCGATAACTGTATTAATACTTTTAATGATTTTATCTAGCTGTCTAGTAATTATATACTTTATTTCATTACATTTAGTTCTTCTTATAAGATCTTTTACTTCTGCAACTATTTCTACTGCAGTGTAGTGATCCATTAGTAATGAGTTAAAGATTTATCTAAGGGCACACCTTTATAGTGCTAGGCTATTGGGTGGTTCAGTGTTTTGCGGAATTTTTCATATTTTCTAGTTTATCCTTAAATGATTCTATTTCCTTCTTAAGTTCTATTATTTCGTCATCTAAATATTCCTTATTTTCTAATAATCTATTATACATTTCAGCATTATTTTTAATTATTTTATTTTTTTCTACTATTATACCTGCTAATGTTTTACAAATATAGACAATATTTTTAACCATTGAGAACATATTTACTCAGAGTTGGTCCCTTATAGTTTGAGCTTTTTTAACTAGTGTGGAGTTTCCTTATGATTAATGGGCTGTTTCAGGCATAGTATATTTTGTTCTTTGGTTGATGATCTCTTCTTTATGGATTACTTCTTTAAATTTTACTGTTTGTTTATTATATTCAAATCCTTTCTTCTTTCATGTCCATCTTTTACAGATAAAAGTTCCAACCCTAATGGGCAACACATGCCTCTAAACACGGGAATTACGGATTAGCTGTAAAAGGATTAAGACCTACTCCATGAAGTTCGGATTCAATTATAATAAACAATTTTCAAATTAAACGTTTTTCATACCATCAAAGAATTGATTAATCAAACCACAACAAACATATATACTAGGGGCCCGAAGGCGCCCTTTAGTAAACTATTCCATACTTTCAAATAAAATACTCAAACTTTCATTTCAAATGTAAAAACTTACAAAAAGATGGGCACAGGGGGACTGCAAGCTTGAGGATTCTTTATAATGAATCCTGTCTTGCGGGGTCTAAATATATATATATATATATATATATATATATATGACTTTTCTTTTTCATTAGTCCAATTGGTAATCAACTGTTTTGCGGGGTCTAAGATTATGTTTCTTGCGATTGGCCGTGAATTTGGGGCAGTGTTCTCAATGCACATAAAATAGGGAAAATCTCAGGGTTTAAATATGTGAATCAAATCAATCAATCTACGGGGTTAGGTAAAGCGGAAAATCAGAGTTAATTAGTTTATTGTCGTGGTTGTAGAATTTGTCCAAATAGACATTCTTTGATCATTCTATATAGAACTTTACTGGCTGGTTAATTTGCAGCCTTGGAAAGAAAGTTGTTGGTTTTATTAAATAACATTTCAAAAACAAAATAGTATTTCTACTTTACCAAATAGGAAGGTTTTGGTACAAATTGGAGTCATGACGATGCAAAATGCACTGTCCTTGTGGAGCAGGTTTTATTAAATAACATTTCAAAAACAAAATAATATTTCTACTTTACCAAATAGGAAGGTTTTGGTACAAATTGGAGTCATGACAATGCAATGCACTGTCCTTGTGGAGCACCGTAACAGGAGGAATATGATGAGATTGTAGGGAAAGGTGAGAAGTAGAAAATAAAATATATTTAAAATTATATGAACAACATAATATTATAGGATAAAATTGAAATAAATAGGATAGTTATAAGAAAAATGGTTACATTATAGAAGTACAATTGGAAAAATTAAGATTGTTAGATAGTTAAGTATGTTAAATCATTTATGAGAGAATGTGTAAGAGAGAAAATTAATAAAGCCGATGGCCTAAAGTCACCTAAGTGTATTTAACCTTTTTTATTTTAAATTTTTTATACAATTATTAATCTAAGTTTTTTCAATATATGTATCAACTTTTACCATTTTTGAAAATTTGTACCTATATTTTTTAAAAATTCAAAAAATATTTATAAATCTCCAAAATTATAAATATTGATACACATGTTAAATACATTTAAATTAACCATTATATAAAAATTTTAAAAAAATAAGAAATGAATTTCTATATCTAGGTATACCGAAGCTAAGTATAATTGAGTGCAGATCACGACTCAAAAAGAAAAGCGTGGAAAACCTTTACCCAAGATTATTAAAAGTGGCCTTAGGATTGGGCCGTTAATCCTACCAACACTGAATTTTCAACAACTCTTACTTTAAAGTCTTAAGAGTACTTACCCTTTTTTCAATATCTAATTAATACTAAGTTTGGTTCCAAATTGATTTTTAAAAATAAGCTTCATGCTTTTATTTAAAAAAATATAATTCCATCTATAAATGTAACTTAGAAACGTAGAACTATCATAATAATGAGGTGTAAGAAATCAGGATATGTTGGCTGTAATAAATGAGTTTAAGGAAGTAAAGGTTGAAAGCGATTTCATGGTGCTTATAAATTAGCTGAGAAAGAATGGTTGCCTCGTTTCCGGTCTTGACATTCTAATAACAGGAATCAGTATAAGAAGCCAAAAATTCGACAATGTTGCATTTCTTCATGTACTCCAAAGTGGCAACTAAGCAGCTCCAGTCTCGCTAGTTGGGCCTCTAGGAATTGAGTCTGTCATGGATAAACCACCAGCTTGTATGCGTAATAGATAGATACCTTATGTAACGATGAAAAAGGATTTTACCGAATACAATGATAAGGGTGCACTCTTTTTCCACTTCTGATCAACGAGAAGTGGTTTTTTCACGAGTCAACTAAAAATTTTAATATAAAACTAGGGACAATTTTTTTTATACCCCAACATTTACACCTAATTACTAATATGCTCACAATATTTCATAAATTCGTCTTTATACCCATAACATTTAATCATAAGTTCTCCTTATACCCATGCTATTAACTCAGCCATTATTTATCCCATTGAAAAGACGATTATGTCCTTTTAAAACTTTTTAGTTAAAGTAATTTATTCTTAATATGACTCTTAAATTATTTAATATCATATATTAATGATTTATTATCATTAATTGAGCAATTTTAAGATTAAATTGTCTCAATTAAAAAATTTTGAATGGATAAAATCATCTTTTCAATAGAGTAAATAATGGCGGTACTGATGGCATTGGTATAAGAGAAATTTAGGATAAAATGTTATGAATATAGGAGAAATTTATGAAACATTATAGATATTTAAGAAATTATAGGCAAATGTTATCTGCATGAAAGAAATTTTTCATAAAAATAATATAATTTTAAAATATATTTATTAAATATATAATTCATAGACAAATGAAATAATTTTATATATTTCAAAAAGATACTTTTTAGATCTTTAAATTATATCTATTTCATTAAAGATATTTAAATCTTTAAATTAGAATATATTTCATAAGGGATATTTTTATATCTTTAAATTATAAAATATAAAATCAGGCTTATCTAGGAGACCAATTTTATCCTGATCAAATATGTTTTTTGGCCACATTTGTTGAAAAATATATATTCATCTTTAAATTATGAAAAATGGTTACATCCATTTATATATGCATTAGAATATAATAATACTTTATAAAATCATTTATCCACATAGAAATGATGTTTAAGATGGTTTAGATGTTGAAAGATCAACTTCAAAATTGATATTTAATGTTAAACCATTTTATTATGATGATTTTTGATAGGGCCCGTGCACAATGATATTAGAAAAATAAAATGATTTCTAAGATACTATAAATGATGCAAAATACAATAGATAAAGTAGATTTTTCATCAACTATCAATAATTTAAAAATGGATAGGATTGGATAGAAAAGAGGTTTGATAGAAGCGGGATCATGTAAAATATATTATACATATATAGGAACCTATTTTGCATTACTTACATAAGTATTTTTTATTTGTAACTTAGCTTACCCATTTTAAGATATTTTAATCAAGGATTCTCAATAGTCGAAATTAACTTAGATTTCTAATATATATTTAAAATATCATTTACAAAGTATATTATAATCTAAACTATAAAATATATCTTTTAAAAATGTAGAAAGTTATTTAATTTATCATCAATTAGTATATTTAATAAATATATTTTACAAGTATATTATCACGTTGCTGACTATAAGTTTCTAAGTACACGACGTGCCGCTTATATGTCTAATTAAATATTCATTTAAATGTAAGTATACATGTCATTCAAGTAATAAAGTATGAGTTTAGTACTGTTTCCACGTGGATTGAATTAAACTAATTAGCACTTTTAAATTCAACTGCCTTTGTTGTTGTAAAAATTTAGGAATTGATCGAACAAAATTTAAAATTAACAAGAATTAAAATGAGTTAAGAGTTAGGGGTTATGCAGAAATAAGATGGGATTCTTGAGATTACTTAAGGTGGATGGGAAATTAAGAATCTTTGACCATAAACTATATTGATTTGGTTCATTTCATTTGGTTATGTAGAGATTTACTAATCTAGGTCCATATATATTTATATTAATCTTCCAATGTATATAAACCTACACCTACATTGACCTATTGCTATGTTTCCATGCAAATAAGTGAAAAAAGATTGATTAGCTCACAACTTACTCATGATTACATAGGGTCAACAAGTATATTTCCATCCATATTAATATTCAACCCTTCTAGAGTTAAAAACCTCTGTCGTATATGTGAATCTCATCTAAATCATCATTTTCCAAGTATGAATCTGGACATTAGATCACCTTCTCCTCCTCTTCTCCTCTTTCTCCTTCTCTTCTTCTTCTTCTCTTTCTCTTTTTTTTTTTCCCTCCTCTCCCCTGTTCATTCTCCCTCTATGTTCGTGCAAGGCCCTTTCATTCGCCTTTTCTTTTGGTAGTTCGCATGTATACACATGTAGCTACCCCTCTTTATATATATATATATTTTATTTTTTGTAAATATCCATGTATATATTTGTTGTCATGAATCATAATATTTTAAATTTTGTAAATTATATCCACCATATGCATTTAAGCCATTAAATCATGGTCATTCATTAATTTAAATCAATTAATTACTTAAATTAAACCATTTGATTGAAATTTATTAATTAATTTAAAATTAAATAATGCATTTTATCGTTATTCCATTCAACATTAACACTCTAACTCATTATTATTTATTTATTAATTTTTTCTTTTCTTACTTTTTAATTTAGGCCATTAATAAAATTCTGATTTTATTAATTTTATGGCCCAAAATTTTCATTTATATATGTCACGTACTTATGGGTTGCAATCTAAAAATTGCTGGTACTACAACCCTACCCTTAACTTATTCTCAAAACCTCCGATCTTAGCCTATTTTAGATTAGTCAATTCTAAGCATATCTTGCCCTGTATTTTAAAGTTGGTTGGTTCTAGTTTTGGTTCCAATCTATTCTTTAAAATAGTCTTTATACATATTTGAAAATTATAATTTTATTACAAGTCTTAAAAACATAAAATTAAAATGATAGTAATATAATTTTTGAAATATATTCATTAAATTTACTAAATACTTGATAAATTAAACAAGTTTCTATATATTTAAAGGATATATTTATATCTTTCATTATAAAAATACTTTATAAAATTTATATTAAATATATATTAATAACTCAGGTCGGTTTCAAGTACTCTGACCTTGGAACTTACCCTACCATAATTGAGCTGGGTATCTTTTTAATTTGAACCTACCTTACTCTATGGGTATAAAAAATAAGAATATACCTTACTCATTTTAGAGAACGAGTTGACCTATAGTTATCTTACTCAAGTTGCACCCCTAAACAGCTTAGTCGCAAGGTTTTAAAACACTCATGCTATATTTCAAGCTTAAACCCACTACAAATCCCTTGGAATTCTATCCTATTTTCAATGCGAATTCAGTTTTAGGCTTATACAGGCCCACTGGCTTCTATTTAGTTTGTCCTCGAACAACGACTCAACTCAACTTTAGACATCAGCCTTTTATCCTGAAACCATAACTCAACTTTGGGTCATTACCCACTCAACTCCATTCTAAGCCTCTGCCCTGTATCTACTATAGGAGGTTTGCTCTAATACTGTTTGTAATACTTAGACCTAGAGAAATGATCTTGAACTCGTGGGTTATATAGGTCTCATAATGTGATATTGTTCTCTCTAGCCTAACATCTTAGCCGCATAATTTTAAAATGTGTCGTACAAGGTATAAGTTACAACCTTACACTATCCACGTCTTTTACTCCTAATCATAACCAACTCTATTGCCAAAAGACAAATACTCTCTAACAGGGTTTATACACAATTTAGAAATGTGAATGGCATTATGCCCATCATCATGTGCAATTCACATTTTATGTGACTGGTTGAGTGAATAGATTTAAGTAATTTTTAAAATTTGCATATAATTTTATGTATTTCTAAACATTTAAATCTTCAAATTATAATATATTTCGTAAAAGATAATTTTACATCTTTAAATTATAATATATTTCATAAAATATATTATACGCATATTGGAACCTATTCTACATAAATTGCTTTAAGTATTTTTTATTTGTAACCTAGCTTACCTATTTTAAGTTGTCTTACCGGTCAATCATACTCAAAAGTCAAAACTAACTGAAATTGCAAATATATATTTAAGATATATTTATAAACTATATTATAATATATCTTTTTAAAGTATAGAAAGTTATTTAATTTATTTATTAGTTGGTATATTTAATAAATATATTATTACTATTTTGATTATAGATTTCTTAATATGATATCACACATGTCTAGGATAAGCTCTATCATGCTAAGATAAGTTGTACATGTAAAGTGTCATGCACGTGTGATGGTGGTGGTTGGGTCAGTCCCCTTGTGCTTGCATCATAAATAGGCAAGGACTGCAAAAGAGGGGGGTGGCTGTTGTTTGAGTTTGTCTTCGATTAGTTGTAATTCAAAGTTTAGAGTTCGAATATAACATATTAGAGAATAGTTTTATTCTTCTATGTAATGGGTTGTTTTTTTTTTTTTTTGATGGCATATGTAATGGGATCTTGAATCCAGACTTTGTAATTGATCAATTTTTCAAAGGTCGTATCAAAGTAACATTTATGAATGAAATTATACTTTTGAAATATAATGTGATGGTTATTTTCAATGGCAAAGCCACATATGGTGGGAAATTAGAAGCCTAACCCATGGGAAGGGCTTCCCATAAGAAAAAAATTGAACTAGGAGTATTGTGGTAAATTTACAGTGTGCGTATATTTATTAAAAAGTGTGAGCATGTTTAGTTTTTTAATAAAATTTGAATTATATGTATACAAAATCTCAATCTTTTCCATTCATTTAATGGATCTACCATAAAAACATGTGTAGAGATAGTTTTTCAATATTTGATAATTTTTAAAAATATTTGTGTAGAAAATATTATTTTTAGTAAGATTTCATTATATTTGTAAAGTTCAAAAAAAATTTTATACGGGAATTATATTATATTATTTAAATTCATATAAAGAAAGGTATTCTCGGTGATAATAATTGCAATATGTATTTTTGAATTTTTGAAGATTTAATAATATTTTTTAATTTTTTAAAATAATAGAATCTAATTAGATCTAACTTGATCTAATTGGATCTAATTGAATTTAACAGCATCTAATTGGATCTAATTTTTGATATTAATAAGTTAATCCTAGTTTAATGCCTATAATATGACCTTAGGCTCCTTATAATGTCAGTTACATATTAATTACAAAAATTAAAATTCAGATAATATTATTTAATAAAATTTTCTAAAACTAATGACATCTACTTAGATTTAAACGAATCTAATTGAATCTAACAGGATTTAACAACATTTGTTTGGATTTAACTAGATCTAACCGGATCTAATTTTTTATATTAATAAGTTAATCCTAATTTAATACATGTAATATGATCTAAGGTCTTTTATAATATCATTGATACCTTAATTACAAAAACTAAAACTCAAATAATATGATTTAGTGAAAATTTCTAAATCTAATAGCATGTAACTGGATATAACTGAATCAAATTGAATCTTACCAGATCTAATAGCATCTAACTGGATCTAATGACATCTAATTCTTTAAATTAATAAGTTAATAATAATTTAATACTTGTAATATGATCTCAGGTCATTTATATGGTCATTTATACTTTAATTACAGAAATTAAAACTCGGATAATATGATTTAATAAAATTTTCTAAATTAATGACATCTAACCGGATCTAATTGTATCTAACTGAATCTAATTGAATCTAAAAACATCTAAGTAGATTTAACTACATCTAACTGTATCTAACTGAATACAAATTTTGATATTAATAAGTTAATCCTAATTTAACATTATAATATGATCCTAAGCCCCTTATAAGGTGCTTAAGATCATATTATACCTTAATTACAGAAATTAAAACTTAGATAGTACAATTTAATAAAATTATCTAAATCTAATGATATCATCTAACTAGATGCAACTGGATCTAACAACATACGATTGGATCTAACAGCAATTAACTAGATCTAATCAAATTTAATTTTTAATATTAATAAGTTAATTATAATTTAACATATGTAATATGATCCTAAGCTCCTTATAAGGTTAGTATGCTTAATTACAGAAATTAAAACTTAGATAATACGATTTAATGAAATTATCTAAATCTGATGGCATCAACTGGATCTAACCGAATCTAACTAGATGTAATTGGATCTGACAGCATCTAATTGGATCTAGCCAGATCTAATTTTTAAGATTAATAAGTTAATCATAATTTAATACATGTAATATGGTCTTAGGCCCCTTATAAGATCATTTATATCTTAATTATAAAAATTAAAAACTCAGATAATACGATTTAATGAAATTATCTAAATCTAATGACATTTAATTGTATCTAACCAGATGTAATCCTAATTTAACATCTGGAATATGATTTTGAACCCCTTATAAGGTCATTTATACCTTAATTATAGAAATTAAAACTAAAATAATATGATTAAATGAAATCTACCTAAATTTAACGATACTTAACTAAATATAACAATATTTAACTGGATCTAATTGCATCAAACAAGAACTTACTGGATTTAATTTTTAAAATCTAATGAAATAAAAATTTAAATAAATATATAAAACTGTAATAATTATTTTATATATACGACTTTTGAAAAATTAAACTATAATAAATTACATTACAACACCTAAATTTCAAAAATTTTTACATAAATCTATTTATTTTATGAAAGCTATCTATTTAATAATTCATTTTAGAATGATGCCAACTTTGATTTTGCATTAAATAATTAAAAAAGAATAGATATATAAAGCTATAATTAAAAATAATAATTAATTTAAATTAAAAGCAATAGAAATTTAAATAAATATATAAAACTGTAATAATTACACTATATACAACTTTTCAAAAATAAAAATGTAATCCTAATTTAACACTCAAAAAGGAAAATAATATAGATATTTATTTAAGTTATTAAAAATATATCTATTTAACAGAAATTTTATAAATTTATCAAAGTTATCTAAATAATATTCTTATAGTTTATATAACAAATTTTAAAAATATCAACTATTGACTTTTAGTTTAAAAATAGATTAAAATTTTATTTTAAAAGTAAAAAATATAGATATTAATTTAAATTGAAGTAAAAATAAATTAATTAAATAGAAAATTTATTAAAAAAATTATTCATGATATAGAACACCACATCTTTAAATAGTCAATTAAAAATGATAATGAATTTAAATAAAAAATATGTTTAAATAATATATAAAATTGTAATAATTATATATGACTTGTAGAAATAATTTTGTAATAGATTATATTTATTTTAAAGTATGTGTGTGATAAGAAAATGGCAAAACTTTTAATGAAAAATTTTGGTGTAAAACTAAACTTTAGATTTAAATAAACTGAATATATACATGATTTTTCGGTACTAATTTAATAATTAAGTATTTTTACATTATTAAAAAATTAGTTAATGAATCCACCTAATCTAAAATCTAACTATAAACTTTTATATGTATTTCTATATTTCACACATAAATCATGAAAATTGCATTTAATAAAGTGTTTTTTGTAAATTTTGTGAAAAATACAATTTTCTCATAAAAATTTTAGTTAACTAATTTGGGGAGTGATTATTGAGTCATTAAAATAATTGGGGTAGAATTGTAAAATTATTTGAATAGTTTATTTTGCAAAATGAGCCGCATGTGCACCAAAATACTATGCATCAATGGAGTATTAAACTCCGATACTCCACCATGTTCCTCTTTTCGAAGCCATGGTCACACGAACTCGTCTTCTTTGGCAAGCATTTTTTCTCTTCGATGTCAATAGAGGTAGTGAATTTCTCCCTTCTATAGTCGGCCAAGAAAATTTCCATCGTCTCTGCTCAAATCTAACATCGGTAGTAGTGTTATATCTCCAAAATCGTGCGGCTTCTTAACTTTAAGATTTGGCTCCAGCGATCAGCACCCAGCAAATTGGAGTTAATCGATCGATTTTCGACGAAAATTGCTGTAGATCCACAATAAACGCAGATAGTAGCCAATGCCATTGTGCATCTCCCAATTAAATCATCTTCTCCAAAGTTTTGTTCACCGCCTGAAACAAACAAATCCAAGATCCATTCACCGGTTATTAGATTCACAACCATCATTGATAACTGATCCAAAGGAAAAATCCACAGAGAAACAAAGGGTAGGAGGGGCGCTAACTTGTGCAAGCTGCTAATGGAGATTCGGTAAAAGAGAGTTGGAGGGGGGGGGGGGGGGGGCCGCAGAGAGGAGCATGCCCAATTGACACCCCTAGAAGAGAATTTTGAGTTACCGAAATTGCTCCTTTGAATCCAAGCCATCAAACAAAAATCAATAGTGGATAACTGGCTTCCTACGAGAGAATCACAAAAAAAGCTTCCTATGGGTTGGGCCCTGGGAAATTGACCCTCTAATTTTATTAAATTGTAAAATTCTTCTTTAAAAATTTAAAAATATCTTAAAACATAATTTCATTTTGAACACATTTGGTGTTGAAAAAATTAAGTAGGACAAACTTCAAATTGCCTAATATAAAATTGAACATGATTAGTGTTTTTTAAATGACTTAAATACTCTTATTTAAAAATCCAAAATAAATAGATATACATATCCAAAAATGATAAAAATTAGTTTGTAGATAAAATATGATTAGATTAACATATTTACAAAAAAATTAGAAAAAATAAAAAAATAGGTTTTGAGACCAGTTTGAAAACATCAGTAAGCATCCATGCATGCATGTCTTTTAGCTTCTAATTATAACTAACTCTATTAGCAAAAGACCGAAACTCTCCAATAGCGTTTGGGTGTAAGATAAATGCCCACAATTTCTAGGAACGTGAACCAACTTGTCGATGCCCCTGGTCATGATGCGCTTAACATTTTGTGTGTGAATGGTCGTGTGAACCGATCTAAGTAATTTTTTTAGTTTACATATAATTTTATATATTTCTAAACAATGCAAAGTATACGAATGTTGGATTAAAATAATCTTTTCACAATTAATTGAACGACATAAATATAAGGATAAAAATTGGATTTTGATTTAATCCCCCACATGGTCCCACACGAACCCATTTTTTGAATTCACTCTGGTGAAATGGGTTCGGTGAAATCAGAACTCTTTATTAAGGGGCCCCCAACCCATGAGAAGCCCTTCATATGATTCTTTCATGTGAAGCCAATCATCCACCACTCCTTTTCAATAGATGGCTCGGATTGCCGTGGGCATTTTCGGTATCTAAAAAGTTTGAGGGGTGTGTCAATTATGGAAAGCTGTTGTACGCATCCATGTCCCCTTCACCTCTCGCCCCATTTCTCCCCCATTCTGTTGCCCTAGCTGTTCTCCTTCTTGTTCTTGCCCTAGTGCTATTGTTGTAGTTTTATAATTATGATATCATGTTATGATTATATAATTTATGCTCTGTCTTAATACATTTGTGTTCGCAATCTTACCGCAAGTGCACGGGTCGTAGATTGTAGTATATAAATTATCATTCCACGGGGAATTCGGGACTATAAATTTTACTTTTAAATGCTTTCATGTCTGATATAGAGAGAAAATATAGCAAATAAAATAGAAAAGTTGGGAGAAAATGCAGGTAATAAAATGGAAAGAAAAATAAATAAAATGTGAAAAAGCGCAAATTAAAATTGAGGAGAGAAAGTGACAGTGCAAATGTCTAAGGTCTAGGATTCAACATGCGTATTTTGCA
>JAXCLR010000092.1:24137716-24177220 GCA_035584095.1 Annona squamosa
ATTTTCATCTGCATTTCTAATGTCAAGTTCTTCCTCCTCGATTTACATATTTGAAAATAATATGTATCAACCTAGACGAAAAAAATACATGCAACTGTTAATAATAAGAAGATAATAATCATAAAAAACCATCCTAGAAATTAAGTTACCTTAAGCATGCTTTGTTAATGAAGAAAGAGATGATTTATTTGAATTAGAGTTAGTAATGCCTAAAACATGTATATATATATTAATATTACAAAAAAACATGTATAATTGATAAAAACATTATATAAACTACATCGGGTTCGGACCGGGTCGGGTTTTGGTACCGGGTTGGTGTGAACCCGGTTTTGGTTTCGTGTTTCTACGGGTTGGGTTGAAACCGGACCTATTTTGGAAAAAATCTTTAAAATAAAACCCATTTTTGATTTTGATACCGGGTCGGGTTGGGCGGGTTCGGACCGACCCGGTACCAAGTTGCACCTCTACATTTCATTGTTAAGGTATGTCCCAAAATGGAGAAGTTAGCTTGCAATTTTGAAACTAAGTACGCTTGCCAATCACTCAATAAAAGAAAACAAAGAAAATATATTATTTTAATCATTGATGTTCAGAAATTATTGAACTTATTCAATGCTTTAGATGACACATATCAATCCATTCAAGTAGGTAAGTTCCATATGCCCATGCCATGTAATTTACTATAATTTTTTATATCAAAAGTGAAATCTACCCTGCGGCCTCTACCCTACCCATAAGTGAAAATGGGAAACCTCTGTTGTCTAAAAATGTGTGGGTTCCAATTTCGTTAGCCAATACTCTGTCCAAGTTGCTCCTTTAATTAGCCTAAACAAGCATGTACATATATTGTCATAAATTCATATTTGAGGGGGGAGCGCCGCCTATCTAAGTGGGTGAATCGCATCCACGTGACAACCCATCACAGCCATGTCGTGTCCCATCACATGGGCATAAATGTCACACACGTAAGGTGCTCCAGTCCTTGCCTTTTTTTCTCATAGAAAAGTTAACTGCATGATTATGCAACGTGGCCTCAACGAAATCCAAGTAAAAATGATCCTCTTCCATGGATGCATATGTGGCGGTGTGCCAAGCATGCAACCAATGCACTTTGCTAAGGTATGCCAAAATTTTTCCATGCTAGTCCCTGTAGATGTGTGTGCGTATAAAGGTATACAGGTTGGAAGTTTAGAGAGGTATTTGTCTTATGTATCTCTTTTTTAATTATTTGCTTGTCGTCCAAAGTGGCATAATAAAAAAATCCAGGCAATATTATTACTTTAGCTCATCAAGATGTTTTGAATATATACAGAAATATCTATGAATTTTCAAAAATTACTCTTATACCTACAAATTTTCATCATAATTCCATTCATATCAATGCCCTTAGAAATTTGTTAAAAGGATTGTTAGTTCTTTGAAAAATGACGAATATACTTATCCATAATTATGATTTTATAGTTAAAAATCATATTATAATACATTTTAATAATTCTACAACTATAAAATCATATATTATTTGAATATGAATATTTAACTTTAAGCAAAACAACCTTAAATTATACTTGGGCTTGGGCATTTTCATCATTTTACAAGGGGGTTCTGAGCCTTGCGGCTTATTTAACGGATCCCTAATGGCTTAGGTATAAATGGAATTAAGATGAAAATTTGTGGATATTGGAGGAATTTTTAAAAATTTATGGGTATAAGGTCAAATTTGTGAGTATATATGGAATTTTCCATATAAATAATGTGAAAATTTAAAGGAAAATGAGGATAAGGTAGTAATATATTTATGATTTTATTATAAATGACGATATGTAGGGTCAAGTCTACAGTCTACAATGATCCTTAATTTATTTTTGAAAATCTAAAGAAAAATGAGTATAAGATACTAATATATTTTTGATTTTATTATAAATGACTATATGTAAGGTCAAGTCAATAGTAACACTTAACTTATTTTTGAATTGATTTGAAATTTTTAAACCCACCTTTATATCGGGTAAAGGAAAATATTTGTCCAACCAGGTCAAAAAAAGGGTCGAATAAATAGTGGACCATGCGTTAACTAGACCCAATTTACATCTCTAGTTAAAATGCATCATGATGAGGTCCACTTTAATTATGAAATAAGAATTCATTTTATACGTTATATCTATTATTATTTATTTAGGGTTTGTTTGGTAAAGCATAAAACTCAACGAAAATGTTAAAACTTTTCAAGCTAGGTATGTTGGTGTAAAACCAGTCCCATCGAAGCTGTAACATTGTATGCCCGTACCAGCAATGGCAAAGGAATGCTACGGAGAGTTCTTCATTGCCGTCAGCTACGATGTTTTCCATTTGTAAATTTAGTACCATCTGCTGTTGCACCTGTTGGTCCTTGACAATGGCTTCAAGGAATTTGACTATTTTCAAGCCATTCATGGACACAAAAATTAAGGGAAGGCAGCACATTTATTAACACTAATGCACATACTCTGCATAACTATCCTAAGTTGATAAGTTAAAAAACATCAAAAAGTTTTGTTGCGAACCAAATAGCCCCTTAATAAGCAAGCCAAATCTCATCAAAATTAGTATCTGTGTGGGCCTTATCGAAAAAGTTAAAAAATGAGCATAATAAAATTATTTAATTTATATGTTAATGTCAAAGTTTTAATTTTAACATTTAAATCTTCTAAAATACTATTTCTTTATATAGATTAATGTGAGATATTAGAAAAAAATCTTTGTACATAACTCGGGGATCACAACATTTATACAGAATACCTGTCTTTCTTATTTTTAATTTAGTTCATTATAAAAATAGAAATTAAAAATTAAAAAATATAGTTTCTATACAAGAGAAATTCATATTCTATTAGATGATTTAGGCCTATAAACCACATAAGATTATTTTAAAATTGAATCATTCTTCTAATAATTTTTAAGTAACCCACTAATGTTGAAATAATTTTAAAATTTTATTCATCAAGGTGATCCTATTTTCATCATAGTGCACGTAACTGGGGCGCACCATATACGACACACGATCTGAATGTTCGGTTATTTATATCAAGCACTTATTCTGTGAGATTTTTTTTTTTTTTTAAAAAAAACTGTCATAAGCAAATAATATTATCAGATCGGCGGATCCACCTATAGGGATGAGGGTGCCATCTGCCTTAAAATACCCCCCTTGAGATTTTATAGAAATAGTTCAATACACGGAAACATACTTTATTTTTCCATAAATAAGCCAACCCCGCCCCCACCCCCAAATTAAAAATATGATTGTTGTTTTTTTCAAAAGTCTTATACGTTGTGATGAATAAACTAATAAATTTAACTTGTTAATGAATACTCACGACTTTTTTTTCTTCTTTTTTCGATAAGGAAAAGATGCCTCATTAAAAAACCAATCCATCCGATTCCTAGGACTTGGATGGAATGGGAAAAAAAGTGTATCTATCTTTCATTCAAATGTATGGAATCCATAAATAGGTGTTGTCTAATAAATCCAGAAGGATTATCAATCCATACATTATAATTCTTTGGCAATTGATTACAGAGCAATTGATTGCATTATCATCAAGAAGATGGGCAACTCTGTTGCCTTCACGGGCAACATGGAGAAAAACTGGCATTGTGATTGTCAGCGATAGCATCTGGATCTCCTTGAGAATAAGCTCCACATTTGAGAGTATTGACTGATCATTTTTTAGCAGGGACATTAAAGCTAAGCAGTCACTCTCCATTTCTCTTACAAGTAGTCCCAAATTTGATACCCACTTCATGGTTTCCAATATTGCCGTCGCCTCCATCCTTACAACATCCATGCCCCCCTCATCCCTAATCACGGCTCCAAAACCCATCACTCCTTCACTCAGTTTCTGGCATGTATGCACATTCAATTTCAAATTTCCATGTGCTAGTTTCCACCATCTCATGAATTTTGGGAAAAGCTCCACGTTGGGACTGTAAAGCATATTGGCTGATGTATTTTGGTACGAATAATTGAAACTCCATTCTCTCATTATGCACGTTGATCCTCTACTTTAGCTGCAGGACTGCAATTTCTATTTTGGCGCAATCCCAGAAGACATGGTGAGTATCTTCATCCCTATTATTATATAGCTCGCAGCTTCGATTAATTGCTATGCCTCGTCGGTTGAGATTTGTTTTGGTGGGTAATGTATTCCTGTATGATCTCCAGCTGAATATGAGTGTCTTCTTTGGAAGTGGAATTTTCCAAATGGCCTTGCAAATTCTGCCTGTTCTTCTTCCTTCCTCTTCATTTACATCGCTGCCTGTTTCATTTCTGTAACTTTCACCAGCTGTGAGCATTCGATGGCACAATTTTACACTGAATTCCCCATTAGGTTCCCATTCCCAAAATTGTATCTTCCTCATCCACTCGTGGGCATTGTTCGGATTTGACAAGAGCCCATTCTCTTTCTCCTACAATCGAGAGAGCCTCCTCTTTCCTCCATTGTCCATTTTAACTATCTGCAAAATGATGGACTTTCACATTCTCGTCCATCCCTTCTGGTAGCAGACCTGCCTTGCAAATTGTCTCCCCTGCCAATTTATCTTTGAAAAAATTAACTGTTTCCCACTTCACGACTACTGCCCGCCTACAATTTACACATTGACTTAATTCATGTAAAATATTATCATCCTTTCACATTAAAGCAGGGCAATTTGCATAGAGAAATAATCCTGTTAACTCAAGCTAAGCAAATATTCCGCTTAACCCACATCAAAAACCCATTTATAATAATTTTTTTTTTGTTTTTTCTACATACATTTGTTTATGTAAGTGTATTTAAAATATAAAGTAAGTTTTACCATTTTTGGATATGCATATATATTTTTTCGAAAATGTTTAAAAATATTTACACATATCAAAAAATGATAAAACTTAGTTATATGTTAAATACACTTAGTTAAATAAGTGTATGAAGAAAAAATCAAAAAAGTTGTTGAAATGAGTTTTTCAAAGTGGGCTAAGCGGAGCATTTGCCTAGCCAGAGTTAACAAAATCACTCCTCATTTGCATATTACTCCCCCCTCCCTCCCCCCCGAGTAATTGCTTTTTCTTTTACTAGTAAATGCATCCAAAATTTTAATTTTATATTTTCGCTTAAATTTTGTAAAGTAATTAAAAAATCATTTTTATGTTGTTACTTTATATTACCAGATTATCTATAATTAATTAAATTAATTTTTATTTCTTTTGGTAATAAAAATAATGCATTTAAAATTTTATGTTTTCATTTTAGCTTGTTATTGGTATGTTGTGATATAATTAAAAATTAATTTTTAGTTGTCGTCTTAGATTATTATGGTTATGCTATAATATGTTTAGAATTTTTTATTTTTATGAAAACAAAATAAATATTTTTAGAACTTAAATTTTTATCGTTTCACTTTAGGTTATGACTAGTATGTTATAATATAATTAAAAAATTTTTTTATGTTGTCATGTTAGATTATTGTTAAAATATTGTAATATGTTAACAAACGTGTATTTAATTGATACATCAAATTTTGTAAATTGTGGTGATATGCTTATATTTGTTATTGAACTTCAAAAATCAACAATTTTTGAGTTTGAAAAATGATTTAAATACCCACAAAGTACAGTCGATTTTTAAATTAAAAATACGTACACGTCCAGAAAATATGATTTTTGTACATGAATTAACTATTCTTAGTATGACATTTTAAAAAAAAATAACAAAACTTAAAAAAAGTCAATTAGGCTTGCATTATTGGAGCTCCTATCACTTCAACAAAATGTAGCTATTATAATCAACAATTGCAACAAAAAAATTTTCGTTGCGATTGGTGTGTCCCATTACAACCAGATAAAGCTTCGTTCCCGTTGTTAGTACTTTATCTATAAATTGCAACGAAACACTTCTCATTACAAAATTGGTTGCTATAATGAACAATTGTAATGAAAATTTACAATGAATAAATTTTCATTGCAATTTATGAGATACATTTGCAACCAAATAAGACTTCATTCCTATTGGATGAGTAAATTGCAACGAAATTTCTCTTGTTGCAAAATGTGGTCGTTGTTACATATTAAAAATACTAATATATATATATATGCACAAAAAAATACTTATTAGCATTAGAATATTTTAGTATAAAAAGTAATTAACAATGAATTAAATTTATTAATAATTCATTAAAACTAATTAATGATATCAAAACAAGCTAGTTAAAATATATTTTTAAAATCTTTTTCAGTGTAAAAAGTAATTAACTATTAATTAAACTTATGAATAATTCATTGAAATTGATTAATGATATCCAAATAAGCTAGTTAAAAATATATATTTGCATAAACAGAATACTAATTAACATCAAAATATTGTTCGGTGTAAAAAGTAATTAACTATTAATTAAATTATTTTTAATGTAAAAAGTTATTAACTATTAATTAAACTTATGAATAATTCATTGAAATTAATTAATGATATCAAAAGATATTCATTGCAATTGATAAGATACATTTGCAAGGATAGATTTTCGTGCAATTGATGAGATACATTTGCAAAGATAAAGTCAAATGATCCAGAACTGAAAATGGTATTGTTTATATAAAAAATACTATACCAGCATGTTACTTTGGTGCAGAGATGTGTGAATCATCGACTTTTAGAAATTACATGAAAGCAGAAAATTTGCCCACACGGTTTTTAAAATATAAGGAACTCTTAGAAAAAAATTCAAAATATTGAGCTAAGGAATTAGGGCATGTGTTGATCACTTTTGTTCTTTTCTAATGCGTTATGTTTGATGGTTAATACAGAATTGGGGCATGTTGCATATTTTTTAGTTGGTTGATCAATTTGTTGTTCATCTCATGTTTCCTAAGTAAGAGTGTGAGTTTCCTCCTATGGGTTACTTTGGCAAGATGTCATATACTTGAGTTCTTTTACACTTCCTAAGTAAGAGTGTGAGTTTCCTCCTCTTAATTTTTACCATACATATTTTGTTCTAGTGAATTGTTAATGCTAGTCCCTTTTTGCAATTTTTTCATTGCTCTCATACTGGGTGTCGTCTAAGGTTTTGGTGGAATAGTCTTTGGTTTAACTTGTATGTCCATAGGTGTTGAGGCTAGGGGCTTTATATTTGGCCCTCATATTGCAGTAGCAATTGATGTAAAGTTTGTTCCACTAAGAAAACAGATAAAACTTCCAGGTTTGGCATTCAAAATATCTATTATGACTTAGCTTGTGTTTATTTGTTGCTTCTATTTTTTATCTATTCTTTTTCTTTATGCACAGTGACCTTAATTTTCATTTGCCCATGAAATGAACATTGCAATTGAAAATTAGAGCATGACAATCATAACTTTGATGGGAGAACAAATGCTGACACTGTGATGCCTCTTTCTTAAACAGAATATTCTACTCTGAGGGCACAAGGATAAATTTACCATTTAACCTTATTATGTGTTCGGAATGTTGCTTTATTGTGTGCAATCATTGCTTGTTATGTTCAGTGGAAAGTCCTCTCGGCTAGCTAGGATAATGCGAAGATGAGCCTCATGTTTCAACTTGCATGGTTGTTTACTTATTTAGGTCAATGAGTTTTCTTTCTTTCTTTTTTCCCCTTCCCTCCATGATAGTTGATGTACTCGTTATTTCACATCTCTTATTGCTAGTTTTGATTGTGATTGAAATTTTTTTACAGGCATCTTTTTTTTTTTTTGGAGCTGTTCGGAACATGATTTATTACCTGCTGCTATGATTTCAACTTGTTGGAAGTTTTGGAATCATAACTTTAACCTTGCTGTGATGTTGTCATAGTTGCAGAGACCCGCGGTGGGAAGATTGTTTGTTTCACATTCTAGCGGAGAAGTTGGCTCCCAGCCAGTTAACGTGATTGCCCACCTCTTCTCCGTTGGCATGAATCTGGATTTTCTCTGTGGATGCATTCCGCTCCATCTTCATTGCATCTTGATTGTAGATATCTTTTGATCATAATCTTTTTGAGCTTTGCGGAGGACCTAACTACTGATGGTTTGATGTTATTATTTTTGTTTGAGATGATGTCTTGTTCTTGGTAACTCATTGATAGCTGGAGCGTTTTAGATAAGCTTGGATATAACCATTTCTATCCTGTTTGTTTTCTATCTAATATTGTCTATTCATTTCTGACAGATTATTGCCACCCGAGGGGTTAATATTACTTAGACTAGAACATTTCTACATGCCCTACTTATCCTTTTATTTTTTCACCTGCTTGCCCTTTATTCTCTATTTATCTAATATTGTCCGCTCATTTCATTTCCAAATGTTGAAATGAAGTGATGTTTAGTTAATCATGACTCCCCTCACATGTGTGGTCTACTTTACCATCCTTTTTTGCAACTACAGATGCACACCGATGTGTTAACTAAGAATAATTGTGCATCTACAATCTCTAAGGAATTATTCAGATTAGAAGATTCTTGTGAGGACCAGTAGCTTTATATTTGACTTTCTTAGGGGGTAAATTCCACAATCCTGCTTTGGTACTTGTGTAATGTTGACAACAATTGTAATTTTTCACTTAGTTCCTATGTATGGAGATGTTCACTGTGCTGTTTCATTAATAGGTTTGTTTGAGGGAAATTCATACTAATCTTCTACATAAGCAGTTAAAAAATTTCGAGCGGCCTATGCAAACTGAACAAAGTTTACAAACAAATGTTGATTTGAAACTTAAGGAGGAAGACAACGTGCAAGGTATCGAAGGTATTTGTTTGCAAGCCTGCGTAGAGCTTACCTTTTTTAAGGCTCCATTTCATTTTCGTTGTTTTAATTGTTATTTCTTTCAAATTATAGCTTCTCCATTTTACTCCTCTGAAACTATAGAACCTAAGGAAATAAATAAGCTGGAGAAAGAGCCTGATTCATTTTCAGGCTCGTGAGAAACTTACAAATTTCTATATTTAGAAAGAATGTTGGCTTAGTGAAAGAATATAATAAATATTAAACTTATCCATGTGATGCTTCCATGTAATTGTTACAGGCTTAGTAGCCACTATGAAACATGCAACTCTTCTTTAGTTGATGATTTGGAGACATATTCAAGTGGTTTTTTTGGCTTCATCAAAGTATGTACGTATACATTTTTTTTCAATTTTTGACAGGGCTATGAAGGCAGAGCTATGACACTTGTTGGGAGTTATAATCTTGGACTAGGGCATTTAGGATCATGTTTATTTAACGCTATTGCACACATTTAGTTAGAAAACATTCTATTGATATAAATTTGAGCTATTGAACTGTGCTTTTGATTAGACTATTAGGTAATTACAAAATGACAACAAAATAATTTGTAACATTTTTCGCTATAAATGATATTGGGTTGGATGAGCCTTTTTTACAACCATTTTTTCATTGCGATTAATCTCGGTTGACACTCGGCCTTTTGCAATGAAATTTTTTGTTGCTAATGACGAACATGGCCAGTCTGGGCTACAATTTGCAACTTTTTGGTTGCTGCTATAAAATATTAGCAACCACTTTCTAATTGGTTGCTATTAATTTTTAGCAACCATCATGCAACAAAATATTCTTGGTTGGTAATTCATATTGGCAAAGAAAAAAGCGCCTGTAGCAACCAACAAACTCCATATAATAGCATTTTAGTGTATGAGGCCGACAGCACCAAATCATTACCCATAAATAATTAAACAAATAAATGTTGTAAGAGATAGAAAATAAAATTTTAGTTTTTAGATATTATAATAATCTTAGGTGACAATCGAAAATTTGACTTTCTAAGTTTAAATTATAACGTGCTAATAATAATAATATTGGTAATTTAAAGAGAGAAGATAGAAATTAACATTTTAAATTTATTTATTTATTGTCAAGTGAATTAAAATGCTCAACTTATTGAGGGCGATACAGAAAATAATTTTTTAAATGAGATTATAATAATATGTTAACATTTTGTACATTGATTTATGGAAACGGAGCGTCCTTGGAGTTATTTGCCATCTGTACACAGCAACGGTGCTATTATAAAAGATGCCAGATCGGCCGCATGGGACCTTCATGCTTTCGGCAGTGGGACTTTTTTTTTATTTTTTATAAACATGTAGATATTAACTTATAAACTAATTTTTACTATTTTCGAACGTTTTAAAGTATTTTTTATTTTTAAACACAATAGCATTTTTCTTAGTTTCTAAGTCAGAAAATTACAAAAATGTCATTGTGTCTAAAAATAAAAAATAATTAAAAATTTTTAAAAGGAAAAACTTAATTTATAAGTTACATACACCGAGATCTGCATATTTATAAAAAAATAAAATAAAAAAAATGTTTTTAGGAGGTTACCATAGCTGGACGCATGAGATCCTAACTCGTTATAAGATGGTAGAAGAATTTTTTCTATGTCCGTTTTGACCTCTGTCGCTTGGAGGTACTAAAAGTGAACATGTTAAAACGTGCAACCATCTGGTGCAATTTTCATACTTAAGGAGTAGGAGTAGAAATAGCTCAATTCCGCATAAGGTAGATCTGCAAATTGCCCGACTATGGTTTAGATCCGCCACTGACCCACATGGAAAATTCTGTTCCATGTATGTATGTCTGGGTCTCCCACGTGGATCACATGTCCGCAGCTTCGGACATTAGATACAACGTAGTTTAAGCTCAAAATCGATTTTTTTCCCATTTTACAATATTGCATCTCATCTTAACTCATATTACAGTTAACTCATGTTACAGTTTAGCTAAAAAAAATCCTTATATCTTTTTATCTCAATTCATATTAAAAATCAGAGAGTCCATCTTTTTCCATTCTTTGTCTCTGTCTCCTATTTATTTTTCCCTAGCTTCTATGTACATTTTTATTTTACACATATTTTTACAAGATCTGTACATGTATGTACAATGAATAAGGAATTTAATGAAAGTACTTTATTTTCGAGATCTTTTATTTTCACCTCTTTTTGTAGATATCTTGCAATGTGGTTTACTTTTCTTATTAACTTGTTTGTTTCAGTGACATATTCTAATTTTTTTTTTTCCTCTTTCAATTGTATTATGATGAATTGTGTATCATGTCGTGCTCTTTTTGCGCATGATTCGGAATATCAGTTTATAAATTGTGGCAATATTTCTGGGGTTTTGCAAACGGACTTCGTTTTGTAATCAGTTGTATACATTGAAAGGGTGCTCTTGATTGTACTCACGCGCTGTGTGTCGGCGCCAAGTCCATTTAATCAAGTCATAATTTTTGTCATTTGTTTTTCAAGATAAGCCCCTTTCAGAATTTCACTCACTAAACTCAGGTTTTCCTTAGTTGTTACGCGTCTTGACACTTTTTTCTTCCCTTATTGTTAATTGTTAAATAATAATATATTTTATGGGTATTTTTGTACCAAATTGGTGCGTAATTATTTATTCTTAATTTAAAATTTTCTTTAAAATATAATTTTGCAATACTTGGGCATTAAATATTTATTTCAAAAATTATTTGAATGATTTTGTGATATTTTGGCTTACCAGTAAATAATTATTTATTTGTCGCTAAGGAACCTAAATAGGCTTAAATAATTTTTAAATATTTACCAGCTACTAAAATTAATTAAGAAAAATTTTAATAAGAGGAATGATTCTATCCGTACTGACTAAGCAAATGTCTCATTTAGCTTATCTTAAATAATTTATTTATAATAATTTTTTTATTTTTTCTTCGTACACTTGTTTATCTAAGTGTATTTAACATATAAACCAAGTTTTACATTTTTCATATGTGTATATATTTTTTGATAATTTTAAATATCTATATATATATGTATTTAAAATACTCATATCTTTAAAAATATAAAAAAAAATATACATATATCCAAAAATCACGTCCAACAAAATGCAATCTACCCATCAATAGAATCTTCACTCTGCGTCAAAAGTAGCAACGATTTTTACTATATTCAACAAATTCTAATTCAACAGAAGCCATTTTTCAGCTGTGCATCATTCCATCATCGAAATGAGCATGCACTGATTAATTTTTGGCAGCGCAATCTAACCGTCCATCAGAGGGATCTCAAAATTCCACCACCCGCCCATTAATTCATGATGGAATTCAAAGCTACACATCTCTCGTTGCCAATAATAGATGATAACATTTCATACGAGACCATGTAATCCTAACCATATGAATAATTTTGATGACATTACAATTCGACTTACATAATTCAGGGCAAGCTGCGCCACTTTTATACTCACGCAAATGAATTTTATAAATAGGTGCACGTTCAATACCGGATAGAGAATTCCACTGGGAGGGAAGGTGGAGACGTATAGCGAGGTGAAGACTATGAGCGTGAAAGCGGAGATCAAAGCCAAAAAGTTGCTTTTTATTTCTTCTTTTTGTTTTAAATTTTTTGTGCATGTGAAATAGATATTAATTTTAATTTTAGCCTTATGTACGTAATTATGTGTTGCTAAAAACCTCATTCTAAGGTTGCGATGAATCTTATTTTTGTACCATGATTAAATGATAATTTTTCTTTGATTTTATATTATTAATATTGGATTATTTCCTTAACAAGATCTTAATGCTTCTATGAGATTGACCACCTTATAGATTGATTTGTGAATTTTATGTGATGTTTGAAAGAGATAGCGTAGAATTAGACTAAAGGTTATATAAACTAACATAACACATGATCTATGCATATTTCTGAGATTGTATGATCTCGTGGGATGTATTAGATTTGCTAATATGGATAGAAATATCAATTAGTCATATATAGTCAATATTAGAGAAGTAATTAATGATGCTTGCTATTTTAAATTCCTATGGTTCACATAAAAGTTAAAATTAACAGGTAAGGTTTATATGGCTAACAACATTATAAAATTAGAGTTGTCATGACTAATTTTGTGCTTATTTTACATGTTAGTCTAAGAGAATTTTGTGAATTTGCATGGAATTTGCTTAGTTTTTGTTATTTTTGCATTTCAAGCATTGTATTTAAATTTCATGCATTTTTAGTTTAATTCAATATAAACCATGTAGTTTTCAGATTAGTAAGTTCATCTCATTATTTAGGAATTCATTTACTTATTTAGTCTTTGTTGTAGGCAAAAGGAGATGGTTCTACTCTTGGATTACATGAGCAAGTAATGGGATGAAAAGAAAAAAGTTTCAAGGCAAATAGTTAATCTTAAAGTTAGAGTGGTGGGCACTCCGATGCCACCAAAGTGCCATTCTAGAATTTTCGAGACACTTAAGTCGGCAAAGACTCTAGACAAGTTGGCACCCCGGCGCCAATTCCACACATGTGCATTTTTCGTGTTTGTTTCGCTCCATCTCTTGGGAGGTATAAATGCACCACTTAGGGTTTGGAATAGGTAGTTCCAAAGCTAGTGGTAGCATCCAAAAAAGGAGAAAAGAAAGGAGATTAAAGCCAAGAAGGAGTTCAAATGAAGGATTAACTTTGTTTGGTAGAAACTAGCCTGTTTCATCTTCTTTTTTTACTCTTTTACTTATTTTCCTTTCTCTCCTTTGCTAGGATGTTTGTAACCATGGATTTGATGGGATTTGATCTTAGGTTTTTGAGCTAAAACTTCAAGTGATGGGAGATTGAGAGGATTTGATCCTAAAACCATGTTTGGTTTGGTTCTTTTTGGGATGAAATGAAAATCTAGCTTGTTGTAACTTGTGTTACATGGATTTACCTTTATATGTGGTGTTTAATGCTTTTAATAGGCCTAGCTACCTTGTAAGATAATCTAATGTCTAGATTCATGCTTGGAAAAGGTGAATTTAGATGAGATTCATATACATAACACGGGTTTTTAACTCTTATAGGGTTAAATGCTAATATGGATAGGAATATACTTGTTAACCTTGTATAATCATATATAGGTTATGAGCTAATCAATATTTCTTCACTTATATGCATGGAAACAGAGCAATAGGTTTGGAGTAGGATTAAGTTTTTATGCATTGGAAGATGAATATAAATATGTATGACCTAGGTTAGTAAATCTCTATACAAATCTGCATAGTTTAGGGTCAAAGATTTCTGATTTCCCAGCCACCTAATCGATCTTGAGAATCTCAACTTGTTCCTACATAACTTCTATTTCTTACTCACTTAAATTCCTTGTCAATTTTAAATCTTGTTCAATCAATCGCTAAATTTCTACAATAGTAAAGGCAGTTGAATTTTGAGGTACTAATTGGTTTAATCCAATACTAGTGGGAACGATATTCAACTCACAATTTATTACTTAAACAACACATATACTTATGTTAAAATAAACATTTTAGTTAGACATATACACAGCTCGTCAATAACTATTGACAAAAGAGTATAAATAATATTTCCTTAGACTAATAATGCATATTAATAGGGGTTAATTTCAAATATACCCACTACATTCACCCTTAATTATAAATATACCAACTAAGTTTGAAGACTTTCATGCATACCTATTAAGAATGGGTGAAATTCATCCATACCCATTTTGTCAATCATAATAAAAAATCACCATTATTCATTATAAAAAATGTCCAAAATGTCCTTTACTATTTAATAATAATAATAGTAGTTCATCTATTGTAGACTAAATAGTATGATGGAAACCCATCCAACTTGAAAAGAAGCTAAGCAGAATAGGTATTGACGATCAGGATATGACACAACGACATTGAATGCTAGATCATTGAGGGGGATTTTGGGATTTTTAAAATTATTAAACGATCCTAACTGTCATATAGGGTATATTTGAAATTAATCAAATACTTAGTGGATATTTGTGGAAGTTTTCAAACTTAATGACTTATTTATAATTAAGGAAAAATATAGTGCGTATATTTGTAATAAGCCCTATTAATGAAGTGAATCAAGAAGTTATGGGGACATGTAAGTTAAGTTGTAACCTTAGATTCATCCATCGGTAAGAGTTTTCCGTTTATTTTACTTTCATACACACGAACTTATCTTTTCTGATTCTTCTCTTTCATTTTTTTCTTTTTCACTTAAAACATCTAAATTTTCATCTAAATTCATTTAATTAGAATTTAACTTGTTTTGACAGAAGAATCTAACTATTACTTTTAGTAATTAGTGAATATTTAGCATTCAAGTATTTGTGGAAATGATAACTCACTCTTCCATCTATATTACTTGCACGACCTATATACTTGTTGAAAAAAGCGATACTCATCAAAAATAATATTGCTTTGTATGTATAATCTTTTTTTCCCCTTTTTACAGGTAGCATTGCTTTATATGTGAAGCTACAGTTTTTTACCTTCTAGAGAATAACATTACTTTATGCCTAAAGTCTATTTTTCTTCTCTTTTCATGGCTATCATTGCTTCATATGTGATGCTATTGTTTCTTACCTTTTTAGGGGTAATACCACTTAATAAATGAAGCATGCCATATTTTTGAGTTTTAAACTCTTTCTAGGTTGGCTAGTTTATAAGTCTTTAGGAATGATGTTGGCCTCATTTCATTGTTATGTAAAAATCCTAGATCAAGAATATTGAATTAGTCACATAAAAATGGTTTGATTATCTCAGACCTCCACTCTCCACTCTCACAATGATTAAGTTTCACTAGTCAACTCTAGCCTACAAATTATAATGGTACAGTATGATAATTGTCTTCTAGGTTAGACTTGAGCTACAAGTGGGTAGGTAAAGCAATCAATAATAAAATTTACTTCTTTTAGTTTAACCGCCATAAACAACAATGTAACATAAAAAAAATTAAAAACTAACCAGTTCAAAACATCTGCATAATAAACAATATTCTATAAGATCTTCAAGTTCAAGCTCTAAGACTTCTGCAATGCCTCCTCATAAGATCATCTTTGGATTCTTCTTGAAGTCTTTCACTTGAGAGAAAATCACTTGTATTTACATTTGTGCTCCTATTTATAGCTAAGAGGTTATCCAAAAATAACTTAAAAAGAAACAACATCTAGATGAAAAATTTAGCCTTACTTGCATGATTTTGCACTGCCAAAACAATTAATGTTTTAGCCAAAAACAATCAACCTTTAACAGATAGATAGGTTAAAGAGGTATAACTGAATTATTAGTTAACTTTTTCATCCCAAACAGTCGACCTTTCCCTTATTTTTTAGAAATTCAATTTCTCTCCTAATCTTCAATGCTTATCCAAATACAACTCATGATAACTCATACTTACATATTTTAATCAAACAATGTCAAATTTATAATAAATCACCATTAATCATACAAGAACTTACCATTAAAGAGACAACTAATCACAATCAAAGAATTCCAACAATCTTATTAAAGTGAGATAATGATATTCAAATGGGCTTCATTATCTTACAATGATAATATACAACCATATCTGAATCACAAGGATAACTTAATCATACGTAAACTTGTCTAATCAAGATAAGACCAATTTAAATTAAAATCAATCAAGTCTTTTGTCATTATTAAAATTAATAAAAGATAAATTACATAATCTTAAAAATGATATCTTTACAACTTAATATAGTCCTTCCAGTTAGGTCATTTTCCCCTTTGGGTTTGATGTGGAAGTTTGACTTTCCATCAAATTAGGTCTCCAATTTGCAATTGCTTAGGTAGAATATGAGATTCGTAGTATTTTGATACTCTTTATTGATATCCTATGTTTCTCATTATGATTTTTTCTTTAAGTTTTTGGCCAAGTCTAGGTAGGTTCTTATTAAGAGATCATTATATTTAGGATTAAAGATCTATAGTCGTAGTGTGGCTTTGAGTACTTCTGCTAAAATTACTGCTTTTGAGTTGCAATATAAGGAGAATGAAGTTCTCTTATTGGGGTTCATGGTGTTATGTTTTATGCTTAAAACATATGTGGTACATGCTTTAGTTATTGTGTTTATGCTTTTTTAGTCATTCTTTTAGTAGCTCTAGTAAGGTTAGGGTGGCTGCTTTGACTTGACCATTTGCCAATGGACAGGACACTAAGACCAGTTCGTGCTGCATCATATACTAGTGACAAAAGGCATTAAAGTCATGGACAATTAATTGCATGATATTGTCAATGATGAAAGAGTGAGAGATCTCAAATCTATAGAGGATAATTTCTCTTAGGAATGAAATGATGCTCCATGCATTGATTTTAGCCAACAACTGTACTTCTACCCATTTTGAAATAATCCACCACTACTAGGAGAAATTGCTTCTTTAGTTTAGCCATTGGTAATTATCTAAAAAGGTCAAGGCGCCACTAAGCCAAGGGCCAAACCTCCGTAACAATAGTGAGCCTTGTAGGCAGAAGTTATGATATCAGTGCATATAATTTGTATTCATGACACCTTCAAACATAGTCACACACATCTTTGCTCATTCTCAGCCAATAGTATCCCATTCATAAACACTTTAGAACTAGGTATTCCAACCTTAGTGGTTTTCATAATTAGCTTTGATTTAGTCATTATTCTTTAGATTTCTTCTAAAGAGAGGCACTATCGATATAGATAAGTAAAGGATTTCAATACTAATTCCCCTTAAGCATAGCATATTGTATGCTTTATTTTTGCAAAGCTCATGCATTAACTTTTGATTCAAGGAGGATTCCATTCATAAATAGATCATAATTGGGTCCATTGAGGTGGCCACCATGAGTAACGTTTCATTTAGTATCGTTAATTCTTCTATTAAAGATTTTTCTTTGACTTCAATAGTCACCTTTCTAGTGGATTTGCATATGCCAACTTTAAAAATCTATTGGCTTCAATATTGTCATTCCTTTGGAACATACATGACTTTAACTTCCTTTAGATCTTCAATGATTTTTAGAGAGAGAGAGGCATTGAGTGAATATTTCATCTTTTACCTTGTATTCTCCTAAGATTTGTTTGGCAGCTAAGGCAAAGTTAGTGTGTTTTCACATTTTTTTTGTGCTACATATTTTGCAACCTTCAAAACATTAATCAAGTCTTCATATTCTACAACATTATTGGTCACGGTGAAGTAGAAATTTATTACATATTCTACAAGTTACTCATCGAGGTTATGGATTATAATTCTTACCCCTTCTTTAGTTTAATAAGAAGAGCCATTGATTTAGATGATCTACTTTAGACTTAATATGCTTTAACATTCTTTAGCGATTTCTATAAAGAAATTAGCTAAGGCTTGTGTCTTTATGATTGTTTGCCTTCAAATTTTCTTAGCTCAATTGTCTACTTCATTAGTCATCCTGAAGTTTTAGACTTGTCTAATTCCACTAGAGAGAAAACTGAGTCAACAAAATAACAAGTTGAGACTAGAAGTCTAGTCATAATTTTCATGTGGTCATAATAAGGTTAAATGCTAGCTTTTTAGTGGGTGGTAATTGAAGTTAGCATGCCTCAATACCTTATTGGTATAGTATACAAGATGTTGTTCATCAATTCTTTCAGTCACTAGGACAGAACTAATTGCCAATGCTAAGACATCTGAACATAATATTAGCATTTCTTCTAAGAAGAGCTTTATGTGCAATGATGACCTTTGTAAATATTCTTTTATAACATGGAAAGCATCCGTACAAGTGTTATCCCATTGAAATATCTTTATCTTTTTCAAATTTCAAAAGAATCGGAGGTACTTGTCGACAAATTTTGTAATAAATTTACATAAAGTTGCTATCCTACTAACTAAGCTTCGGACCTCTTTTATATTTTGAGGGAGGTTAAGCTTTGGACCTCTTTTATATTTTGAGAGAGGTTAACTTCTTGAATAATAATTTTTTAAGATTGACCTTGATACCTTGTTATGAAACTATGAACTGAGGAATTTTCTTACTAATACCCCTAATAAGGTTTAGTTAGATGATTGACCTTCAACCAAAAGAGGTAGTCAATGATGTTATAAGGTGCGGTGGATTTTCAAAGATCAATACCTTTAGGCTTAGCCACTCCCAAGATCCACTACACTCATACTAGAAGGTCAAGCCTCCTTTAAGGAAATAGGGTTAGATGGACATGATGACATCATATTGACTTTAGATTAGTTCTGCACCTAAAGAAGAGCATTAATGCCACATCTCTTAATCAGGACAACAACGTTTAAGACTAATGACAAATCTGAAAGGCCAAATTGGCTCAAGAAATCATAAACTATTTGAGACAAGCCTCATTTGTTGTTCAACAAACTAGAGACAGACACATAAGCTTAAAGGATATTTAATGAAATGATTACAAATCTATCTCTTGTACTAGTCACGTGATGCAACCATTTAAAAAGTGTATTAAAATAGCACTGGTCTATAAAAAAAAATAGGCTCTAGGCAAAGGGGCTTTACTCATGAAGGAGCTCCATGTGAGGGGGCTTGAAAACTCACTAAGAGACTAGATAACTTACTTGGAAGAAGAGGGGCATCAAATTTCTAGACATGAAGACATTAGACCTTCTAGGTTCCTATTAAAGTTCATCACCTTTGTTGAGAAAGTTGGATGAGTCTATGGGATCACATGGTTAGTTTGCTTTGGCTAAAGATGGGGACTTATACCTGATATCGAATATAGAATCCTCTAACACATAGGTTAGAGCCAAAGCTGAAATTCCTAAGTGAATCTACTCCTAATGGGGTAACCTAAGTGCATCTTCTCTCCCTATTAGCAGCTCTCGTCGAGAACTTTTATTAGAGAATCCTCTCAAAGGAGAGAACAGAACATATACATAAGGGATCATCCTTCTCTATATTCCTCTCATTGAAACCTCATTACTCTTAAAATAATGGATCTTTAGCTACTCAAGGCCCTATAAATTTTTCACTGATCTTATGTTCACAGATAATTCTTTTTCCACATAAAATCAGATTATCTTCTCTCTATTCTCTTTCTATCTTGATGCACCCTCTATAGCAAATGATCAGAGCCCTCAATAGGCCTAATAGAGCCTCTGTAGAGAGCAAGACTCGACATTTGGCACCATAAATGAGAAATGATTTCTAAATGTTTGGAGCCTTAGCTTTGGTCCATTCGAGACCTAGATATAAAGTTTTGGACTCTAACATTTTGCCACCATCTATCAGAACTGACTTTACTTTCAAAAATCTTTTTTATGTTTCACATCCTCAAAGCCAATGTGGTTATCTATCACTCAAAGCATAATGTGATGGAAAGTGGAAAAGCCTATCAAGATAGAGAGAACCTCCCAGAATTCTCTTAATAACTTCAAGACCTGATTGTTGGGGGCTCGAGGGTAAGAAAGAGGCACATGAAGACCAGTAGCAAGCCCAAAAATTCAAATAGAAGATCATTAACGGAGAAAGCCATCAAAAGACGCACCTCCAAAGGACGCACTCTCTTATTTTGTGAGATGCATGCAATGCTAGACGTGAGGCATGATTAAACACTATGCTCCTTATCTTGGCCACCCTTCTCACAACAAAGCCCCTTAAGATGATGAATTTCAACCCTTATTCGTAAGTTCCACCTTGTAAGTAGTAGATGCGACCTTTATGGTAGCCATCTTGATAATGGTAGCCTTAGGCACTTAAATGGACGGACTTATGGGATATAAAAGCTACAAAAGGTGAGCAACCCGTTTAAAAAGATAAATATAAACATAAGCATCTCTAACACTCATAAGTCTTATATGTGTATCACGTAATGCACTACAAAAAAAGAAAGAGGTGACATGTCCACTAAAAAGTTAGACCTATCATTTAGGACAATCCTATCATGCTCATCCATTTAATTGGAACCAAACATTGGTCCTGACGTATGAGTCAATCCACTCACGCCCTTCCACTATGATTGGAACTCACTTTGGGCCTACCATATGTGTTAATCCTCTCATGCCCTTTCATTACGATTAAGGGCACTCGACAAAAGCCAATCTTGGATCTACTATGTGGACAATTTTATCACGTCCTTCCTCTATAATTGAGGTTAAAAGAAAGTGATCTTGTGCAATTTAAAAGATTCTATGATTAGTTTAGAAGTTGTTATCCAGGACTTAGTTCAACAAAATCCTAACCACCAAGCAATGGTAAGGGCATGATCACGTCTAACAAAGTGCCCAAAAGATTGTTGGCCTTCAACATTATAAAGGGCAAATTAGCGTAGGCCACAAACTCTAAAAAGTCAGCAAACCTAGCAACCTACTTAACCAATAAATACATTCGCTAAACCAAGTGACTCTTGGATAGATCTTAGCAAGAAATACACGAGCCAAATAAAATACTTCATGCTAAGTCTTAAAACTACACAAGGACCTCACTATGGTAGAAAAAGAAACAATACATAAGGGATGATTTCTGACTCAATCTTCTATCTTCCCCACTAAATCCTTGAATCTAAGTATATAGTGATCGCTCCTAGCAATATTAGAAATAGTCAAATCACCTTGACCACAAAACAATCGTGTCATTGAGTATTTTGGCCCACAACAGAAGCTGAGCACAACTTAACTATTCTCACTCACAATGCATGTAAATAATTTGACAATGAGGAAAGCATTCCTAATTTCTCATAGACCGCAAATGACTTAACATACAAAAGTCACCAAATGACCATAATGAAAGTGAGAAAGAAAGATATCAAGAGAAGAAAAATATTATTTTCATTATAAAGAGGAATGAAATATAATTGTTCAAATATGAGGGACCAAATGGTCCAAAACTTCCCATTACATTTTACGAAGAAGAAAGTAGAGAAGGAAAAAAAGCATGGCCAAGATAAAGAATCCCCTAAAAGAAAGTTTGGAAGCTAGGGGAAGAAAGGTCAGCACCAAGGGGCACATGTAAAAGCATGGCCACTAAGGCAAACACTAAAGTTGGCTTGCTAGACTAGGACGCTCCTTCACAGACCAAAGATGCCTAACAAAAGTTTAAGGACAATAACAAAATTTACAAAATGCCCCAATCTAAGGAATTAGCCCCAAGCATGATTTTAAATGAACAAGTGCCCTTCGGATGAGGCCCCAAAGTGACCTAGTGTCGCCGACCATGAATGATCAACCATCTATAGCTAACTAACTAAAAGCCTTTCCAATTAACTATAGGAAAACATATCCCCACAGAAGACCAACGTGACAAATCCACACACTGCTCAAGGAGCATAAAGCGAGGAAGTTTGAATGGGAACATTCCCCCTATTCCATGAATCAACACCCTTACCTAAACTCTAAGTGTTTTTTAAAAATGCAGAGAAAAGATTTAAAGTCCATTAAAGTTCACATGCACTTAAAATCTATGAGCATTAAACAACAAAGGATTAATGCCTAATGAAAATCTGTATGAGTGATAAAGTTGGATGATCAACAATTATTGCAAACCTTGCATCATGACCACTTAGTAGTCAAGTTGACTATTATGTGATTTGAGAAGCACTTGGAAAGAATGAAGAAAGGGGCCAGGTAACCATAGTCAAACCCTTGATCATAATTATTCTAAAGTTGCAAGAATGAGACTTGAGACTTGAGACTTGTAACAAAGCTAAATGATTCTATGAGCAAAGACATGCATGATTGTTGTCCCCCCAACAACGACCAATACTCTATAAGGGACAAGTGATAAGGGTTAGCTGAATGCTTAAAACCTTAGCTTGAGAGTCAGCCAACGATGCCACAAGGTGTAATAAAATTTCAAAGATCGATGCCTTTAAGCTTGGCCACTACCTAGCACCCTTAGAGCAAAAAGCCAAACCTTGCTTAAGAAAGTGGTGATGGATGGACATGACAAGTGATGACATCACATTAATGTTGAATTAGTTCTTACATAAGAAAGACTATTAACGTTGTAGCCCTTAAGTAGGGAAATGCCGCCTAACGTTAATGACAAACTTGATTGGCCAAAAAGACATCATAAGTCATGCAAAACAGGCCTCATTTGGCATTCAACAAACTAGAGGTGAACACATCCATTTAAAGAAGATTTAATGCTAGCATGTGTTATGACTATTTAAGCAGTGTATAAAAGTGAAACTAATTTATAAAAGAATGGGATCTGGACAAAGGGGCTCTACAAGTAAAGGAGAACAACATGAACAAACTCAACTTAAGAAAGCTCAAGAACTCACCAGGAAGAAGAGAGGCACTGAACTTGTAATGTGAGGATGTTGGACCTTTTAATTCCCACTAGAGCTCATTGCCTTCACTGAGAAATTTGGAGGAGCCTACAAGATTACATGGCTGACAACTTAGTCTAAAGATGGGGACTTTGACTTAATATTGGATGCAGAATCCTCTCATACATAGGTTGAAACTAAAGCCAATATTCCTGAACGGATCCACTTGTAGTGGGGAAACTAAGCCTATTTACTCTCTCTATCTTTACTACTTCCAAACTATGGATCTTTGGCCTCTTAAGGCCCTATGGTCTCGTGTGCCCAAATGACTCTTTTCTACATGAAAATAGAGTCTCTTCTATCTAATCTCTCTCTTGCTCTTTTTTTTCACCCTTTTGTCAAACACTCTAGCCCTCAGCATGGCCCGATAAAGCCTCTGATTGAGAGGAGAACTTGGCATTTGGTGCTTTAATAAATCACTATTAATGATCCCAAGCATTCTTACTTATAAGATAGTCTCTTAATGTACATAAAGTGGATTCCATAGAGCCATAACATCTCTTATAGCCATCATATGTACACAATTGGCATTTTCTCTTATTCTCATTAGTTAACAATCGAAGATGAGCCATATGACATAGCATAGTTTGAACTCATTGAGTTCTAGTCCATTTCTAGAAGCATCTTTAATCAAAGTCGCAAGATGATGTAATTAAACTATTTGCATGAATTTCAATGGTGTTGGTCTACAATAACACTCATCAGTGAGGCCATTCTCCTTGGGTGGAGATGTGACTATGACAGAAACGAGTATGAAAACAAAGCCTCAAGCCTTCTACATTCCATTAACTATGCTAACAAAAACCTTTGGCATGCAAGTCATGTTGAATTCCAGTGTACTAGAGAAGAGAAGCACAAATTAAAAGTCCAATCTCATCAAGCCAATTATCATACAAGAAATTGATAGAATCACCTCTTCCAATAAATTTACCAATAACTATATATAAAAATGGTGTTTCCGCAAAGATACTCTCCATAACGGGAAAATCATATGATTATGTAGATTGTCAATCTAAGATGAAAGACTTTTTCTATTTACCCCTCAAAGTATGGACCCAAAGGGTATCAAGCTACGTATGCATAAGCCATGTAAGCTTAAGAAGAAATGCTTTGTTCGTTAAGCAGTGGGGCATAATCTAATACTTCCTTCATCTTTGGTGATCGAACTATGTCTCATTCGACCATATGAATCTTCCTTTCATTCTCACTACTTCCTCATAAAAACTTGCAGGTTAGAGCATCTAACTAAAATAAATGGAGTCTAAGAACACTATTGTCTACATCACATATGAGGGGAGACTTGATAAGATATGCCAAGTTAAAGTAAGTCCTATTGCAAAATTGAGCTATTTTTCTTCCCACCTATTCAACAAAGTACACATTTCATTAAAAAAATTATAGCTAAAAATACTCTTAATAATTTGACCATGCAAAAACATGACTCCCAAGTACTTGCTAATTTCAACACATGCGCAAACCCACTCCTAATACTAATTAGTTAATCAATAATAATAGTGTAGTGGGTGAATAATAAATTTTATGCTTAGAAATACTAAGGTTGCATTTGATAATACACTTAAGGAGGGGGGGAAAAGAGAAACTTATTTTTCCATGTATCTTGATTATTTTTCAATTTAACTCCCTATTTTTTTCATTTTTGCCTCTATATTTTAATCATTTTCTTACACAACTACACCATTTATTTTCATTATTCATATCATATCACATCAATCTCACAATTTCAAAACATTTCCTACATATGTTACTAGAGACACCTTAATTTTTTTTTATCATAAAGCTACATAGAATCCATCCAAGCTTCATTGAAAACACATAAGAATATTTGAGAGGAGATTTTATTTCTTGATGTACTAGTAAAGAATAGATTCCAAATATGGTATTAGTCCCTTACTAAAGTGTGATACCTAGACCCAAGTAGGCATATAAATATGTTAAATGTGTTATTTACATGATTTATAATTTTTATGATTTAATGATATTTTGTAATTAGGATTATGATTAAGAATGATGATTAAGATTATCGTCATACCCCAATGTGAATCAATATGACTAAAGGGGCTTAACGAGGATTAGAAAATGCTAATGTATCATGAATAATTATTTTAATTATCATGATTTGATTAATTGAAATTAGAATGATAAATATGGAATTAAGTTGAAAAATGATAGGAAATTCATAACTTAATGCCTACAAGGCAAATTGAGATAAAGTTTGAAAAATAAGCATATGATTTTGGCTCAATCTTATGGATGGATTCAATTAAGAAAAATGTGATGGGAGAAAGATGATAATTATTTATTTTGATCCTAAACTCAAAAGTTAATTTTAAATAGTTATAACTTGAGTTAGAAAAGTCATATTAAGACGAAAATTGAAATGGGTGTATAAAATTATATGATTAATGTTATGGAAGGGTTGGATTAAGCTAATTATCATAAAAATATGCATAATCAGAAAAAGGTGAATAGCTTTGACTTTGTGCACCATAAAGTACCATAGCATTTATGTAAAAGACAAGAGACTAAATGCATGCTTAATGGCATATATGTCGTGTCATACAAGGGTAATTTTGAGTGGATTTTATGAATTACCTAAACTTAAAAAATCCAAGATAATATCAAGAGGTTTAATGCATGAATTAAAAGGCTAACGGCTACCCTCAAAGAGGCATGGGCGGTGGCAAGCATGTGGTGACGCTCAAGGGATCTCTACATGGATTTTTTATTTTTTAATTTCCTAAGTAAAAAGCTAGCTATGCTAAGAGAGAGAGGGCATGTAAATGCACATAAATGGGAGTGACTTGGTGACCAAGAAAGCCACCCCAAGCAGCCATGTGGATGCCCAACTTAAGAGAGCTAAGTAGCTCATTTAAGAGCTTGGATTTGGAATTTTAAAAATGGGATAATTGCATATTTTACTTGGATAAGAATTAGCCAACACATCAAGGGATAAGTAAGCAATGAATTACCCTCATGTGATGTGACAAAAGTGGGTCCAACAAATCAAAAATTATAAATATATGGGAGCATGGTACATGGGACGTCCATTTGGAGTAGAGAGAGAAAATTCACTCCCAAGCAAGGTAGCAAAAAATTTTCCCAAATCCAGCAAGAAAAGAGGGAAAAAAGAGGAGAAGAGAAGGAAAAAGGGGAGAAAAGAAAGAGATTCAAGCTAGGAAAGTTTGGATTCAAATTTAATTTGATTCAAGTAAGTATACTACATGTTTTGGGTTCTTTAATCCTAAATTTTTCACCTCAAGTAATGAGTCATGAATTTGAATAATAATGAACCCTTGAAGGATGATTCATGATGCCCTTGATTTGGGTATTGAATGAGAATTGAACGAAAAAAATGAAATCAAGGATTCAAGAGGGTCAAATGGAAGTCTAGGGTTGATTTTGGGTGAAAAATCTGTCTTAAATTTTCTTAAAACCTTAAGCCAATTGCTTTTTAATTTAAGCATGATAATTAGGACATGATTCATATTCTTATGAATAATACATGTTGATTTGGACATACGCTAAGAATTTTAGAAAAGAATGGGACTTTCGATTCATTTATTACCTAATTTTTCCATTTTTATGTTAAATATGATGCAAGAAGTAGTTTAAAAAATTTATGGATAAATTAGAGGGCAAAGTACCCTAAATTGGATGTTCAAAAGGGCTTAGAAAGATTTTCCCTAAATCTGATTTTTGGGTCATATACATAAAGACGTCCAAATGGGGTAAAAAGGAGTACCCTACGTGCTTGAGATGCTACTATTTTAGCAGAAACTAAATTATGAATTTTAAATATGTGATGATACCCTAAATTTGGGTTAAGAAAAGCATGATTAGTTGTTAAAATTTATAGATTATAAATTTGTTTTGATTTAAGTATCAAAAGAGGTGTTGAAAGGATAAAAATGGGTCTTAACATTGCTGATTTGGAGCCCAATGATGAATGTATTATAATTATAAAATTAAACCCTAAATTATATCTTAATTAAGGGCTTTAATCAAGCTAAATTAGGATACAAGTTTCTGTGTTGAAGATTTTAAGAAACACATAATCTATATTGTAAGATGAGTATATATGTTATGTGTGGTTGAATGATGAATAATTTATATGAATTGCTAAAATGAAAAATTATAAGGATATGTGATGAAATGCATGATTAAGTTTCCGTTTTGATGACTAAATATAATATCAAATTTTAAGATTAATGTATGAAGTCTAAGACATCAACTATATGCTTAAAATGAGCATTGACGTATAAAATGTGAAAAATAGATGAAAAATGATAAATGGGAGGGATGAACCCCCATATTATAATAAATTAATGATTATTGTGTGTATGAATGAATACCCTATCTATGTTTTTAGGACATAATGAGAAATAGATGGTATAATACACAAGCATGTGCTATGTATATATACCTGACTTGAAATTCAAGTGGATTATGTATGTAATGAAGAATGTGTTGGAAAACTAAGTGTATGCAAGAAAATAAAAATTTTATGAATGCAATGTCATTCTTATGTATATAAAATGTAGATATGGAAAACTAAGGCAAAGCAAGTAAGCAAGCGACCTTCTAAATGATTTTTGTTTTATCAAAATATGATAAAATAATTGCTAATGATGTTCTAAATGTTTGAACCATTTTAAAATTAATTGATGAAATTTTTTCTAAGTTATTTAAGGATGGTCATTCCTTTAGTTCAATATGTGTTGAAATGCAATTTCAATTATGATCAATGTTTATGTTATGCTTTATCAAATGTTGATGAAAAAAATATGTTTTAAGAAATTATGAATGAAAAATCATGCTAGCATATTAAGGATTATGTTTATGAAAGGTTTATGTGCACAAAGCATGAGGTCCACCTCAAAGGTGTAAACGGACCAATTATCTTCCTTTGGTGCGGCCAAGTCACTAAGAGAGACCTAGGACTGGTACCACCTCCCTGGATTGGGAGAGACGTTGGAGACAGATGGTTGTCTAGCTAGCTTTCATCCGACGATGTCATGATGCATAACATTTTTTATGATATACCCATGACAGGTATAAGGAGCATTTTTTATGATAACCCTCGAGTGAGTATAATGTGTGCTTTCCATGATGTTTTAAATGAAAAGTGTTGTCTTCAAAATGAACTGCCTGAAAACCTATAGCTTTCTTAATGAGTTTCAATTCACATTTTGTTTTTCAAACCCAAAGACAAGTGAAAGGAAGAAGGAGGCGAGGAGCACATGTTGAACTTTGAAGATCGATGATTTTTTTTAAAAATGCCTGTATATGAATTGAGAAGGAATGATTGATGAATTTATATAACTATCTTGATATTTGGTATGAGAAATATTTTATGTCATGTGTTTATGGATGGAGATAAATTGTTATGAACAAATGCCAAGGTATGATTATCATGTTCTGATTGAATATGAGTTTTATGATATAATATCGGTATGTCCAGATGTGACAATGGCCAAAAAGGGAACTTGATGAAAATTGGAATGTGTTAAATGATATAGATTCTTAAGAAATCAAGAATAAGTGGATAAATATCTAATAAATCTTGTCTTGTGATAGGGCAACAATCCTGATCAGGTTTATCAATCAATAATGGTCTCGGAGTAAGGCTAATATTGTGACTTCAGGCCGATGAGCCACATAAAGATAGTAACTTTTTTATATTTGATTAAGGAAATTTGATATCATCATTTGGGAATTCTGACCTTATCATTTAATTGGTGTTGCTATAAGTGCTACATATGTTGTATGTATCTAACGTAAGTGTATCAAAGTTTATGTTTCTAAAAATCTTTATATATATATATATTGATAGTAAAATTAATTTAGGATATTTAGATGTGATAAAAATTAATAATTTTAAAAAATTATTATATTTTATTTATATAAAGATCCAAATTATTATTATTTATATATAGAACTTTTTTGTGCTAGAGAAAATTCATACTTCTATTTATGTAAATTAAATCTTGTAAGTATTCTAATTGCAAACTAGGCTTTGCAAATTTAATCTTTTAAATTTGAGTTGTTCGCAATATTGAAGTTCAAATTTGTAAAATTTCAAAAATATATATTAGAATGTGATTTTATATCGTTTGTAACTTAGAGGATCAATTTGGTCAAAACCTCACAAAAACGTACACCTATGCAAATCATCTAGTTTTAAAGTATATCAGAGCTCCGTTTCTCGAACAATCTAAATTACTAAATACATGTGCATGGGTGCTCAAAAGTTGCAATGTTAAATCCACTTTACCATGCCTATATGTGTATCAATCCAATTAGGATTTAGGACACAAAAAGCACACTACTTTTAATTAATGAAAAATGAAGACTCAGGGCCAATCAAAATTCAAACTATGGTGCGTGAATGACACATAATCAAATGGGCCACCCAAATTAAGAATTTCATTAATCAAGGTTTAATTCCAAATATACTCACCATTTTATCCCTAATTCCAACCATATCCACTAAATATCAAAATTTTTATCTATGCCCACTGAGTATGAAATTTCCATTTGTACTCACATGTTAAGGGTGCAATTTGGTTCGGGTAGGGGTGGATCCTACCCTTAACCAATTTTAGAAATATTCTACCTACCTTATTTCAGGTCGGGTCAGTTCAAAGCCTATCATATCCTATTTTTTTAAGGGTAGGTCGGTTTTGGATCAAGTTCCTAATTGATTCCTAAAACTAAAATATTTTCTACTTATGATCATCATAAGGGTTTAAATTTGTTTAAGCAACAACTATCTAATCATATTTGATACAACTATTCGATCATATTTTTTACATGCAATATATAATAGATCACAAGTTGCATATGTTGCAATATATAAGCTGAAAAATGCATCATGTAATACACCTATAATATGCAACCTGTTCCTATGCAATCTAACAGGCAACATGTTGCAATCTGCCACATGTAATCTATTGCAATCTACAATAATTAACAACCTATTGTAGTTGTAATGTGCAACCATTTCAAGCTCAAAAAATCTAAAGTTAGCTTCCTTTCAACTATAATATGCAATTTGTTGCAATCAAGTCTATTCTCCTATTACAATCCTATGAATTACCATTTAGGAAATTTTAAGTCTAAAACTTTGATAACGAATTAACAATCTAATAGAATTACACTTAGAAAACCTCAAGTCCAAAAATTCAACAATTTCAAGTCTTAAAATCTAAGTTCACCTAATAGTAATTCAAGCCAATACGACTCCAATCAAATTATAAATATGATGAATTAGAATGAAAGTTCAAACATCAGTAAAATTAACCGATTACCTCGATGAATTTAGAAATAGTTGTTGTAGTTATAAATATGCAATATCCGTTTAATGTCGGCAAAAAGAGTAATAAATTGTCACCATAGCGCCATATTACCTATTTTTTTTTATAAGATAGATATTATTATTTTTTAGCCCATCAAAACATAAAACAACAAGAAGCAAAACCAATAGTTGAAGACATCTACATGATTTTTAAATCCAAAGAAACCATTGGACATAGCTATAGAATTAGCACAACCATCTCAGATGACCATCTTGAGAACATTATTCCCTACACATCATCTTATTATAAGAACAACAAATTAACACAAAAAATCATAAACTATTAATCAATAACGGCTTAACAAATTAACATAGGGTGTGTTTAATAATGAATAAAATTTTGATAAAAAGTTTTGGAGAGTAAAAGTTATCAAATGATGTGATATGATGGGGGTAATGATGAGTCATAAAGAGGATAAAGTTAAAATAGATAAGTCAGTTGTGTGGATAGTTGTGTAGAAATAATTGAAAAGTAAGGTAGTTGTATAGGAAAATGTGAAAAAATAATTAAAAATATGATAGTTGTAGAAAATGAAAAATTTTAGATTGAAAAGTTTTAACTTGACATTTTTTATTAATTGCCAAACACACCCATAGTAATGTAGGACCATCAAGATTACCTAATAACATGACGAAAAACATCTTAGAAACATGCATTTGTAATAAAATTAATAATGATTAGTTGACAATTAACATGCAACATAAAAGGGGTGGTTTCGCCAACTGAGGTTAGCTCAGTTGGTGGCAGAACCATTTGGGGTGCTGTCAGGTTGTGGGTTCGAAAACCACATATAGCATTTGGTGTGGGCTTTTGTAATTCCTTTGCATGTGTCCTCCTTGTAATGGAGGTATTTTTACTTAGTCCCCTCAAGTGCGAGGGTATTTATAATATGTCCATCCATTGTGAGGGTTGTGAATGGGTTTGATTTGTAATATCAAGATGTCACAGGTGTATATAATACCAATCAAAAAATAAATAAAAAGGGTGGTTTCCAATGACTCCTTTTTCATCCTTACATCAAATTTTAAAAACATAAATAAATCATTTAGACAATATGTGAACCAAAATTTGAGCCCACCTAACTATCCATGCTTGAATCTTAAATTAGATTATGAATGGAACTTGAATCATATGCTATCTAGCTTAGATTTATTTTGAATGACATGGTGATACATAAATCTATGGACATTCCACCATGCATGTCCAGATTTGGAGAAAAAAATGAAAAAATGCTAAAGTTTTTATAGCTTACGTTGTAGGCAATCTCAATAGCAATGGAAGAAGCTGCTAAAGATGCAGTGGTATGGTTGGGATTGAAGGCAATGACGACGCTTATCTTCTCCCGCAAATTGCTTTCGATGGCCTGAGTAGTTTGTAAGGGTATGGAAGCCATCACGTGAAGCAAGAGGGGAATGAGAAGAAGCTGTTGAAGTAGTGGTAGTATGGCTTCGGTGGTGACAGATGATAGACATTGCTTGTCTTCTCCGGTAGAGGCCAATTGAGGGCTACCGGCTACTAGAGTTTGTGTGAGCAATCGAATGAAGAAAGGGAGTCAAGTAGTGGGTCAAGAGTTTAGGCAAATAGGTAAGATATTTAATATATATGTATGTGTTTTATGTAAACAATATTGTTATATAACATATGCAATTCATACTTGGAACCAAGAACCGACCCTACTTGAATTTGAATAGATATTTACTTTGCAAAACTGAACTGACTCAATGGGCAGGTTCTTTGAAACTGAATTAACCCTATTTAGAGTACCCAGTGGGTCGACACACAATCATCCGACCTGAGTTGCACCCTCTTCACAAGTATGTTGGCAATTCCAAGCATATCTAATCTATCATGAAAATATTTAACTTCAGATGTGTTTGATTAAAGCTAAAATTTTTTGAAACAATACTTTTCAATTTAAATTTTTTTATTCTTCGTAACTACCCTATTTTAGTCATTTTTTCACATATTTTGGTATAATTATGTTACTTTCAATCATTTCTACACAACTAAATATACAACTAACCTATCGGTTTTAATTTTATTCTCTTTAGTCCTCATTATTACCCCTATTATAACTCATTATTTTACATAATTCAAAAATTTGTAAATCAAAACTTTTTATACAAATATTTTATTACTTCCCAAACACACCCTATGATTCAAAATAAGCAAAATATCTCTTAGATCTAGCTTTTGTCTCCTGCAAAGTTGTTGCCAACAACTACAAATTCATCTCTCTTAAATCTTGCACAAGGCAAATCTTCCCTCGGTTTAGTGACTTTGGAGAAGATGAAACTTTGACTTAAGGGATATTTTGATAATTTCCACTCATAGTTTAACGATTTTTGTGACGAATTATGTGTGTTTTGAATTGAAAGCATGTTTGGTGGAAATGAATGGAAATTTTCAAATTTAATAGGTAGAGTTGAAATGAGGGGTTAAGTGGTCCCTATATTTAAAATTGATGCACTAATCAAAATGCTATTCTACGAATTTGGGCTACATTCCAAATTACGCAAATTAAGGTGATGAAATTGTTCAAACCACCATTGATAAATCAATCCACATGCTCAAATAAGACCAACAACCTCGGGTTTTCAAGCAGAGCAACAAGCAACATTGCAAAATTTCATCTCAAATGATCAAATATTTTGATGAATTAATAATCTAAATTAAAGGTTATAAAACAGCTGATCAATTAATTATGGAGAAACATCAGTCCACCAAGTTTTTTTACCCACTTCTTCAACTCTAATTCAAGTTTTGGACTGTTGTTTCCTTTTTTGTTTTACTTTTATTGTACCTACATTAGTATGTGGTGGGAGTTTAAGGCATGGTTTGGACCATCACATTGAATATAATGAATTGAGATTCTTCATTAAATTTTTTCTTATTTTCAATATTTTCTCATTTTCTTAAAATATTTCATTTTTGAATATATATAACAATTCTACTTCTCTAGTAGGCATTACAATTCATTCTATTAAATGAGTCAGAACAAAATTTAAATACATATGATCATATACATCCATATGCCGCCAATATTACTAACTAATTCCATATTATCCATTTCCCTCTAATGTTGCAAGAGAAACATCCAAACCTCAAGTCCCTAGAGAAGCTACCAACCAGCCTTTGCCCAGTTGGTTGTGTCAATTGTCCCTAATTTAAAAGATAGGGTTTGAATGGCGTCGGGGGCATTCTATCCCTTGGTCTCTTTAGGAATTGTATCTCTCGTAAGAGTATTAATTGTCATGGTCAACCTGTTAACTTACCCGCCTAACTTATTTATAAATGGACTTGGGTTGGAATTTTTGAATAAATGATTCATGATCCACCAACCTATTTGATCACTTAAATATAAATAACTGGATTAGGGTTGAGATTTTACAACCTGTCAACCTGTTTAACCGACAAATCATTTGCAACCTGTTAAAAAAGGATATTGTTAAGTTATAGTATTTTAATGATAGACAAGTTAAGAATTTAGTGCTTGAAATGTGTTATTTGTATTTGGCTTATGATGAATGGTTGTAACAAGTTAGCATTGAATTGTGTTGTGAATTTATCGAGATTTTATTATAATACTTCAGCAATTTTTTTTCAACTTCTAACAATTTAGTTTCAAACTTCAAGTGATTTAGTTTCAAACTTTAACTATTTTGGTTTGAAACTTCAACAATTTTTGGGTTGAAATTTTGACAGTTTGTTTAGTAAGATCAATTGATAGATTATTAGATGATGACGTGGCAAATCGATTAGTTTAAGGAGTTGCTTGGTTTGTTAAGTTATTACAGGTTGTTGAGAAAAATTTGATTGGTTGCAAATTTGGTGGAGAAAATCTCTCTTAGCAGTTTTGGTTTGTTAACTTGTTGTAGGTTATTGAGAAAAATTCGATTGGTTACGGATTTGACGAAGAAAATCTCTCTTGGTGATTGTATGTTAAAAGCTATAAATAGACAATGAATTTCAATTGAAAATTTAATTCAAAGAGAATATTTTCAAAAGTGCATATCTGTCTCAAGGCAATCTCTGTGATCTTTTGTCTATCTATCAGAAGCAACATACTGAAGATTGTCGTGACCATCCTACTAAAAAGATTCATCTCCCTGCTTCTATATTGTTAAATTGATTGTAAGCTTTATTTCATTTTTATTTATTTTACTTCGAATTAGAGGTTTTCTAATTCAAGAAAAAAAACTTTTATTGTGATTTGTAGAAAACTTCATGTGCCACCTGGAGCCATTTGTGTAATCCAGAAGACGATTGAAATCATACCACTATAACTTGAGTTCTAAGTTGACTAGTGGAAAACCGAGTCAAGGTATTGACTTAGCGAGTGGAATAGGTGCGTTAACTGAACCACTATAATTTGTAGTATCTTTTTCAGATTATTTTTGTAGTGTGTGAAATTTATCTTGTTCACTCTTGGATCACTTTGTGTGCTATTATTCCTTTCTCTTATCAATTTCATACGGGTCTCACAACTGCTATCAGAGTGGTCTTTGAATTACTCCAAAGAGATCATGATAGCTGAAAAGAAAATGGAGTTTGGATATGGTGAAGGTCATTCCTTAACCAAACCATTATATTTTGATGGCACAAATTATGGATATTGAAAATGCAGAATGCAAATATTTATCATGGGTCAGGATTTAAAACTTTGGAATGTTGTTCATAAAGGTGTTATTTTACCTGGAAATGATATAATTGAATCTAATGAACAACAAAATAAACAAGTGCATTTAAATGTCAGAGCTCTAAATGTTTTATATTATGCACTTTGCTCATCTGAATTTAATAGGGTATCTACTTGTGCCACAGCCAAAGAGGTTTGGGATGCACTCATGGTGACACATGATGGTACTTCTCAAGTTAAGGAGTCCAAGTTAAATATATTGATGCATAATTATAAACTTTTTATAATGAAATCTAATGAATCTATTACTGAGATGTTTTGCAGATTCACCAACATAATTAATGCCTTGAAAGCACTTGATAAGTCTATTAAGGCAAAGGAATAAGTAAAAAAGATATTGAGATCACTTCCCTCCTTCTTGGACTACAAAGGTTACAACCATAGAGGAGGCCAAGGATTTAACAACCATGTCTATAGATCAATTAATAGGCTCCTTTATGACACATGAGATCATTATGAAAAAAATGATGATGATGATCCAAAAGGTAAGAAGGTAATTGGTCTCAAAGTTTCCTCTGATCATTCTGATGATAATGCTAGTGATGAAGATGAAGACATCGCTATGTTGATAAAAAAATATTAGACATTTCATCATTCGAAATCGAAGAAACAACGACGACAATAACAGCAACAACAACAACAATAGAAATGCAGCAGCTAGAACGATATAGCGACGACCTGAAAAGAAAAAAGAACAAAATGAACAAAAGAATTCAAGAAAAGAGAAGCAGAGAAAGTAAAGTGTTATAACTGTCAAGGTTTTGGACATCTTAAAAACGCATGCTCATCTCCTATTGAAAAGAAGGATTTCAACGCTATGGGGCATAGTGTGATAATGATACTTCACTATCAGTCACTTCAAGGTTTGATGATGATCAAGCAAATCTTACATCACATTTAGGATTTATGACAAATCATGAAGATAAATCTGAACATTCTAAGGTAAGTTATACAGCTGATCAATTAGAACAAGAATATCTCAAACTAGTTGGAAAATTTACTACTTTGTCGGATGAATATATAAAATTAAAAATTGATCTCAAATGTGAAAAAATATGAAATTGCAAATACAAATAAAATCTCTTATTGAGGAAAATAAAAATTTTAAAAATCAAATAAAAGAAAATAAATAATAAATAATAGAAGGTCTAGTAAAATTTTTAGAAATCAAAATAAAATTTACAATTTTTGTTGTAATTTTAGATATTTTTCATATATTTGCCTAGTTAGAAAACTACAGATGCTTGGAGAAAAATTAGTTTGGAACCTAAAATACATAATAATGATTCTGACTAGTTTGGACCTATGAAATGGGTACCAAAACAGTAAAAAAAATTATTTTGCAGGAATGTATGAAGTCAACTTGCCAAATAAGATGGTATATGGAAGTGGTTGTTCACATCATATGACCAGAAATAAAAATGCATTCAATTCTTAGAAATGCAAAATAAAGGTAAGGTTACTTTTGGAGACAACAATAAATGTTTCATCAAAGGTATAGGTACGGTAAGTTATAGAGGCATTGAAATAAATGAAGTGTCTTATGTAGAATGACTTAAACACAATCTCTTAAGCATTAGTCAATTCTATGATAAAGGCCTTGAAGTTGTGTTTAAGTTTGATATGCGTATAGTTTCTAATAATACGGGCAATAATATTTGTTGTGAAAAAAGGTATGAAAATATGTATATTTTAGATCTTAGTGAACACCACATAAAGTGCTTATCTGCAGTAGATGATGAGATTCTGATTTGACATAAGAGACTAGGACATGCAAACCTTTGTACATTAAAAAAATTGTAAAAATTTAATCTTATTGATGGTTTATCAAACTCAAAATTAATTTAAAATATATTTATGATGTTTGTCAATTTGGTAAACAAAAAAAGGTTTCTTTCAAATCAAAAGGTATTGTGTCAACAACAGAACCTATGTAGCTACTGCATATGGATTTATTTAGACCTACACGGACTAGAAGTTTGGCAGGAAAATATTATGCATATGTTATTGTCGATGATTATTCATGATATACATGAGTATTGTTCTTAGGAAGCAAGGATGAATGTTTTAATTTATTTCAAAAATTTTACCACAAAATTCAAAATGAACGTGGATTGAAAATATTTACAATTCAAAGTGATCATGAAAGAGAATTCAACAATCAACATTTTGCAGAATTTTGTGACGACTTTGGAATAAATCATAACTTCTCAGCTCCTAGAACACCACAACAAAAATGGAGTTGTCCAGCAAAAGAATAAAATATTGATTGAAATGGCTAGAACAATATTGATTGATGCTGATTTGTCACATAGTTATTAGGCTGAAGCAATAAACACTACATGTTTTATCATAAATCGTGTTTATATTCGTCTAATATTAAAGAAAATTTCATATGAATTGTAGAAAGATCGAAAGTCAAACATTGCATATTTTTATACTTTTGGTTGTAAATATTTTGTACTAAACAATAGAAAAGATGATATTGGTAAATTTAATTATAAAAGTGATAAAGGCATTTTTCTTGGTTATTCTTCTTCCAGCAAAGCATACCGAGTCTATACTTAGCGAACTTTCACACCTAAAGTGTCAATACATGTTACCTTTGATGAATCTAACACCAGGCCAAGAAAGGTTATTTTTCAGATGAAGAAGAAAATATTCTTGGCATACAAAAAATATCGGGAGATAAAGAAATAGTAAGTGTAGGCAATGTTCTTGGAAAATCTCTAAATCTGTGAATACATAAGAATCATCCACTTAATCAAGTTATTGGTGATGTTTATGACAAAGTCAAAACTCAGAATTCACTTCAAAATGTCTTAGGTCATTATGCTATTATTTCTCACATTGAACCTAAAAAAGTTGATGAAGCAATATCTAATGAAAATTAGATAATTACTATGCAAGAAAAACTAGATCAATTTAAAAGAAACAATATGCGGACACTTGTGCCTAAACCTGATGATCATCCATTTATTGGTACAAAATGAATTTTGAGAAACAAACTTGATAAGTCTGAGCTCATTGTTAGAAATAAAACACGTCTAATTGCACAAGGTTACTCTCAAGAAGAGGGTATTGATTTGGATGAGACTTTTGCACCTGTAGCTAGACTTGAAGCCATTAAAATATTTCTTGCATTTGTATCATTTAGAAAGTTTAAACTTTTTCAAATAGATGTAAAAAGTACATTCTTAAATGGTTTGACATATCAAGAAGTTTATGTAAAATAACCACCAGGTTTTGAAGACCATGAACACTCTGATTATATATTCAAACCATGAAAAGCTCTTTATAGATTAAGACAACCTCCAAGAGTTTGGTATGATAGACTTAATGGGTTTTTGCTGGGAAAAAAATTCAAAATAGGCAAGGTTGATACTCTTTATTTATCAAAAATATTCACAAAGACATTTTGATTGTAGAGATATATGTGGATGATATTATTTTTAGGTCCACTAATGAGTTGTATTGTAAGGATTTTGAAAAATTGATGCAGAGTGAATTCGAAATGAGCATGATGGTTGAGCTTACTTTCTTTTTGGGACTTTAAGTAAAACAAACAAAAGAAGATATTTTAATCTCTCAAACAACATATGTCAAGGAAATGTTGAAAAAGTTCAAAATGGAAAATGTAAAGCATATGCTAAACCCCATGAGTGTAAGCATAAAAATGAATAAAGATGAATCAGATAAGCCAGTAGATCAAAAGTTATATAGGAGCATGATCGTTACTTTTGTATTTAACTGCCAGTCAACCTGATATTCTATTTAGTATTTGTATGTGTGCATGTTTTCAGTCAAATCCTAAGGAATCACACATAAGTGCTGCTAATCATATGTTTAAATATCTTATTGATTTACCCACCTTGGGCATTTGGTATTCTAGAGAATCCACTTTTACTATAATTGAATATTTAGATGCTGATTTTACAGGTTATAAAGTGGATAGAAGAAGTACAAGTGGTATTTATCAATTTCTGGGTGGTAGGATTATGTCATGGTACTCTAGGAAATAAAGTTCAGTTGCCTTGTCAATTACACAAGCTGAATATATTGCATGTGCTAGTTATGGTGCCCAAAGTTTGTAGATGAAACAACAATTGTGTGATTATGGATCATCATATACAAAAGTTCCAATTAGATGTGACAACACAAGTCCAATAAATTTATCTTAAAATCTTGTACAACATTCGTGCACTAAACATATTGAGGTTGTTGGTCCCGAGTTAATGGCAATTACTCAAGAGGGGAGGGGTGAATTGGGTATATAAAAAATTTATAACTTAAACAGAAACTTTACCCCGGATTAATCTATTCCCCTTTATGAAGAAATGAAATGGAAAGT
>JAXCLR010000092.1:24177320-24192113 GCA_035584095.1 Annona squamosa
GTTCTTCTTCTTAGGATTGGCTTGATCACTTAATGCTCTTGAAGATGGGAATTATGCACACTTAATGATTTTCAGCTACCTCCCTCGTTCACATTGAATGCCTTTTATAATTGTGGAGGGAATCCGAACTTTTGAAGGTAGGTGGCGCGCATTTAATGCGCCAACGTTCGAATATTTTCCGACTGTTGCAACCCAAGTCGTAGGCGGAGTCGATTTCAGGTGCGACTTCGCCCAAGTCGTAGATGAAGTAGACTTCGGGTGCGACTTCGCCAGTTCGCGGCAACTTCAAGTTCCTGACTAGGTCGACTTAGTCATCGACTTGACCCAAGTCGCAGGTGGAGTCGACTTCGGGTGCGACTTCACCTAGTCGGTTAGCTTGACAAACTTGAAAACTTTGAGATACTTTTGTTTTGCTTGGGTTTCTTTATGTCTGCGTTGTTCTTCCCTGATTTAGTTCTTCTTCGAGTCATTATCTTCACTTTAGCTTGTTTCCTTTGACTCTATGTTTCGCAAGCCTTGAGTCTTTGAGTCTTAAATCTTATATTCTTGAATATTCTTGATTTGAATGGTTGAGTTTATGCATCTTGCTTTCTTTGGACTTGGATTAGTCTTCATATATTTCCAATTTGAATATCTAAGTTAACTTGTTCTTCAACTTCACTTAAGTCTGCTTTGAAGTCGATTTAATCCCAACTTGTCTTTTGAAATTTCTCCTCTGTCCGATCGAAGTCAATGCCGGAGTCGACTTGGTCTACGACTTTGCCCAAGTCGCATGCTGAGTCGACTTGGGATGCGACTTCGGCAACCCCTGTTCACGATTTCAACTCTGGACAGAAAATGACGCCTCCAAGTTACTTCCAGAGTCGACTTGGCCTACGACTTCACCTCAAGTCGCAAGTGGAGTTGACTTGGGGTGCGACTTCGGCACTTTGGAGTCTTGACTTCAACTCTGGAAGGAATCGTCATTTCGAAGTCGATGCTGGAGTCGACTTCGTTTGCGACTTCGGCAGCTCTACTCTCCGTTTTCAACTCTGGAAGGAAACAACGCCTCAAAGTCGATGTTGGAGTCGACTTGGGGATCGACTTGGCCTTAAGTCGATGCCTGAGTCGACTTGAAAATCGACTTATCCTTCCATGCTTCATTTTCTTCAAATGTATATCCTTTAATCACTTCCACAAACATATTAGTAGCCAAGACTTACTCAAATTGATTTGTTAATCATCAAAACATTGAGTTAGCTTATTTTTCACATATTTCCAACAGAGGTAAGACATCATTTTTTAAGGGATCATGTATCATGAAAAGAAATTTCTATTGAATTTATTCCCATGAAAGATCAACTAGTAGATTTTTTACAAAACCACTCCCTTCTGAAAAAAAATTTTCACATAAGAAGGGAATTTGATATAACCGATCCTTTTTCATGGCACATGCATTTACATAAATATTATATTATGTAGTTGATAATTTTAAAATTATATATTTATCTACCAATTTTAGTTTCATTATTTAAATAAGGTTGTTTTTGTCAAAAAAAATCACAAAATCATTTTTAAGACCAATTTTTTTTAATAATTTTGTTATAATAAAATCATTCTAATAATTTTTTTCCAAATCTAATAAAAACAAATAAAATATAAAAATATAAAATTGTTAAAAACAAAGAACCAAATCAAAGCAATGTTTTTTAAAAAAAAGGACAAAAAAGCACCAGTCAAAACAAAATGCAACGGCAAACCAAGGTAAAATGTTTTAATAAAATAGTTTTTTTAAAAAACATAAAAAATAAAACTGTGAAAACCAAAGGCTTTTAAAAACAACATGAAATCAATGGCTTTTTAAAATAAAATCAAAGGCTTGAATCAGCAAGATAAACAACGTGAAAAAATATAAATAAAAACATAAAACAAAAAATTGTTTAATAAGAGTTTTAAAAAATTTGTAGAAAAACAGAAAACATTAAAAACCCAAACCATTAAAAATAGAAAAATAAAACCAAAGCTTTTAAAATTGAAAACAAAAGAAGGAGCAAAACCAAAAAGGAAATGCATGCATCTATTTTAAAAAAAAATGGGCTTTTAAAAGTACATGCGTCTGTTTAAAAAAAAAAGAGGCAAAACCAAAAGGGAACACATGCATGGAGAGTCCACCTATACATGGAAGTTAAGCACGAAAAGAAGTTCTGCTCACGGCTCACACCCGCTCATGGCTCTTAAGTTTCTTTGAGATTCCACTAATCCATGACTTATGAGCACTCTTCTCTTCTGCATCCATAAAAAGATACATAACCCTATAATTCTCTCCAAATCTTCTGTTTTGATTTTTGAAAATCAAATTCTCAATTACCCAACCAAGTTTCAACAATTTGATTTTTGAAAATCAAAATTCTTTCTCCCCCCTTCCACCGTTTGCTCCATTTAAAAAAAAATTATCTCACAAATCTATTCAATTCCATTCTATATTTACTGTGATGGCTCGAAAAGGTGATGCATGGGCTAGAAAAAACCACTCTTATAAGGAAAAGGGAAAGCGGAAGGCGGATTCAACACCCTCGGAACCTCCATACACTCGTCGACATCAAAGTTCCGGCATCCACATCAATAAGAATGCAAATCCTTCTTCCCGTACTACATCACACATGTCTATCCCGTAAAACTTCATGCAAGGTAATACTGCGGGGTTCTAGACATCGATCTCGTCAAGCTGCTCCCACTCTACAAAAAATGTTGTCGCCTCATCAAAAGTTTTAAATTTTCATCACCCGTCTGATGAAGATACTTATGCGAGTAAATGTTTACATCAAATATTTACTAAAGGTAAAAAGGTAGATTTTTTATTTTTTGGCAAAGAGATGTTTGAATTTGTACATTGGTTAAAAGAATATGGGCTTCTTAAATTTCTGAAGAAAGATTTTTATATCTATTCAGATTTTGTGAAAAACTTTTATTTCAACTTAGCACTGGAAGACATTACTTATGCAACCCTTTTTAGAGGAATTGAAGTTAGTTTCACAAAATAAGAGTTTGTTAGGTTTATGTTTTTATCAATTAATGTCACTGGTTCATATGAAGACATTGATTTTGAGGAGGTTATTTTTTATTTTACATAGAATGAGTCGTTAAATCAACAGCAATGTAATTTTACAAATAAGGAAATTTCTAAACTGGATTATAAATTGCTACATTTGGTTGTTGCACATTGTTTTTTTTTTAAAGGGAGAGAATATGATATTATTACACTTGATGATTTAGAATTAATGTAGGCAATTGTGAAAAATAAGCTTTACAACATTGCTAGTGTGATGTTATCTTATATGTTGTCACAAGAGAGCAAATGGAAGTTTGCCCTATGCTATGTATTTAACAAGGCTATTTCAGAATTTCAACATTAATTTGAGAAGAAAAGCACCTATCAAACTAACAAGCTATGATGTGATAAATGAGTCTACATTCAAGCATATATGATATACTCGTATTGGTTATGGTGAATAGGTTATGAATTCAGACTTACATGCAACAGATCATCAGTCTCCTCCACAACAACAAAGGATTTTTCTTCAAATTGATAATCAAGATATTGAACTCGGTCAAAGATAAGATAGACAGGATGATTACTTGGTTAGTGACGGACATCATGGACATAAAAGTGATTCTCCTAGAGATGCTAATTCTAAAAATGAACCGATTCCACCTTTGCCTTTCCATGATAGTGCAATAGCATAAATCAATTCTTCAACTCAAAAGCCTACAAACTCGCCTCACATTTCACCTACTAATCCAACTCCTCAAGTGGGCACTGCTTCTACTAAACCTGATTATGCACCTCAATCTTTAACAGGTATACACCTTCAACTATATTCAATTAATGTTGATTTTTCTTCTCTCTAATCCTTTTTAGAATCTAATTTTCAGCAATTAAATTCTACAATGGGAACCATTGAAACTAGACTAGATACTTTAACTCATGATTTTCATAAGTTAATGCATGAAACTGTCACTTCTTTTTCTCATACACAAGAAAGTATCACCACTATTGCACCCACTATTGCAACTGTCACGCTAATAGTGAGAAATTTAATTTTAACAATGATGCAACAACTTGAATTTGATGTTGGCAGTTTATATGAGGATAGTAGATAGTAGGGTGCTATTATGAGAGGTTTAAGAGATAACACTAATAGAATATGTTTGACTGCTAGATTACCTAAATTGAATGATCTTCTTCAAGAGATTGCCAACAACAACTGTCGTCGTGCTATGGGTTTGCCCCTTAAACCACCATCTAGACTGCATTCTCCTGAAAAAGAGTCATACGAGTTTCAAGTTCCCCCCTATTTTTGAAGATTCAAACCTTCAAAATCCAACAAAACCAAGGATTAATCATTCAAATCCTCTAAATATTCATTATCTCATATTCATTTGTCGAATTTTGATGATGAGTAAGGCTTAAGTTTCATGCCAGTGATTCTGATTCATATGATGACAGACATGCAGCATGTTTTTTATGGTATTTTGGTGAACTTCAAAAAAATTTTCTATTTTTTGTTAGCAAACAACTAATATTGGCAAACTTTTATATGTTTTATTTTTAGCATAAACATGTTATCATGCATATTGTTGCATCTAGTTAGATTTATTCTCTAGTTTTGCATTTTAGTTTGATTTTTCAATAAGGCTATCTGATATTTCTTCCTTGTTACTTTTTGTTAATGATAAAGGGAGAGAAAATGATATGAATGATTAGGAGTATTAAAATAACGGGGTTTTGGTTGAAGAATTCATTATATTCTTAACATGTCGCTTATAATTTTTCATAATAAAAAAGTAGAAGAATTATTGAGTTATAGTGTTTTGATGATAGACAAGTTAAGAATTTAATGCTTGAAATATATTGTTTATATTTGGTTCGTTATAAATGGTTGTAACAAGTTAACATTGAATTGTGTTGAGAATTTGTTGAGGTTTTACTATAAAACTGCTCAACTAACTTAGTTTCAAACTTCAACTGATTTAATTTCAAACCAAAATAAACTTCAATTATTTTGGTTTGAAACTTCAACAGTTTTTGGGGTGAAACTTTGATAGTTTGTTTAGCAAGATTAATGGATACATGATTGGATGATGACGTGACAAATTAGTTAGTTTGAGGAGTTGTCTTGGTTTATAAAGTTGTTACAAGTTGTTGAGAAAATTCTGATTGGTTGCGAATTTGGCGGAGAAAATCTCTCTTGGTAATTGGACAATGAATTTCAACTGAAAATTCAATTTAGAAAGAATATTTTCAAAAGTACAGATCTGTCTCAATGCATTCTTTGTGATCCTCCGTCCAACTGTTAGAAACAACATATTTAAGATCGTCGTGAACATCCTACTAAAAGTTTCATCTCCGTGCTTCTGTGCTGTTAAATTGGTTGTAAGCTTTATTTTATTTTTATTTATTTTACTTTGAATTAGAGGTTGTCTAATTCAAGAGAAAAGCTTTTATTATGATTTGTGGAAAGCTTCACGTGTCACCTGGAGTCATTTGTGTAATCCAAAAAATGATTGAGATCATACCATTGTAACTTGAGTTCTAAGTTGACTAGTGAAAAACTAAATCAATGCGTTGACTCGGAGAGTGGAGTAACACCACCAAACCACAATAATTTATGGCGTCTTCTTTGGATTATTTTTGTGGTGTGTGAAATTTATCCTGTTCGTTGTTAGATCATTCTTTGTGCTATTATTTTTTTCTTTATCAATTTCATGTGAGCCTCACAGATATATATATTCTAAATCCTAAAACTATTTTTGCTATTGCAATTTCCTATTATATATTTTTCCCATTTTAATTTTCTGTTTTCCCCTTTCTATCTACAACTCTATAGTGTCTTTCTTATTGTCATACTAAGATGTTACCATCAACATCTCTATCACTGCCTACTAGTGTCACCAATAATATTCCTCTTCCCTCTTTGCCCCTCTCTCCTTCTCTCGTTCTCCATCTTTCCCTCTCTATTATCATTTTTCCCCTCTCTATCTTTGTCATTGTTTTTCCCTCTTTCCATGTAACCAGTCTCTATCCTTATTTGTGCTAATGTATCAAATGTATACTATCTTCTTGTTAAAGATCTAGCCAAGTCATGTATCTCATTCGTGTAGATCAATTTACCATGACAATTACAAATAACACAATCAACTTAAAATTAATTTGATTTTAACTTGTTTGCAACATATAAAAAATCCATTAACAACCCGCCAACCCATTTATTAAATAGGTTGTAAATGGGTTAGGGTTGATATTTTTAAACGGGTTAAAAAATGGACTAGGGTTAGGAATTTTTAAATGGGTTAAGGTTAACACTATGCTCTAACCTCTCCAACTCAATCCATTAATACCCCTAATCTCCTGTCCTTTAGTGGAGTTGTGAATCGAAATTGATTTTTAGATAGGAGTAGATTATCTTATTCAATTTGTAAGAATGTCTAGGGGACTTTATTGTAATAAATATTTTGATGAGTACGCAATTAAAAAAATCCCTCGAGAAGCTTGGTTTGTGTGAAATTCTGGAGTTTTGTCCTGATAGTCCAGACAAACTAGTGCATTATAATTATAAAATAACCTAAAACCTAATAGAATAACAAAGTTAGAAACCCCAGACCATTGGAACTCGGGTTCAAGGGGTACTTTCAACTTCGGAATTCGTTGCCGGACGTTGATAGTTAATTAATTATAATTTATAAATTGATTTTTTTATTGAATTCAGGTAACTAACATTGACCCGGCGTATATATTGGCAAAGAGGGGTTGAAAATTAAGTGAATGTTTCCTTTTCAAGCAAACGTGGCTTTTATCAATTTTTTAATACTTGAAGATAGTACTTAATTGTTTATACGTGATAGTCACTATAGGAAAATGGACTAATAGCCAAGTTAAGATTTGTCATTAATTTGTGTTGTGATGTAGTTTTAGCTAAGTAGTAGTAAATCAATCTAGAAAAAGTTTAACAACCATTTTTAACATCGTCATTGAAAGTATAACTTTTTAAAATTTTTAATAATAATATTTATCGTCAAAAGTTGTTTTTTGCAACAGCTACTATATTATTGTCACCAAAAGTTATTTACATTGTTAATTAGTACTTTTTACAAAAAGGAAAATATGATAGGCAACCTAAAAACATATATATTAATATAAAATGTTGATTTTCTTTCAAATATGATTAATATAATTTTTTATATCTAAATAAAAAATAATATTAAATATAATCAGTAAATTAAATTCAATAAAGTCATTAAGATGGAGCAAAAACTAGTGAGTATCAAGTAATGTATTAAAGTTATTTTGAACTTACTTTGAAACTCTCATTTAATTTGGGCTCTATGTGATTGATTTTGTTAAATTTAAATCATTTATTGTATTTAATATTATTTTTAATTAGATATTAAAAATTATCTTAATCCATGAATGCATTATTTCGAAAGTCAACAATCACTTAACAGTAATTTCAAATCATTAGAAATAATATATTTATTATAATGACCATAAGATTTCAATTAATATCTAAATCATCTAAAATATTTATTTCACCTAGATTAGCGATTCTATTTAATTTTAAAATATTTCAAACCTTTAATAAGATTTAAGTATTTTTTTAATTTATACATGTTTTTATACATTTTTAGAAGATAAGGCTCGCACATTACTTTGATTAATTCGATTTTTAATATCCAAATAAAATGAATATGTTAAGTACCATTATTGAATTAGATTTAACAAAATAATTAAGATAAGACCCAAACTAAATTAGATTACCGAAGAAAATTAATATACCCAGATGCATTAAACTTAAATACTCTCAAGAGCATAAGTACTCATATATATTTATGAGTTAAGGCAAAATAACGTGAGCGCACTTAGGCTTAGTGCACTCAGGTGCATTTAATCCATTTTTTATTTTTTAAAAATTTTTTATACAACTGTTAATCTAAGTGTATTTAACATGCATATTAATTTTTACCATTTTTGGAAAACTTTAGATTTTTATTTTTTATTTTTAAAAACCATTGGTATTTGAGGTAATTTAAAATTACTAAAACGTCACTGATTTTCAAAAATCAAAAATAAATATTCCAAAAATGATACAAATTGATATTAATATTAAATACACTTAGACTAACAGTTGTAAAAAAAATTTTAAAAATGTGTTAAAGGACCTAGGTGCCCTGTATCAAAGTCCTATATTTATTAGGATAATGATGCAATACTTATGCAAGCATTAAACTACCATTCTTACCCTTAATTTTTAAGTTTTTAAATATATTTTTAAATTTAAACCGTTTATCATGTTTAGTACATTATGTTTTATCATGCTACCAAAATAAATTTAATTGAAAACTTAGAGCTTATGAAAATAATATTTTTAACAATAAATACACGAGCACATACAAAAGTTTACAGTTTTTTTATTCATAAATAAATATACAAAGATAAATACAATAAATATTTTAGATTTTATAAAAATATTTTAAAATAAAACTAAGGGTATTGGAGTATTGAATTAACACCTTACTGATAGGCATTTATCAAGTCCTTTTATTTTCAAAAATATTACAGTACCAAACGAATTTTAAAATTACCAAATTTTACTTTATAAAAGATCTAAGTTAAGCCCCTGTATGCATAAAAAATTTAAAAAATAATAAATAATAAAAAAATTTGTGTTGCCCGTAAATTACGTGCGAACGAATGGGACCGCCGGGCCCTAGAAATTAGAAGTATGCGTTCGGTACTAGCGTTTGGGTTTCGTGGGGCTGTGTTTAGTCGTCAATTTTCACTGCTTTTCACGTAGCCCAATTCCCAATGTAATTCCAAAAGTCCCACTATCTTTCTCCGGGGGAGATTCGTCGTTTCCTCTAGTGGGCAGGCTGCCTATTTTATTAAAAAAATGACGTGGCCTTTTGGAAATTTTTTTACTATTTGACCTAAGAGTGTGTTTGGAAATTATTAAAATTTTTGAATAAAAAATTTTTATATAGAAGTTTTTTAAATAAAAAAATAATTTGATATGATATGAGTAATAATGTTAAGTAAGGAAAATAAAATTAAAATAAATAGAGAGTAAGGAAAATAAAGTTAAAATAAATACGTTATTTATATAGATAGCTATATAGAAATGATTAAAAAGTATAGTAATTAGATAGAAATATGTGAAAAATAATTAAAAAATAAATAGTTGTGAAAGTAAAAAATTTTATCATGAAAAAATACAATGTAAAAATTCTGTACTAGAATGATCTCAAAGAAATGCAGGTGCCACTTGGGAAGCACCAAAAATAGTATAGTCCATTTTCCCCTACCGCTTATTTACACATTTTTATATATAACTATTCTATTTTTTAATTATTTTTTCATTTTTCTATTTATTTAAAAAATTTTCCATTTACTCCTAATCATTACTCTTCTCATTTCATCACGCCCTATCAGATTCAAAAATATTTTTATTGTTTTCTTCCCACTTCTCAAAGGCATACATCAATAGATTCAGTTTCCATCAAGGCTGGATTAAATTGACCAAATTATAACTTAATTTTGTCCACCTTGTCGACTTGCGATGCCATGGAACTTCCGTATGTAGTTTATATGCGTAGGTGATCCTGCCTAGATTGTTGCATTATTATTATTATTGTATGCTTTTTCGATTCATTCTGGTGTGAGGTTGAGATGGGATTGATTTGATAGATGGAAAAGAGGAAGAATTGAATTCATATTGGCCTCGAGATTTCTACATTGGCCAGTGGGACAAATGGCCAAATGTCAATATCATGATGATGTGGGGTCCAAAGAGAGTGAGATAGGTCATGACTTGAGAGGCATCAAATTAAGAGAGATTATCATTTTCCCTGACACTGTGGACATGCTCAATTCCCATGCCTCTGCAGGGTGGATGTTACATGTCGGCTCAATGTTTTTTTTTGGGGCCAAAAAATTTGAATTATTGAACGATACTATGTTTCCTCTTGCCTTGACAAACGCTTAAACCGAATGTCCAATTTTGTTTGGATGTGAACTCGACCCTGCCGCGGCTCAAAAATCAAGCAGTTGGTCTCCATTTCGGCCAAGCCGATCCTTCCAAAAGAAATCCCTTCTTAAAAGAATTTGTTGGGCACCAAAATCAACAAATTAAGCGATGATTATACAAATGGGGGTCGATCTCATATAGCTGTCTGTATTGCAAGCGCAATAAAAGCAGATGTAAATATTTTTTATTTTTGTAATTTTTATGGACATGGGTCTCTCTAGATCTCATACCCATTACAACAATTTTCAGTTAATGTGGCTAACTTTTTTATGATAAACAATATATATTTGATTGCATTAGAAATATTTTAACTACAATTAATTATTTAGAATGTAGTTATTTTTTACATCAACTGCAATCCAAAAGTATATTTAAAACAACTTCTAACTTAATTTTCTTGATAAAAAATATATATATTAAAACATTCATTAAAATCCGCTGCAAATAGTAATAAAACTTTTGACTTAATATAGCATTTGATCAGATGTAACCTAAGTCTTTAGCTGCATTTGATCAAATGTACCCAAATTAAGACTTTAGCTGTAAAAGGCTGGCCACATATGCTACATTTTTTGTTTTGTATGAAATTTGGAAAAAAATTTAAATTTATTTGATGTTTTATTTTTTTATTTTCCAAAATTTAAATTTATTTGATGTTTTATTTTTTTTATTTTCCAAATTTTCCCCCAACATGCCACATCACCATAAGAAATTTCCTTTGGTAATTTAATTATTGTTGTAACAAGCCAAAATTTTGGGAAACTAAATAAAAAAAACAATTGAATTTAAAAGCCTGTTAATAAAATTATGATTGGAAATGATGACTTTTGTTGCTAAAAGCCTGTTAATAATTTTGTTATTAAGAGCCTGTTGATAAAATTATGATTGGAAAAGCTTTGCTTTATTTTTCGTGATATCGAAAAATTTTCTTTAAACCAAAATTTATTTGATTGAAATTTTTCACTACCCTGCAAATTAAACAACTTACTTGCAAAAAAAGAAGTGTTTGAGTAACTAGCACCCAACTAAATCAATACACATTGTCGGTTAATGGTAGTTAACAATATATAGTACTTATTGAAGTAAAAATTCATCTCGCGAAAAAATAAAAATTTTATTGCAAAAGCTTAATTAGAAGTACACAATGCAATTGTCATCGGACAAGTACACAATGCTATTGTAGATTTGAACACATTGTATTCATGCAACAAAATTTAGTAACCATAAATAAAGTAATATTTCTTGCTAATTAATTAAGATTGTTAAAACTGATATTTTTTAGTGCCATGCAGTTTGTATTGTCGCAAGTAGTCTAAACGCTAAAAAAAATGTTTTTTGCAAAAGATAAAGCGATGTTTTTTGGGACTTGAAATTTTTATGCTGTCTAAAGAGTGGACCGTTAATAAAACAAAAAGGATCCTTGATTTTGTCTCTCAGCTGGTCTGAATTTTGGTACGTGGACCATACAAAAAGGCAATGTTGGCTGAGTTCAACAAACATGTTGATTGGGTCATATGTATCATGTACTTCACGGGGATTGCTCCGCAAAATTTCATTTAGTTTTGTCATCAGGCCCATGTGCCCAGCCTGATTTATAGATAACGATCTTAGTGAACCCTATCTAATTGGTTTTTTATTATCAGCTTAGCAGAATAATGATCAGTAGGAATGATTAACTCCTGATTATATTACTTTATAACCGATTCTTATTAAGCACGTCACTGTTTTAATCTATAAAAGAGGAGGCACAATTAATTCTTTTATGATTATTTATGAAATGATCCACTACCGAAAAGTTTAAACGCAACCACTATCTTGGCTTCATATGCATATATTTGGTTGCAAATATGTATACGTAGCCTAGCTACCCACTTGCTACTAATGGACTATGACTTCGTAAGAAACGGCACCGATTATCAACCATTTCAGGTCGGAAATTCCCGTTATATTTTATTTTTAATTCTTTTTATAAAACTGTTAATTTAAATTTATATAATTTATAAATTAGGATTTATTATTTTTGAAATATATATATTAATCTTTAACTGAGGGGTGCTGTAACCATTTTTAATGACTTAAAATAACTACAATACTCTTATATTTAAAAATTCAAAAATTGTTGAAATTCGATTTATAAATTAAGTAGACCTAGATTTATATTTTTATTTAAAATTTAAAAATAAAATAAATATTTTTGAAGTTATTTCAAATAACTAGAATACTATTGTATTTAAAAATTCAAAAGTGTGAAAATTTTGATTTATAAATTAAGTAGACCTAGATTAATAGTTTTATTTAAAAACTAAAAATAAATATTTTTAAAGTCGTTTCAGACCGACTTCAAATGATGATAATTAACCCATGCATGAAGAAGGGCGACCGGATGAGTTTTCATATTCTTGGATCTGCAGCAAAAATTTTGGCTGCGAAAATATAATTGGATATGAGGGCATTTCCCGGAGGTCCTCCCATAGTTTCCCCATTTATCATGTTATATTCCATAACTGAAAAAGTATCATATACCCCCACCTTATAATTTTATTTCCAATTTAACCTCCTCCCGCGAGTTAATCGAAGTCCAGATGTCCATTAGTTGTGCCGATAAAATGAAAATAAAATTAAAAGCGGAGGTTGCGTAATTTTTTGTATTTTTTGGTAAAAAATTATAAATCAAGAAAATATTAACGATATATCAAACTTCCTAAAATTTCTAAAACAATTTTATCGATTTGTATTTCTTCGATCATCTAAATATGCTATCAATTAATTTTTAATATCGCAAAAATAACATAAGATACTTTTTAATAAATAATTTGGTGTAATTGCTTAAACTCAAATCTAAATGTTTTATGGATTTCAAACAAAAAAATTTAAATTTTTTAATAAAAGGCAATCTAAATATTATTTTTAGTTATATTTTTTTATGATATGAAAAATTATTTTGATAGTATGATTAGTTAAATGAAAAACGCAAATTAATAAAAAAAAGTTAAATTTTCTTAAAATCTTTTCCGACATAGAATTTCGTAGGCTAAATAAAATTTAGACTTTTCATATGCCTCTTATATTTACTTTATTTTTACCATTTTAATTTGTACCTCATAACGATGAAAATATCATACAGCCCCCACTTATTAACTGTAATTTAGTTTACCCTCCAATACTAGCATACGGTTAATCTTGGGGGTAAAATGAAATTAAAGTTATCAAGTGGGGCAATATATGATATTTCCATACCATAGGGTGTGACCAGGTTTGTAGCCTACCTAGAATGGATCACGTCATGTGATAATATTTTAGATTATCTCTGGTCTAATCGTGATGACTAACTATGGACATAAAACTCACAATTAAAGGATTTGATAAAATTCCAGGGTCCATATATAGATTACGTAGAACAAAATCCAAGGATATCATTACTACTAATTATATTTAGTGGGTTAAAATAGCTAGCAAAAGTTGACCGATTGGGCGCTTGTGGGCTTTCACTCCTAATTGGTGCCTTTGCAATGAAAATCAAAATTATATTTCTTTTTAAAGTTTAATAATTACATGTTCATTCTCAAATGATTTTGAATTTTTGGAGCATATAAAAGTTTCAATTAATATAATTTGTAGGATCATGAATAAATAGATATACATAACCACGAACATTATCATTAATTTAGAATCAGTTGGTATGATTAAAACAAGTTCATAATGATCCTGGCCGGTAACAACTGAGTATATTTTGTAATTTTTATTTTTTCGTTTTTCTACGAACCTATTTGTATTTACTTGGTTGATGCTCCCATAAAAAAATGAAGAAAAAATGCTGCCACCACTATCCGAATCTCAGCTAGCATTATGGCATTCTGCGAGATACAAACTAAGCAGTGCCTGTGCGGCTTTATTAGTTTTAGGTATATGTATATTATTATAAATTTTCAAAAATAAAAAAATTATCCATTTCCATTGAGGGGAAGATTGAGATGATAACTTTTTATTTTAAAAACTTCTTAAATAATAATGAAATGTTAAAATGGTAACATTTGATGTAAGAACTAATTAAATATCATAAACTAACATAAAAATTAAAAAACTGCAAAATACACCGCTACATAAAAGAAATTCTAATTGGTGGGTGGCTTTGTAGGACTTCACATGCATTAATTAAGCCCTAGCACTTTAGTGTAGTTGGTGGTCAGTTTGGGTTTTATCCGAGTTGACTTAGCTTCGAACCTGGGATGAGAGGCCTCGATGCTTATAGCGTCGTGATATAATGTCTGCCCCTTTGCTGGGTGCTGTTAGTTTGAAAAGCAGCAATTGCATTTAGCGTGGATGAAGGCAGTAATGTAAATCATCGTGGTTGGTGGCAGCAACAAGCATGTCTCCCTGCTGATGGATAGGAGTGTCCACCTGGTAAATAATGTAAGATGAATAGAAGAAGAAAAATAGGAATGTTGTTATATAGTTGATAGAATGTTATAAAAAAATTGTACGAATGTCTTAAGGATCTAAATGTTAAACAAATTTAAGATGACTATAGAAATGGTGCATAAAAAAAGCCTAGGATGAGAGTCCTTTTTTCTCTTATTTTAAGAGTGTGGTCTTCTACAAGTAATAATTGTTGAAAAATTATTTATCAAATTAAAAATATAGACTTATAAATATGTAGGGGGAATGATCTTTTCAAACCGGCTTTACAGTGGCCTCCGTAAAGCCAGCTCAAAAACTTATTTTTTAAAAACTT
>JAXCLR010000092.1:24192213-24205410 GCA_035584095.1 Annona squamosa
ATTGTTGAAAAATTATTTATCAAATTAAAAATATAGACTTATAAATATGTAGCTTTCAAAAATATAACCATGAACAAAAAAAAGAAGAAGACTCTACATGCGCTGCACCTAGAACTGTGAGAAATAAGGGAGCCGTAGTATGCATTTATTGCTCTGGAAGGCTGCCGTTTCCAACGCCGACATCGTTGCCACAATCTGCTTGCCATGCCTAGCAAAGCCACAGCAGCGCGCGTGAAGGCACTGTGGCCACGTGTCCCTTTTACTCCACGTAGGACTAAAAGAAGCCCGTGCTGACGCACCAAGTCTACGTGGAGCCGCTGGCGCATCGACAAACGGTCGGCAGCGCGCGCCGTTTGCCCCTCGTCACGTAGGAAGGCGAACGGCTGGCCTGATGACGTGTCACATTTATTTATAGCCCTAACTGCCGTTACCCGCCGCCTCAAAACGGAAACCCGCTGTTTGCTTCCTACTCTGCGGGAGTAGTTTTCAGCTATTGCCTTCGGATGCGGACATTAATATCACTAATCCCTCAATCCCCCCTGGTGGAGTTGCAGCTCAGCTCATGAAACTCGGGATCATTTTAATTTTATTCTTAACTTTATTTATAAAATATTAACTTTAACTTTTAACATTAACTCTATTTATAAAACATAAATTTTACCCTATTTTTGAAAATCAGGTTTGAATTACATTTCGAGTTGAAATTTATATTAATGTATTTATATTTTATTTAAGAGTAATAAGTTTAGAATTTTATATAAATATATAGTAATAAAAATTATACAAGTAAAAATAATAATATGTAATCAAACTACAAATTCCTAAATCATATAGCAATATAAAGAATATTTCTAAAAAAATTTAAGATAAAACAAGATCAATGGAAAAAATTAATAGATGTAAAAGTAAGTAAGAAAAGGAAAGATAAATATAAATGAAAATAATATGCTTTAACTATAATATAATTACAATATGTCAAACATACCTTTAAATATAAATATAAATAACATAAAATACATAAAATATAAAAATATATTATTTGGATATTATGTATATAATATATTTTACAATAAATATAAAATGGAAAATGGAACTTGAGTTCTTGGGGTTCGGGTTCTTTCAAATCCTAACTGTATCATAATTACAAATCGAGTTCCTTATGTTCGAGTTCTTTAGGTTTGAGTTGTAAAAAGGATTGTTGGAAATTGGGTTCAGCAGATTGAGTTCGAGCTCAACTTGGCCTAAGTTGCACTCCTATTTTTTGGTCTAGCAAGACTCTCTCAAGAAATTCATTTTAGTACTCCCACCACGGTACATTTTGATGAAATTCTGGCATTGGTTAATTATAAAATACATAAAGTCAATCATAAGAAATGATAGAAAAATTAAGAATTGATGTAGACTTTACAAGAAAAATGAAAATTCGCCACGGTTAAAATGATCACTACCTGTTCTATTATTATTTTAAATTTCAACCATTTTGTTTTACAATTGTTTGTACTACCGTGAGACAAGTCAGTCGGTGTAAGTTATAAGTGGCAAATGCTTTTCACAGCTGTGTTCATGTAATTGTCACGGTAGGCAAAACGTTCACATGACGGTAATATTTTTCAATGATTGTCGCAAAAAGGTAGCTTCTTTCCTTGTAAACGTGGTACCGTCATTCTTATGGCCACTTGCTAAAACCTGTTGAAAAAGGTTTCTGTACAGTTTTTTTGAAAAAGCAACAGATTAACGTGATTTGATAAAGATAATGATTAGAAGTAAAGATGGAGTATATTAGGCAACGAGAAGCGAAAAAAAAAAAATTTACCTACTTTTTCATATACTTTTTTATATGATTATTATACTTTTATCTAATTGTGATGTGCATCACAATTAGAGAGCTGAGAAGATCAATTGTACCAGACAGGTATCTATGGACTCCTAGGCATGTAATAAAATGTATATTTTGCATTATGGCAAGCAAACAGGGAGATAAACAGCTCAGCCTCGTTACACTCTTTTGCTAGAACATCTGGTCCATCAAGAACCAACTTAGGAAAAACGGACTTCCTCCAAATTTCAACAACGTATTAGAATGGTGCAGAGCCTTCGGAGATCAATACGTTGAAGCAAATAAACTTACTGGGCTGGGGCTCTGCCACACAAAGCTACACCCAAGGTGGTTGCTATCAAACGAGGGTTTCTTCAAGATCAATGTAGATGGTTATAGGAACTCGAGGGATAACTACATGAGATTTGGTGTAGTGCTTAGGGACTCCAGGGGAACTTTTTTGGCAGCTAATTGCGAGAAGCGTGAAGGTATGCTTTGTTCATGAAAGCCGTGGCCTTTCGAATGGGGATGAAGAGGAGAGCAGGAATGAAGCTGGGCTTCTTGGAATTGAAAGGGGACTCTCATTTTTGGTTATTTTTTTTGAATGATAAGAGCCGAATTCTGTCGACGGTGGAAATTTTGCTCCAAGGTATTAAGCCTTTAGCTCTTTCACATAAAACGGTTGAATTCCATCATGTTCTGAGCACCGAAATTGGACAGCACATTTTTGGCTAGTTATGCTTCTTCTATGACTGGTGGTGTAAAATCTTAGTGGGGAAGGCCACCAGATTTCATACTAAATCATCTATATATAGACTCGTTGCAGTAATGAATCCTCTTTTAAATAAAAAATCACTTCTTTATATTTTTTAATATAACTATCTATATATTTTTTAACTTTTTTTTGTTACAACTAATTACTTTTGCTATATATCACATTAGATTACTCTCTTGTTTTTTGCAGACTTTTTTCCCAAAACTTTTTATTTATTTCTTTTTCTAAATTTTGAACTCACCCAAAATAAAGATAAATGGATTAGAATAGTTGTATGTAAAGTGGGAAAAATAATTAAAATATAAGGATAATAATAATAAATTAGAATAATTAAATAGTTAAGATGTTAACTCGTATCAAAAGGTACGTGTAGAAAAAAGTGAAACTTTTTTCATTTCATACCCAAAAAACACTTAAAATCTAAACTTTTAATATAATAAATAATGATTTCACTAATTAGTAGTTTTTTTTTAAGAAAAAAGAGTTGCGGATAAAACCACGCAAAAGGGGTTGAATTTTTGGTGGGATAGAAAGCCAAAAGAATTTTGATTTTTTGCAATGAATGTATTTTTACAAAAGGTTTTGATTTTATTGCTAAAACATTTTTACAAATCATAGCTTTGTTGCAATCACCTCAAAGCAATATAGCAATAAATAGAAAAATTAATGGCAAGTGAGCATTCGCAACCAAATTTAAAATTTTGTTTGAAAAGCTTTTACCCAGAGAATTTAAAGGCAAACTAATGTCAAGGTTATATTTGAGAAAATGAATAAGTAAAAGTAGTAAAGGAAATTTTTTGAAAATGCGGTGATGATATGATATGATAATAATTAATAGTAGGAATAAAGAAAATAAAATAAAAACATATAGCTTAATTGCATAGAAAAATGTAAAAGTGATGGGAAGAGATATAATAGAAAATAAGATAGTTATATATAGTGAAAATGTCAAACCATTTTGAAAAAGTAAAAAAAAAAAAAAAAAACTTTAAAAAAAGTAATTTTTTTTTCACTTTTTCCTATTACTAAACTGACCCTAGATACAAACAAATAGGCCCCCGTTAGTACTAGTTATGTAGCAACAGGGCAAAAACTGTCGAATTCCATGGTCGGCGAAGTAATGAAAAGGGCTTCTTCATACCTGGCATTCTGGGCCATCGTGTATGCCGTAAAATGAACATATAATAATCGGCCATTTATTTCCAGACTGCATGTACAGACATCTATACACCACTAGAAGTCATCTCCGTTCCTCTATATATAACATGAGTTTTTAGCATTCTCGGGCTATCAGTTCTCACAACACAGCTCTCTCTCTCTAACCGAGTCCTTCCCATCTCAGGATGCATCATTTATCAATGATGCTTCTTATTTTGCTACTTCTGGCAGCTACAGTTCAAGGTATACATCCGAGAGCTTAAAGCATGATGATATGCATGTGTATTAGCAGTAGCAAGAGCTGGAAAGCGAATTTCGGTTCATGATTTATTCTATGATTTCTGCAGGAATCCGTTCTGGACCCATGTCTGTTGCTTCAAATAATCATCAAGGATTCCATGTGGGTATTTAGTTTCCTTGCCAGATTGATTTCTACAATCATCGTTTAGGGAATTCCTTTTAATTTGCTAATGATGGGAACTACGTTTTAATGCAGGAAGGAACGGGAAGAAACATCATTGAAGGGGGCAGTGGTGGAGAAGCTGTGATTGGGATAAATGGGCAATATTCAGGTAACCAAGCTATGATTCAGAATCCTATACACCCCCAATAGTCAAATTTCTAGACAGCATCAGCAAGCGGAAATGAGACTATTGAGAAGATAATAAGCCAGATAATTGTGCTTCATGGTCTTCTTAATGTTACTTTGCAGCTTGCTTTTGTGAAATTAATCCACAATCATGGAAATGGAAAGAAGAATGTGTAAATTTACTCCTTTTTTTTTTCACCATGGCTAGTAATTAGTATTCAACATCACAATAATACTCGAAAAAGCATAAGAGTTAAAATGTGGCCTCCTGATCTTAATATGCATCCAACCGAACTAATTACCGAGTTGGGTGAGTTCTAGAAATTAACGATTCTGTAACTTCCCTAAATGACTTCAAAACTTGTGCATTGTGCAGGAAGCAACAGAAAACTTGTGGCCAGCAACAAGCCAACAACATCAAAGGTAAACTCACGACTACATAGCTAACTGTCTATCCACTAAATAGTTGAATATCCCTAGTCTCTTGTTCTAATTAAATAATAATCTTCTCCAGATTGCAAAAAGCGGAGGGGAGAATGCTGAAGCAAAGACGAAGTTTGATCATAATCGAGAAGACTTCTCAGTTAAATCTTCTACCTCTGAGCACCGACAGCCAAATGAACGGTACCCAGATATTGTGGATATAGCTGGGATGGACTACTCTCCAGCAAAAAGGAAACCTCCCATTCATAACTGAGCGTTGGAAATTAAAGCAAAAAAAAGAAAAGAAAAGAAAAGAAAAGAAAGAAAAAAATAGGAGAAGACCAGGTTCAGATGAAAGAAAGAAAGAGAAACAAACAAAAAGCACCAAAAGAAGTTAGACAGCATTACCGAAAATGCTGAAGCTTGTTAATTAGGCTGAAGAGGAAGACGGACGATTTTGTACATACTATATTTTAATATTATTCGGTATAAAAATTCCATGAGCAGCAGCCGCTTGTGAACAGCATTTCTATAATTACAATCCTTTGTTTTATGAATTGAATGGTGATAGGGAGGGCATGAGTCTTGAACAAAATCAATAAGCCTGCAAATAGTTACGTGAAGATCTATTTCCATGCAATAGAAAAAGTAGGAGAGGATGATGTAAAAAATAAAAAATTTCATTAAAATTATAAAAAAAAAATAATTAAATATAAAGATAATAAGTGGTGTTCCAGAAGATCTCAGGGCTTAAACGGAATAAGTATATGTGAGATGCGATTTTTCATTATCAAGATAACTTTTTCATTTCCAATATGTGTCATACGTTATCATCTCATTTCTTCACCCCGCAGAGCCTTTTAAATCCTTCTCAACAGGTCCTAATTAGGTGGTTATCATGCTTGCGAATACATGCCAAATAGACGCCCACGAAAAATTAAATCGTGGCTTATCAAAGGGATAAATGTACGTGCTTGGCAGTGGATTGTAGCTACATGTAGTAGGTTCTTGATTTCAAGTACCCATGAGGCCAGTGTGTGTTTGTACACGTGAGAGAGCTAGGCAGAGTGTGTGAGTGAGTACTGAGTAGGTATGGTCATTTAAGTGAGGGGGGCCGGATGTGAATGCGGAGGCTGCAAGGGCCAATGTAGATGGCGATGCCCTGTTCCAACATCCGATTCGATCGCTAGCAACGGAGATACAGACATGGTGAAAGCATATCAATGTCATGGAGGTGTAGAGCAGTAGAGGTGGAGTGGTCCCTTCAAAGCGCGGGCTCACATGTCACCAATCCGTCTACACATGTCTCGGTCTCCCGTGCTACGCGGCATGCCATTCACCGTCTGCGCCCCACCGCCATGCACCACCACGTGCCCATCAACCACCCAACCCCAACATGTTCTAACCACGGGGTACATCCCGACGTGGACGTCCAACCCGGCCTATACATTGTTACACCCACAATTAATTATTTGGTGTGGGAATCGATATATGATGCCATTTGCATGATTTTCATTGATTTGTGGGTTGGGTTGGGTTGGGTCGTACCTGCAATCAGATTCTTAGCTTCTTCTTCGACGTGCATGGCCGAAAGGGGGAGATGCATTACTGCATTTATATATATATATGTTTATGCCTCGCATGCCCAACACCAACACATATGTGTGTATTCATACACGGAAATGGGAGATGCATGAGCTAGCTAGAACATGTATGTCCCATCATTTATGGTAAGACAGGATAAATGACAGGAATGAGGGGGTCCCTGGCCCCTTGTGATTGAGACACAACTGTGTTTATGAACTGACAAGGCTGCTGGTGAGAGCTATGCAGATGGGTGGAAGGGGGATACGTCTATGTTAGAGCCGTATTCATGCACGCATGTGACATGGATCATGTATATATTTGGTTGTAAATGATATGGAATAAAAAATTACTATTAAAGGTGTGTTTAACGTTTTCATAAATTTATTAATCAAAATAACCATTTTATTTCAAATATATTTTTCACATTCTACTGTACATTTATCTTATTTTTCAATTATTTTTCCGCAGCTACTGTATTTATTTTAACTCTATTCTTTTTATCTCTCATCATTACCTATGTTATTCCACATTGCTTCTTCTATTTTAAAAAATCGTGCACCGCAAACTCTTAATTTAAAATTTTTAAAAATTGTATCAAATATAAAATACGCCTAGGTGGAGGAAATAATTTATAATTCGGAGTATACGTGCACATTTGAAGACGGAGTATTTTTCCCCCATTTTATTTTTCCGTAATAATTAATTTCTTTCTTCTAAGTGTTGATTAATTAACTGCTTAATTTGAAAATCAAGGTGAACATCGTTAGCAGGAAGGTAAATAATACGTAATGCCCTTTTGCTAGGCAAACTGCAGGCCCAAAGTTTGTTTTGGTGGATTAGCCCGCTTGTGAATGAAATTAAGCCCAACGTATGCAGGAACAGACCCTCGTACCACTCTTTTATTATTATTATTATTATTATTATTATTTTCATATATGTTATATCATCTCAACCCATATTATAATTGGGCTTTGAAATAGTCTTACAATTTTGCTACCAATATTCTACAAATATTTAATCAATAGTATAATTTTTCCTAATGATGATCTTTACATACTGTAGCATGATATTTTTGGCACACTACGATAGGCCAACAAGTGGGCCTAAAATTATAAGATATGCACACTACAAAATGCTAAAACAATAAAATAAAAATAGATGTGAACTAAGCTCAAAAGTAAACGTGCAAATGCAAGAGAGGAAAATAAATATGAATGCAAAGTTTAGGAAAATAAATTTGCGAATGCAAGATTGAATATGAAATGCAAGTTAGCAATTTAGCTGGTTAAATATGATGCGAGTTAAATACAGAATTTAAACGTGCAAATAAAAATATAAAAAAGATGTAGAAAAAGGGGTTTACGATCAGAAATGAAAAAAATATAAAAGATGTAAACATGAAGGTTAAAGAAAGGAGATACAAGCGTTAAAGCTTTTAGATATTACAAGTTCTTAAAGATTTTTAAATGATGCAAGTTAGTCAAGCACAAACATGTGTATTAGTTAAGTGCAATTAATAGTCGATAAAATGCACGCACATGCAAATACACATAGTGAATTGAAAGCAAAATTAATGTATTAAATTTTCTTTGGAGCTGCCACTAACCAAATAACGGTGGTTAGTTCGTATATAACAAGGCACCGAATACAGAGATTATTTGGGTGGACTCAAGACTAAAAAAATACAATCTTATTTTTCTTGCATATTGGTTCTAGGAGTACTGAAAATTAATATATATTTTATATATAAAAAGCTCAGGAGAGTGGATGCGAGAATTTAATCCCTAGGCTTTTTTTAGGCTCTAACTCAATCTAAAAATATGAAAGAACGGAATTTATTCTCTAAGTTTGGATGAGAGACCTCTTCTCGAGAGAATTAAAATGGGAACTCTATTCCCATCTAGATTTTTTTTTCATGAAATGAATGGTCGAAGGGTGGTTCCGTGTGATGGAATGATATTTTAAATTTTTTTATGTGGTATGAGAAATATACTTCGAAAAAATACATCAGCAGACGCACATAAAACATGATTTGAATGGTTTCTTTTTAGAACATGATCATTAGCTAATGCATGGTTTGAAAACAATTCTTGAAAAGTAACAGCAAATACATGTTACGTTAATAGGGTCAATCATCCAAATCCTCCAACATTCATCCTCTCATATTCATTTGTCGAATTTTGATGATAAGTAAGGCTTAAGTTTCATGCAGATTCATTTGATGATAGACATGCAGTTTTTTTGGTGTTTTGGTGAACTTTAAAATATTTGTTTTATTTTTGTAAGAAAACAAATAATATTGGTAGACATTTATATGATTTATTTTTATCATAAACATGATATCATGCATATTGATACATTTAGTTAGATTTATTCTCCAGTTTTGCATTTTAGTTTGTTTTTTCAGTAAGGCTATCTGATATTTCTTCATTGTAGCTTTTTGTTAATGACAAAGTGGGGAAAAATGACATGAATGATTGGGATCATTAAAACAGGGGGAGTTTTGATTGAAAATTCATTATATTCTTAATATGTCACTTGTGATTTGTCATTATCAAAAAGGGGGAGAATTGTTGAGTTAAAGTGTTTTGATGATAGACAATTCAAGAATTTAATGCTTGAAATGTGTTGCTTGTATATGGTTTGTGATGAATGGTTGTAAAAAATTAGCATTGAATTGTGTTGTAAATTTGTCAAGGTTTTGCTGTAAAACTTTAGTGGTTTTGGTCTACAACTTCAATTGATTTAGTTTCAAACTTCAACTGTTTTGTTCAACAATTTTTGGCTTGAAATTTCAACTGTTTGTGGGTTGAAGCTTTAATAGTTTGCTTAGCAAGATAAATGGATAAGTGATTGAATGATGACGTGGCTAGGTTGAAGAGCTGTCCTGAGTTGTTATAGATTATTGAGAAAATTTCGATTGGTTGCGGATTTGGTAGAGAAAATCTCTCTTGACGATTTCAGTTTGTTAAGTTGTTACAGGTTGTTGAAAAAAATTCGATTAGTTATGAATTTGATGGAGAAAATCTCTCTTGGCGATTTCAGTTTATTAAGTTGTTACAAGTTGTTGAGAAAAATCCGATTAGTTGCGGATTTTGTAGAGATGGCAATTGGAAGTTAAAAGCTATAAATAAACAATGAATTTCAACTGAAAATAGAATTCAGAGAGAACATTTTCAAAAGTGCAGATTTGTCTCAAGGCATTCTTTGTGATCCTCTGTCCATCTGTCAAAAGCAACATATCGAAAATCGTTGTGACCATCATTCTAAAAGCTTCATCTTTGTGCTTCTGTGTTATTAAATTGGGTATAAGCTTTATTTTATTTTTATTTATTTTACCTTGAATTAGAGACTGTCTAATTCAAGAGGAAAGATTTCATTATGATTTGTGGAAAGCTTCACGTGCCAATTGGAGCCGTTTGTGTAATCCAAAAGACAATTGAGATCGTACTACTGTAACTTGAGATCTAAGTTGACTAGTGGAAACCCGAGTCAAGGCGTTGACTTGGAGAGTGGAGTAGGTGTGTTAACCGAACCACTATAATTTGTAGTGTCTTCTTTGGATTATTTTTGTGGTGTGTGAAATTTATTCTGTTCCTTCTTAGATCACTCTTTGTGCTATTATTCCTTTCTTTTATCAATTTCATACAGGCCTAACAATTGGTATCAGAGCGGTCTTTGAACTACTCCAAAGGGATCATGACGACTGAGAAGAAAGTGAAAATTGGATATGGTGAAGGTCATTCCATAACCAGACCACCATATTTTAATGGCACAAATTATGGATATTAGAAATGCAGAATGCAGATCTTTATCATGGGTCAAGATTTAAAACTTTGAAATGTTGTTCATAAAGGTGTTATTTTACCTAGAGATGATATAACCGAACCCAATGAACAACAAAATGAACAAGTGCATTTAAATGCCAGAGCTCTAAATGTTTAATATTGTGAACTTTGTCCACCTGAATTTAATAGGGTATCTGGTTGTGTCACGGCCAAAGAGGTTTGGGATACACTCATGGTAACACATGAGGGTACTTCTCAAGTTAAGGAGTCCAAGATAAATATGTTGATGCATGATTATGAACTTTTTATGATGAAATCTAATGAATCTATTACTGAGATGTTTTGCAGATTCACCAATATAATTAATGCCTTGAAAGCACTTGGTAAGTCTATTGAGGCAAAGGAACGGGTAAAGAAGATATTGAGATCATTTCCTTCTCCTTGGACTGCAAAGGTTACAGTTATAAAGGAGGCCAAGGATTTAACAACCATGTCTGTTGATCAATTAATAAGCTCTCTTATGATACATGAGATCATTATGAAGAAAATGATGAAAGCGATAAAAAAAGGTAAGAAGATAATTGGTCTCAAAGTTTCCTCTGATCATTCTGAAGATAATGCAGGTGATGAAGATGAAGACATTGCTATGTTGATAACAAAGATAAGACGATTCATCACTCGAAATAGAGAAAATAACAATAACAGGAGGAATGTAGCCGCTAAAAGGATACAACGATGGCCTGAAAAGAAAAGAGAATAGAAGGAACAGAGGAACGATTTTGAATAAAAAGAAGGAGATAAAATAATGTTATACTTGTCAAGGTTTTGGACACCTTAAGAATGCATGCTCATCTCCTGTTAAAAAAAATTTCAACAAAAGAAAAAATCAAAGCTATGGGGCATGGTGTGATAGTGATACTTCCCTATCAGTCACTTCGGGATCTGATAATGATCAAGCAAATCTTGCATCACATTTAGGATTTATGGCAGATAACGAAGATGAATCTAAACATTCTGAGGTAAGTTATACAGTTGATCAATGAGAATAAGAATATGCTGAACTAGTTGGAGAATTCACTACTTTGTCAGATAAATATATAAAAATAATAATTGATCTCGGATGTCAAAAAGAAAAAAATATGAATTTGCAAATGCAAATAAAATCTCTTGCCGATGAAAATGAAATTTTGAAAAATCAAATAAAAGAAAACAAAAAAGTAAATGATCAAAAGTTTGATGAAATTTTTAGAAATCGAAATGTAATTTGCAATTTTTGTTGTAAATTTGGATATTTTTCATATATTTGCTCAGTTAGAAAACTACAAACGTTTGGAGCAAAATTGGTTTGGAAACCTAAAATACATAATATTGATACTAACCAGTTTGGACCCATGAAATGGATACCAAACCAATAAAAAAAATTTCTGTTTTGCAGGAATGCATGAAGTCAACTTGCCAAATAAGTGTTGGAAATATGTAGAAAATAAGCTAAATCTATGTTTTGATAATTAACAAATCAATTTGAGTAAGTCTTGGTTACTAACATGTTTGTGGAAATGATTAAAGACATTTGAAGAATATGAAGCATGGCAGGTTAAGTAGATTTCAAAGTCGACTCAGGCATCAACTTAAGGCCAAGTCGATCCCCAAGTCGACTCCAGCATTGACTTCGAGGCGTCGTTTCCTTCCAGAGTTGAAAACGAGAAGCAGAACTGCCGAAGTCGCAGACCAAGTCGACTCCAGAATCGACTTCGAAATGACATTTTCTTCCAGAGTTGAAGTCAAGACTGCGAAGTGCCGAAGTCGCACCCCAAGTCGACTCCACTTGCGACTTGAGGTGAAGTCGCAGATCAAGTCGACTCCGGTAGCGACTTGGAGGCGTCGTTTTTTGTCCAGAGTTGAAACCATGAACTTGGGGCTGCCGAAGTCGCATCCCAAGTCGACTCATCATGCGACTTGGGCGAAGTCGCAGACCAGGTCGACTCCGGCATCGACTTCAATCGGACAGAGCAGATATTTTAGAATACAAATTTGGATTAGATCGATTTCAAGGCAGACTTGAGTAAAGTTGAAGATCAAATCGAATTAGATGTTCAAATTGGAACACATGAAGATCAAATGAAGATCAAAGAAAGAAGGGTTGCATGGATCCATCATGTTGGATTAAAGAACATATATTTGACAATCATTAGACACCCTAAGATCCAAGTATTCAAAATTTCAAGATATGAAGATGAAGCACTTCAAGCAAGAATAAATATACTTAAGTTCAAAAGATGAAAAATGCAGTAGGACAACAAACATAAAGAAATTCAAGTAAGGAAATCATCTTTGAAGATTTCAAATTCGTCAAGCAAATTGCCGAGGTGAAGTCGCACCCAAAGTCGACTCAACTTGCGACTTGGGTCAAGTCGAGGACCAAGTCGACCCAGTCTGGAACTTGAAGATGCTGTGAACTGGCGAAGTCGCACCTGAAGTCGACTCCATCTCCAACTTAGGCGAAGTCGCACCCGAAGTCGACTCAACTTGCGACTTGGGTCAAGTCGAGGACCAAGTCGACCCAGTTTGGAACTTGAAAATGCTGCGAACTGGTGAAGTCGCACCTGAAGTCGACTCCATCTGCGACTTAGGCAAAGTCGCACCCGAAGTCGACTTCACCTGCAACTTGGGTCGCAACGGTCGAAAAATATTCGAACGTTGACACATTAAATGCGCGCCACCTACCTGCAAACGTTCGGATTCCCTCCACAATTATAAAAGGCATTCAATAAGAACGAAGGAGGCAGCTGAGATTCATTAACTGTTCATAACTCCTATCTCTAAAAAATTTCAAGTGATCAAGCCAATCTTTAGAAGAAGAATTTTGCATCAAAACTGCTAGGAGCTAACTGCTGATTTTTTAAAGCTAATATTACAAGTTCTTCACTGCACCAAACTGTCTCTACACAATAGTAACGTGTAGATTCTTTCTGTTATTCTTATTACTGTATTGAACTTGATTTAGTTAGGGTAACTAAGATCAAGTGTAAGCAAAGTAGTGTGTGATTGGAGTGGAACTCAT
>JAXCLR010000092.1:24212624-24237258 GCA_035584095.1 Annona squamosa
ATAAAAAAATTCAACAATTATAGTATTAAATCAAATAAATTACAATAAATTTATTTCAAGTAAAATAAACATCTAACTACTAATATCATATTGAAATGACCAAATTATAACATACTACATAAGTAGTTAAGTTAAAACACAAAACAAAATATTTCAAGTTTTAAAAATAGTTTTCATTTTTTTTTGTTTTGAAACTACCACTTAACCAAACTCTTTTTTTCTAAAAAAAATATATAAATATTATATTATATAATTGAACTTAAGGAGGAATAACGTTTATATATGGTATAAAATAAATATAATATATATAAGGGGAATGGAACTAGATTTACATGAAGTATAAAATAAATATAAAATATATGTGTCATATATAATTAGGGTTCGCATTTAGCTCAACCTAGGTTCAAGTTCTTTTCAATTCGAGTTTGGTTGAACTTGGAAAATCAGGCTCGGGTTCTACCATGGGTAGTTTTAACACTGTTTCAATTCGGGTTCAGTGGGCCGGGTTCGGGTTGAGCACGGGCCAAGTTGCACCCCTTAACAGAATTTCTAAAGATGGGTTGCTGTTTGCGTATTGGAAATGAGAGAAATACTTAATTTTTAAATGATAATTGGACACCTTTACCGATTACAGTAGTTATCAAAAGATATGGCTAAAAACTTAAAAAGTGGAACAATTTGTTGATTGGGATCTGAAATGTTGGAAGGAAGAAAATGTTAGAACAGTTGTGGTAAAGAAAGATGGAATATCATCAAGTGTGTGCCAATCACTATGGAAGTAAAGGAAGATTGCATTTTCTGGCCTGAGGAACCAGATGGAATTTGAGCCCAATTAATGGGAAGATGTTCCTGCATTCTTCTCATGGGAAGTTTAATCTTCACCGTCAATTTAGAGCAGATGGCTGTGATGCATTTGGTCATTTTCGGAAGATGAAAAATTCATGAGAGAGCATCGGATTTGGTGCCAGACCCGCGCGTCTCATCTCTCTCCCCTTAGCTCTCCATTTTCGTTACTCCCTGTCTCTTCCGTCTTCCTTTCTCCCTTTTTGTTGAGGGTAGATAGAAGAAATGGTTTGAACTTTGAACTGCCGAAAATTGATGGTTGTTTATGTCAATTTTTTTCCCTCACTGGCATCTGAAAAGAAAGGTAAAGCTAACTGGAAAACAGTTTTGATAGCATTTCTCGTTGGAAAATAAAAGCAGCGGCAAACGGTGGCAGCAACTCGTGCCGGCCGTGAAGAAGACGAACGGAAGACCAACAATGGCAATTTTTTTGGGGGGCGACAGATTTCGTGCATAGCAATTTTTTTGTTCATTTTTCAGTAGATTGTTCAATGATCAGAAAATATTTTAGGTTCGGTGGAAACCAAATGCGGAAGGCCAGTGACGGTAGAAAAGCTGCAGTAGATCATAAGAGAAGAAGACCGACACAGGCGGCGCTAGGGCTATTGGGTTTTTTGGAAGGTTATGCATTGTCTACGGGGGTATCTCTGGCCTTGACCCATCTTTTGTTTGTCAAGTAAAACTAATATACTTTTGACATGAGACTGAAATTTTGGTCTGAATTTAAAAATAGAGTCAGGTTGTATCGACTATGTCTGGACTCAAAGAGTTCGATCTACCCTGTATATATTAATTTATTAAAAATTATAAACTTATATTTAAATAATAATAAAACTATTATTATTATTTTCTTTCAAGGTTTTTACTTTTTTATAATCAACTTTATTAACAATAGAATAATCAATTTATTCAAAAAGCAATATAAGAATTAATAAGAAGAATTTGTACATATATAACTCTTATATGTAATTGTATATTAACCTATTTTAATAAATTTATATTATATTTTTTAATTATTTATTTTTAATAATTAGTGAAATATTGAAACATATAATATTAAATTTTAGTATAAATGTATATTTATGTTTTATAGGTATATAAATTCTTAAAATTATCTTATGTGACCCACATTTTTTACCCAATCTGTTGTCTTAAAGCCAGTCTGATACCAAACTGAAGTTTATCTCGAAATTTATTAAAAAAGTTAGAGTCAAACCGATTTTATCTCGACCTGGTATAAAAAGAAAGTCAAACTCAATTTTTAAAAAGTAGGATCAGGTTTGGGCAAACCTTGACCTGGTAAGGCCCACCTCGATTCCCACCCCTAATCGTGCATCATCATTAGTGACAGACGAAGATTTATCATATTTTATATTTTCTAAAATTCAAATAAAATGAATTGATTTAAATCGATAATGTATTGAATTCATAATTTTATATTAATTTAATTTAACTTAAATGAATAATACAATATCATAATAAAGATCAATGTAGATACGAATTAAGTTAATTAAAATAGTTATTTCTATCTAATTCAAAAATATATTTGCTCACTACTTTTAAAAGTATTTAATTTTTAAATTAAGCTAAAAGTTGCATGTATTTCATGAATTATATATTTTTAATTAAAATTTAAATTTCGAGTATGAATTAATTAAAATTTTAATACTCAAAATTTAAATCATTTTGAGTGGAACTTCGTTTCAAAATAATTCTGTTTATAAAATTAGAGGCAACACTAAATTTTTTTTTGTAAATTCTCTATTTAATAAAAATATTTATTGAATCCATAATTTTATATTGATTTAATCTAATTTAAATCAATAATATGATATTACAATAAAGATTAATGTAGATACAAACTAAATGATTAACTTAGTTTGTATCTTCCGAGCAAAAGCATCAGCTAAGCGTGGTGGGCACTAAGCAAGAAGCAAGAGAAAAGAGGTAAAACTTTTTCTTCTATTTAAATTTGCTTTGACTTTTAAAATCATTCAAGGTAATGGAAAAATGCCAGGACCAGTAGTAAAGAAATTAAAAGCCAAAAAAATTTAAAGCAATAGAAGAATATTCCACACAGGGAGGAAACAACTTAGGTTATCAAGAAGAACCTATCACTCAGCATATTTATGATGTTATTGTAGAAATTAGAAAAAGTCTACAACAAATATCAAAAAGAATAGCTGAAGAAGAACAAAAAGAAATAGACGAGATACTTGAACAAGAAAGAGAGTATCAAGAAGAAATTAGAAAAGCTCAACAAAAAGTCAAAAAATATCAATAGAAACTTCGTAATTTTGAAGTAGGACATAAACCTAGTAGTTTTTCTTATATTCCTAATTGTCAATTAGGAGTATATACTTCTTTTGATTCTGATTAACCTCACAATTCCGCGCTTTCTGTCTGTATACTCTGTGTACTGGTATTAGAGACTAGTATAAAATTTATGTTTGTTTAAATTTTGTTTAAGGTTGATATGACAAATCCTGCAAAGGATCCAGGAAGTCCTTTAGGATCGGGAACAGGATCTGGAAGCTTGACCAAATGAGAATGGTTCAAGTAGTACCCAAGGTCCAAGTGGACTCGATTATAGTCATGATTTGAATTTTCATAGATTCAAAGATTATTTTAATTGATTATACTCTTCCAAAGAAGATAATCAAATTAATAATAGACAGCGTAGAATTGAATTTAGATTTTCAAGAGGCGGTGGTCAGTAAGGATCCATCAATACCTGGAAAACCCCTCTTTTCAAATATACCCAAAATGATTATGGAAGTTTAGCTGACTATGAAAGCTATTTTCAGAAAATTAGGGATAAAGAAAAAGAAATGACTCAGATATTAGAGCGAGAAAAATAGACTAAAACTGGTGTCCTAGATGCTCAGAAAAATATCAATAAAAAGCTAGATGAAATGGAAGAATACCTCCGAAAAGAAAAAAGAAAATCTGAAACTTTAAAGGATAGAGTCAAGAAAATAGGATTAAAAGATGATTATCTTATTAGTCAAGCTTGGGGAAGATTGACCACTGAGTTAGGTATTGAATCCACTCAGAAGTGGCCTTCGATTCAAGATTTAAGAGGTTTAGCTACCCATGAAACCTCAAGATATAAATCGACTTATCCTTGGAGAACACCTGCTAGATATAAACCTTCAGAGTTTAAAGCAGAACCAATTAGTGATAAGGGAGTCTATCTGCATATAAACTATACCAGGGATGTTACCAAAGCAATTGATATTTGGCAGATAAAGCTCAAATGCATATCTTATAGAAGGAGTTGATTAGAATATAAGCAGAACAAGCGCTTATTTAGAATCACCTCTTTTAGGAATAGTAAGAAACTTTTGGAAAGAATTAACTAAAAGAGCCCCTATTGATGAGATAATATTATAGCATGCCCACGCAGCAATAGAAGTTATCCCAATTTATGTAGAAATATTAAAAAGAGAATTTGCTGGACATACCATCAATGACCATGATGGATATTAGATGCAATAAACCAAAATTGCTTTGATAAAATTGTAGATCTGTGATATGTGCAAATTCGAAAAATATTTTTGTGAATCTAAAAATATTTTGGGAAAAACTCCCAGGAAATTTGGGAATAGTAGCCCAAAGAACTCTAGAATAGAGAATGATGACAAATCAGGATGTCACAGATTCTCTATGAGCAAGAGTAGAAGCAGTAAGGTACTGTATAAGACTTTACTGCATGGAAAGAAGATTGGCAAAAGATGGAATGCTGCGACAAATTTTATTACGTAGCAGTAAGATATGGGTGTGAACCTGAAAAGAAAATAAAAAGTTCTTTGAAATCAGGTTGCACAAGAGATTCATGTCAAATGAAATCTTCTAGAAAATCCTTTGATAAGGATAGGAAAAAAAAGAAAAAATGAATAGGTATTAACAAAAAAACCCATAAACAAGGAAACGAGGAAGAAAGACGAGCGATATGTCAGACCTCTTAGAACCCTTGACGAAAGAAGAAAGCTTTTAGAGAAAAATGGGGAAGAAATCCAAAATGCCCCAAAAGAAAGCCTCTTTCACAATGTAAATTGTTGGCTATGTGACAAAGAAGGTCATACGCCAAAAATATGCCCAGGAAAGAAAGACAAGGCAGCCCACTTGAAAACATTACTCATCAATGGTGAAGAAGTGGTGTACCAGCCTATCTGGGGAGATGAAGTAGATACAAATGATGATATACTTTAAAAAATAATATCAAAGTATTCAAAAATATCTGAATCAGAGACTCAAAAAGAGTTGTCAATATTCCAAGAAATTAGAATATACATGATCACAACTAATCCTGAGATAGATTTAATCAAAATATCCCAGGATAATGATGAAGGAATGCATCAAATCCATGAGTCTAACATGGAAGTTGCCTCATCATCGAAAGACTGTTATGAATGGAAAATGTCAAAGGTAAACTTAGATGAAGTTTATCAGAGAAATTGGTTACCATTTCAAGAAACAATTAGAATTTTCGAAACAAAAATGACTGCAGAGCTATCCATCACAGACAGTGGATAATTTATAACTTCTTTGGTAAAAATGGACCAGATAAAAGAAGCTATAAAGAAAAAGAAAAATGTTGTCCAGTATGAATTAGTGCAAGTCGGTATTTCTCTGTTTGTAAGAGAAGAGCTTGATTTACCAATATTGGCAGCAATAGTGGATGCAAGTGCCACCGGTCAATTTGATAAATCTTTCTTAGGAGGAATATGAGCAAACCTATGTAAAGGACCAGTTTGGTTCAAAGTTTGGCCAAGACTAAGTATAGATCTTAAGGACTTAAACATTGCTAAAACATTGAGTCTAAGAATCTATACTAGTAATTAAAAACGCCATGGTTATCCAAGTTCAAGAAGGGTGATCAGAACATGGTGTAGAATTTTTGCCAAATTCTAAAACACTCACAGACCATTAGTGAGAGGAGTGCAAAAGTACACTAAGTTCTTTGAGTATGGAAGATAACTTATAAAAGGCATAGCTCCTACTATAATTCATCCCAAATAACTATCACGACCAAAATTTTGAGTATTTCAAGACCCGACGACAAATCAAAAAATGATACATCAGAGAATATCAAACAATTTGAAAATAAACTTGTAATCTAAGATGAAGAAAAGCATAATTTGGAAAAATTTTCTCAAATGATACCTAAAAGTATGTCATTAAGGATAGGAGAATCTTCAACCCCTGAAGTAGAAACTCCTTCTAGATATTTAACAAATTTGAGAAAAATAGTTGGATGATAGAAAATTGATGTACTGATCTATGAGGACGAGGAGGTAAAATTAAATATGTTATCTCCTAAAGGAAAATTAGAAAGCTTGTAGGTTTTAGCAAATTTTTCTATAACAACAAAAATAAGAGTTAACATAAATGCAAAACTTAGAATAGCCCTGATAAATATAAGAGAAAATTTTTGTTGTGCAAGGAAGGAACTCATTCTAGAAGAAAACTGGAAAGAATGAGTAACAATGCAAATAAGTCTAGAGGATGAATCGAAGCCAGACATAAAATATGTTGTAGAAAATGTATCCATCGAGATTAACATGAAAGAGCTTAACATAGCAGTTTTGTTATGCGTAGAAACTCTTGCTGAAGATCTTATTCTTGAAAATGTATTTCTGAAGCATTAATTAGAAAGCAAACCCTTTGTTCAAGAAATAGATCATGTCTTAATAGGAGGACATATAATTCCTATAGAAAGTTCTAATTCTATTCTATGAATAGAATCAGAAAATCCTCTTAGTCTAACTAAAAAGCTAGTTATGAAAGAAAAAAAGGATGATACTCTTACTACATCAGATATCCTTTTTGATCTAATTACAGAAAAAGAGCAGAATGATTAATCAGATATCACAGTCTAATGAATATTTTTTTATAAAAATTAAAGAAATACTTAAAGAGAATTTCAGTGATAATACTCAAAATCTTACAGAAAAATGTAAAATTGAGGCTATCGTAAGTTTAAAAAATTCAGAAACAATCATAAGGAGTAAATCAATTCAATATACTCTAGCAATGATTGGGAAATTAGGAAAGCAGATTCTGGAGTTAGAAAGACTTAGATTAATAAGGTCCAGTAAAAGTCAACACTGGAGTGCAACCTTTATTGTCATTAACCATGTCGAACAAGTTAGAGGAAAAGCAAGGATGGTTATAGACTATAGAGAATTAAACAAAGCCACCAAAGATGATGGCTATGATCTTCCTAATTCTTAGGTATTGAAAAATTAGATTAGAAAAAGAAATCCAAAGGCATACTTAAAGTTTGACATCAAATCAGGATACTGGCAAATACGGATGCATCTCAGTAGCATAGATCTAACAGTATTCTCTTGTCCTCAAGGACTTTACGAATGGTTAGTTATGTTGTTTGGATTAAAAAATGCACCAGGTATTTTCCAAAGAAGAATAGACAATGTATTCAGAGAATTAAAAGAATTCATTGCCGTTTACATAGATGATATCCTAGTCTTTAGTAAGACAGAAAGGGAATATCTAGAACATTTAACAAAAGTTGTAGAAATTTTTGTTAAAGAAGGGATGATACTATCAGAAAGAAAGATAGTATGGATGCAAAATAAAATCAATTTCCTAGGATTGAAAATTGATGGAAATAGAGAAAAGCTTCAGCCACACATAGCTAAGAAAGCTACTATATTCCCAGATAAAATTGAGGATCAAAAATAGTTTCAAAGGTTTTTAGGAATCCTTGATTATGCGAGACAATTTATAAAAAACTATGCAAAAATGGTAAAACCACTATATGCAAAATTTTCCAGTAAAAATTACTGGACTTGGAGTAACAAAAATACAGAGTTAGTTAAGAAGCTAAAGACAAAAGTTAAAAATCTTCCTATTTTGAATTTACCATAAGAAGGAGACTTTTTAATATTAGAAGTTGATGCTTCAAATTTATATTAGGGATGTGTTTTAAAAATAAAACGAGAAAGAAGAAATCTATAGATATTGGAGCGGAGCCTTTAAGGATGCTCAAATAAATTGGTCAATCCATGAAAAAGAGGTTCATAGTAATCCTATCTATAGAAGCTAATAAGCTATTTGTAAAATCTGAAGAATTTCTTGTTAGAACAGATTCAGCACATGTAAAATTCTTTAGGAATTTACAACTGAAAGGAACTAAACAGAAGAAATTAATTGGCTAGCAATTACAATTAAACGAATACAGATTTGTGATAGAACATATCAAAAGTTCTTCAAATGTAGTGGCTGATGCATTAACAAGAGAGCTTGCTAAAATTTATTTCGTAGAAACTTGTTAAATGACTTCAACATCCGCATTCTGTCACCTTTGTAAGAAAACTGGACACCTTCAGAAAAATTGCTTAGTAGAAAAGAAATACAAAAGGATAATTGCATAAATGCAGGAGATGGAAGAAACCCTAGCAAAAACGAAGGAAAATCTCTTTTGCAAGAAAAGAGAAAAAATCCTTGATTTGCAAGATCTGTAAAGAGAAGGACACTATGTTAGCTAATGCCCTTAGAAGCCACAAAAGAAAGGAAAAAAAGGCAAGAAAACGAGAAGGTCTAAAAATCCTTCAAAAAGCAAAGAAGATTGTCGTTATGAATAGATACAAAATTCAAAATTAAATTCAAAAGGTTCAACTCCAAAAAAGGAGGAAAAAGAGATCAAGACTAGAGCAACAATATTTAGAACAAAAATTCCAAGAGTGGAAACACCTCTAGAGGAAATCCCTCAGATAGAAGTGACTAATGAAGGATACAAAGTTCTAAATCAGGTCAAGAAAGATCTACAACACTTTATGCAACTAGAGCTTAGACTAGAATCTCAAGAGTTGCTTGAGATGATCTTTATTAGTCTCACTTATGCTTATAACGGAAGTAAAGAATTCTTCCACCAAGCATACGTAACAACCATGGGACTAGGAGCTTATGTTGAACAACTCGAGAAGAAATCTCAGAAAAAAGAATCTCAAGTAATTGATTTATAAGATAAACTTAGAACCATAAATTCTAAGAAGAAAATCTTATATGACATTACCAAAGAAAAAGTCAAATAAGTAGACTTAGTGGTAAATGTCTCAATTAAATAAATGATAATTCAAGAAAAGATGATATGGAAAGCATTCTTGATCAAAGAACAAGGATTTCCTACTATAAGGATTATCAAGGAATTGTTCAATGAAATAGATTTCAAGATCCCGTTAGAAAATGGAATGTTTGATTACATTTGCATAGACTGTCAGAATCAGGAAAAGGTTAATTCACTTTTTGAAATAGTCAGATATGTGCTTATGTTGATGGGTCATGAAAAGAGATTAATTACAACATTAATAGTCTCTACTCCATCTTGGTCTAATGTGAAAGAAGAAAGCTATCCGAATTATTAGCTTTGAATCATGAATGATGATGAAGGGAGAAATTTACCATCAAGACCCAAATGATGAGATATAGATTGATAGATCTTCTCAAAAGAAAGGCATGTCCGAGCTTGCAGTAGGATTATCTACTTCATGATTTGTGTATTCCAAGGTGTCCAGGATAACAGTTTATTAAAATTCATAGGATTTGGATCCTCAAAAAATTTATTAATTGTTATACCAAGATCAACAATTTCAGACTCAGAAGGATTAGTATGGACTCTGAAGAAGAACTGGAAGATTATATTGAAAGCATGAAGAGCCCGAAGAATTATCCTATATCAATTCAAAAAGAATGACAGATGATAATAACTACAGTCAATCAAGATCCAACAACAGCTATTGACGACCTTCAAGATATGGATATTGGGAGCAAAGGCTAATGACAAAAGGAAAGTGGCCAGCACAAAAGCAAGAATGCCAAAACAAAAGCAGAAGACTTGTCAAGAACGTATAGTGCCGACACTACAAGAGCTACCTTATCTCCTCAAAAGTATCATACATGATAACGTGTAATTCAGACAAGCCAACAGCCTAAAGACACTTGTCTAAGTCTTATCTTTATTTTTTTTTACCATTTCACTTTATTTTGTATAAATCATATTCTAGATGTAAAAGATTTCATTTTTTATTATAAATAAGAGAACTCTCCAATCCAAAGGGGAGCATTAGTTGGTTTCGAAAGAGAAAAAGCCTTCTTACTTTCATCTAATTAAAAAATAATTTTGTAAATTTTAAAATAAAATTCAATGGTTAATATGTTTTAAATTTTTTACATAAATTATAAGAATTATTTTAGATAATTTTGATAATTCTATATTGATTAAATTTAATTTAAATTAATATTTATTTTTATTTAATTATTTTAATTTAGATACTATTATATTACTTATTAATATTAAAAATTAAATGCTATTAGTTGTGGTTAGACGCAGTTAAACACAGTTAAATGCAATTAAATGTAGTTAAATTTTGATTAATTTTATTAAATCATATTATACGAGTTTTAATTTTGGATATTAATGTATAAATGACCTAATCAGGAGTATATTATCATATTACAAGTGTTAAATTAGAATTAACTTATTTCTATAAAAAAAATTATGTCTAGTTAGATGCGATTAAATGTGGTTAAATACAGTTAGATGCAGTTATATGAGGTTAAACGTGGTTAAATGCGGTTAGATATGGTTAAATTTAGGTAGATTTTATTAAATCATATTATCTGAGTTTTAATTTCAGATATTAAGGTATAAATTACCTAATTAAGAGTTTATGATCATAATACAAGTGTTAAATTAGGATTAACTAATTAATATAAAAAATAGATTCGATTAGATGCAGTTAGATGTTATTAGATATAGTTAGATATAGTTAGACGCGGTTGATGTGGTTAAATGTAATTAGATGGGGTTAGACGTGGTCAGTGTGGTTGGATTTAAGTGGATTTTATTAATTCATATTATCTTCATTTTAATTTCGGATATTAAGGTATAAATTGCATAATTAGGAGCCTCTAATTATATTACAGATGTTAATTTAGGATTAACTTATTAATATAAAAAATTAGATCTGATTAGATATGGTGAGATGCAGTTAGATGTTGCTAGCTGTAGTTGGATGTTGTTGGATGCGATTAAATATTATTAGATGTGGTTAGATTTTAGTGATTTTATTAAATTATATTATCTAAATTTTAATTTTGATAATTAAGGTAGAAATGACATAATCAGGAGCCTAAGATCAGATTACAAGTGTTAAATTATAATTAACTTACTAATATAAAAAATTCGATTCGATTAGATGCGATTGGATGCGGTTGAATGTGGTTAGATGCTGTTGGATGTGGTTAGATGTTGTTATCTGCGATTAGATGCCGTTAAATTTAATTATAACTATTAAATGCTATCAATTAAATTTTAAATTATGTACCAAAGGCATAAATTACATTCTAAAAAGCACGAAATTACATCACAAGTGTTCAATCACAATTACCATATATAAAATGAAAATTAGATGTGGTTAGACACACTTAAATTCGGTTACAAACAATTTGAGGCAGTTAGATGCAAAAAATAAAAAATTTATTAAATTTTTAAAAATTCAGAAATAAATATTGAAATTGTTATCTTTGAGAGTACCTTATGTATACGAACTTTAAATAACATAACATAATTTCTAATATAAAATATATTTTTTCAACTTTACCAATTAGAATGAAATCTTAATAAAAATAATATTTGTTGGAAAAATATTTTTATAAAATGTCAAATAATAAAAAATATTTTACATATATTTTAGTGGTTGATCCACCAAATGAATGGAATTGATTGAGATTTTATGTACGTTTAATACAAATTTTATCAAAAAACTATACATTCTCACATTTTTAAACAAATATACTCATTCAGTCAATTTACCAAAATTCTTTTACTTCTTATTTTTTTTTCTCTTGGGAACACTTCCCATGAACTGGGCCTCACGAAATTTATGGAGTGAAATCGGATTATAGAAAGGCAGTTAGCCAAAGAAGCGAGACAGCAAAGTTTGGACCAAATTACGGCAATGCTTGCACGGTGGATGGGTCCAAGTGTTTGTGGAAACTGAGGTTACCTCCAAAAATCAAAGTGTTTGATTGACACCTTTTGAAGAATGCACTTTCTACAAAAGACAACCTTATGAAACGGGGTGTCCAAGCTGATGCTAGATGTATGATGTGTACAGCTGAGCAAGAGAATGTGTGGCACCTATTTAGCCTTTGATCCATGCCTAAAGAGAATCCTTGAATCATCAAACGTTGAGAACATATGGGCAGTTTACAATCTGCTTAGGCAATACGATGAAGGTAAATTGCTTAAAATCTTTCTTGTAACATGCTGATGGATTTGATATTACAGAAATCAGTTTAGGGAAACTGGAGTTTTGCAAAATATTTCGGATATCCCAAACAAAAGTGGGGCGCTGATATCTACAGGTGAAGTTGCAAATTAGCTGAAGATGGAAAAATTTTAAGCTGAAAGAACGTCCATGAGGTGGACTCCACCAATCCCTGGCCAAATGAAAAATAACATTGATGCAGGTGGTAATCAGAATAATGGAAGAATTGGAGTAGGTGCTATAATTCGGGATCATCATGGTGTCTTCATTGCTGCAAAGTGCTGGGAATGGAGTGGTACTGCTTAATCTTTATGGATGGAAGTTCAAGGATTTTGTTGACTATAAAATGGGTAAAAGAGCTCCCTTTTTTCAGATGCTAACTTTGAAAGTGACTCTTTACTGTGTTACAGCTTATTTCAACCAGTGGAAGGATTCGGGACGCAATTAGTCACCTAATTAATGAGATTAAGTGTAACAGTACAACTTTCAGAAATTACGTTTTCACACATGTACTTAGAATTGGAACCACGGTTGCACACACATTGGCGGATTATGTGATGGTGCAGGGATTATCCACGTTGTCATGGTTGGATAGGTCCCCTGCCTGCATGTCTAATTCAATTTATAAAGATTCTTTCTGAGCTTAATCTAAGGGCTGGGCTTCTCTCTCATCCGTATTAGAAATTTGCTGGAAGTCAGGGAAGGTAACCAATGCCGCATTTTGCCATAAAAAAGAAAATAATGTAAGTTTTCTTGTAGTGAAATGGACTCCCTTATTTTATGGCTGCTTCTACGAAACCTTCTCTACGTGACCTCCTGCACTTTCAATACTCTAATGGCTGATGAAAAATTAACTTCATTTATTATATTTAACATCATTAATAAGAAAACCTTTGTATTTGTTTAATATTATTATATATGGGCTCGTTTATAAATATGAAAAATTATTATAATAAAATAATTTAATATTAAATATCAAGTTACAAGTAGTATTTTCAACCTCTAAACTATTTAAAATATTATTTCCAAATGAATAAAAGATTCTATAAAGTATTATTACATTCTAATATATATGAGAATAAATCTAAGTAATTTTCTTAATTTACATACGAATGTACTTATTTTTGAGTAAATATGATCCGTACAGATGTCAGAATCGGATGAAACTTGTTCTTCTAGTTAATCAAATACTGTTAAATATAATGAATAGATTGAATTTTAGATTAACCATTAACACTAAAAAATAAAAGAGATTACATAAACCGTTACATAGAAGTATGCCCCCTTATTAATAGGTATTTGGATCGTTAGGTGGCCAACAAAGGATTTCGTCTTTCCATTGAGGTAATTAATAAGATATCCTTTTGTATTATTCCGTATTTTAGAAAGTCCTCAATCCGCCATTGAACTGCGTCCATTAATAATGCATACGATTGTAACCCATTAATAATAGACTTCTTTGGGATCGATCGTTTGCGATTAACCTCACGGAGTAGCCAGCCCCATGGGCCCCATATTTATTTTAAATTTTCTTTTTTACTCATTTGAATAAAACCTCATTCAAATAAATTAATATGTTTTTTTTTTAATTTTAGGCTCATGCATATGGGCGTCTTGGATTTTTTAAAATGAAAGATATGAATTGCTCATGTGACTCATATTAAGGGTGTTAATAGATCGGATTAGAGTCCCATTCTAATCCTAATTTATTTAAAAATTTCAACTTTAATTTATTTATTAATTCATTTTAAAAATCTTAATCGTAACCTATCTACAACCATTTAATAAACAGGTTGGCGGTTGTTATCTATTTCTATATGTATGTTATAAATAAGTTAAAAACTAAACTAATTTAAAATTAATGTGTAAGTTGTTACAATAATGGGATACATGACATGGCCAGATCTTCATCGAAAGAGGGATATATAGAAACAATAATAAAGATGGAGAGATAAATGATAGGATACGTAAAGAGATGGAGAGATAAATGATAGGATACGTAAAGAGAGGGAGAGAGGGATAAAAATAGGTAGAAAGATAGAAAGGAGGATAATCAGAGATAGAGAAAGAGAAAAAGGAAGAAAAGAAAGAAGAATCTTACGAACTGCACTAGTAGATGATGATAGGGACGATAATGATAATATTATAGCACAACAAAAGAGAAGGTAATATAGAATTGCAGACAAAAGGAGAAAAATAAGAAATCAAAATAGGAAAATTGATTTAGAGTTAGGAAATATATATACATGCATCTCTCCCTAACAAATTATAAATAGGTTGATGACTTAAACAGAATAAATGCATTAAAATAGATTAAATGGGTTGAGGAGTTGTAAATTTTCAATTATAATTTATTTATTTATTTAAATGATTAAACAAGTCGTAGAATCATAAACTATAATTCAAAATTTCTAATTCAAATTCATTTATAAATGAGTTCGACGGGTGGGTTGATGGATTGACAATAACTATTAACACTCCTTCCCACATAAAAAAGTATACTTTTTTTAAAAAAATTCACATGAAAATATCTAAGTATATTACGCACTTGAGTGGAATTTTTTTTTTAAAAAAAATACATGGGTAGTTGATCTCAAGTCTCCATCGTGCGGTTACTTTTTTCGTACGTTAGAGGTAGTGCAGTAACATGTGCAATTGTGCGTTGCTAATTTGCTATTACCTATTAATTGCTAACTGATATCACCATCCAGTAAAAATAGGAATATATATGTATGCATGCTGACACGCGTGTTTCAAAAGTTTGGAGCAGGACCACGCTCCGTACATTTCAGGTGGAGAATACATTAGTATTTGCCGCACCAAATGCTCCAAATCCACATGACCGGTAATGCATTCTTATTCTTATTACTGAAAATATCTAGCTAAAACCATCTTCTATTTACCGCATTAGGAAACGACATGTCTAATATTCATTTGTTCATTCTCCATTTGTCTCCCTCTCTCTCTCAAATGAGACAAGAAAGTCATTGTTGCTCTCCGCGTAGCCTTTGCAATTAAAAAAATAAAAATTCATAATTAGTAGAGGAGCGCTTTTGCAAAAATCTTTATTTTTAATTAAAATAACAAAAGAAAATTTTTCTTATATCTATGCTATTTCGCCTTAAATTCTTATCATACGGACCTCGTCAATAATGTAACAAACGACTGTTATCTATGCCACCAAATAAACAATTTTGTCTATAAAAAATTTTTCTCCCGAAACAATTCAATCCTAATATAAACTTCTTAATTATTGTAAATTATCATCTTAGTAACATTGAATGATTCAAATGGGTCTATAATAAGATTGAATTGTTTAAATTGAAAGAACTTAGATCGGTAAAATAGTCTTTTTAATGGGGTAAATAACCGTTGTATTAATGGCATAAGTATTACAAGAATTTAGAATACAATAATATTATAGGTATATTAAGAATTAGAAATAAACATTATAAATATAAAAGAAAATTTTCCAAATAGCAAATTTGTTGTTAAAGACAAAAAATCAAATTTAAATATCTATCATTTTGTCTCTTTCTCTATGCAACATCCATCCATCAATAGACCGTCAATAAACACCATCATTTTGTTCACATTACATCCAAAAGTGGGAACATTAATTAACACATCGAATTCAAACAGTTCCCATCAGAAAAACTTGAATACGTCCCCAACTAGCCTAATTAAAGAATGTTATTCAGTGGAAGGCGCAATATAAATTTAAAATTAGTCAATGGTCTAAAAATTTTAAAAGAACTCCCTCCACTAAACCAATATTATAATGTTTAACCTTGGGAGTGCTTCCAAAATGTTTGTGAACCAAGCTAGCTAGCTGGTGCTGAGACTTCTCCTTGCCATCATTGTCAAAGTTGCTCAACTATACAAGTATACGTATGGCAGAAAGTAAAACAATCACCGCAACTTGTTAAAAAGAAGATAGTGACATCTGCAATTTTACAAGTAAAGAGGAGGAATATTGTTTTGTTTTTCTCATTTTTTTCTTCCAACACTCAATCGTGCATACGTAATTTTACTTTTTTCCACATGATTCTTGACATTAATTTCTCATCGATTTTATCTTTCTTAGCATTACTTAGTTTGTTTTTATTTATTCCTTGTGGCCATTATTAAACTCTTTGTTACTTACGTTTTTTACATTAATTTTTTTTCCAATTCTCTTCTCGACTACGAGTTCACGAGAAATTTTGACTTTTCATGGCCATAATTTTGTTGCAATATATTAAAATGAATTGTCGATGCTTTTAAAAACGGCGATATTGTTAAGATGCTGTCACAGCCAACATTTGCGAATCTATTAAAATACAAACCACCATTGCATTTGAAATTATTTGATTAACTAAGAAACCGAGTTTCATCCGCATATATATAATTTTTGCGTGAAATCCATTTCATAGATGCGACGAAAGTATAAAATCAACTTTATAAAAGTGCTTGATTTATATTTCTAGTCAAAAGATGATAAACTAAGTTCTATAACATTTAACATATTTTTCCTATATATATAAATAATTATACCAATTATAATATCATTTTAATATCCAAGACAAGAATTTGATTGAAATTATTTATGATGTAATGATAAAATAAATAATTTTAAACAAAATAAGCTAATTGGAGTTTGATTTAATCATTAAAATGAGCAAAAAAAAGTTTATAAAACTAAAATCTTCAATATATCATATCACTACCATAAAAGAATTTCCTTTTCAATAATATTTGTGCTGCTAAGCAACAACTAATAAAACAACTTTAGCTATGACTACTTTTCTATTTGGTTTCAAAAATTTGTTATAGTTTACCATAATTTTATAGGAAATGTTAGGAAATAATTTTTTTATTAGCATATTTGTACAACGTGACGTCTTAATATTACACTTAAGTACATTCACAATGCAGACAATAAGCTCCTACCACACTTAAGCACATTCATACCACATTCACAATGGAGACAACAAAGCTCTCACTTAAATCAAAAGGAGACCATAACTCATAGTAACAATAGGAACACCGAACTGGCATCTGTTGCTCTTCGTTCTCCTACTAGGCGGGATATTGAAAATTGTGCCACCGAGGCTAACCAACACGCCTCAGTGGGTGTTGGCTTAGGAAATAATTTTACAAGTAAAGAAATAATGCAGAAAAATGAGAAAAAGAGAAAAAGAAATTATTACAAATTTAAGTGGAAAAATCCTTCAAGGTGAAGAAAAAAATATTAATAAAAAAAGAAAATCCACTATATTAAAGAAGTTACGAAAGATGGGTTATTACACAAACAAAGGCTTCATCAACTGAAAACCACCTTTCTTGAGGTGACATTAGGAAGTGATATGCGAATGAAAATGGAAAAGCAAATTCTGGAACCAAGCTTTAACGTTGGAGGCCTGAGGGTCCATACAGATGTGTTATATGAGTGGGTAATTGGTTATACACGTCATTTTGCACGTGGGAAGTCGACTTCTCAAGTAAATATGTGCAATGAAAACAGAAGCTTTGTTTCATTTTCTGACAAGAAATAAGGAAATAGGAGACTGATGAAAAGGAGATCTTTAGAGGTTTATTACAGTGCAATAAATTTCTACTAATCATTTCTAATCACCCATGCATCATCAAAGGATAGAGAGTCTTAAGATTTAGGGTCTGTTTGGCGTCGATAAAAACTTTTTGACGTATTTTTGAGTAAAAAAATGTCAATCAGACAGATCGGGATATATCGGTGCATTTCGGACTTTGGCACGAGCATTCATGCATGTCTGCATTAATTATCATCGTCAACATTATATGGAAAGGTCGTTCGTTGCTATGAAGTTTTGGAGGTTTTTTACAACACTCATTGTGCACTTCTTCCAACGTTATTGTCGTAGGTATGTGCGGCATACCTATCCTGCTGAAAAACGACCGTTGAAGGGGTGAAAAGACAAGTTTTGCGCACAGCCCCCTGCTGTTGAAAAGTTTTTATTGTTTCAGGAAGTTTTCGTCAATGCCAAACACACCCTTAATCGTGAATAAAAGTTTTTGAAAATTTTTTTTTATAGTGGTAAACCCGTTATTTTCTTTTCAAATAAATCATAAACTTGGGTTGCAAAAAATGTTGCTTAATCATTATAAACGGGGATCACTTTTAATTCGATTTGGCATTTTATAAAATTAAGGTTAGGTAGAGATCTTGGATCCTTGAAAATTAGAGATTTTAATTAAAACTAGTGTAAAGGATAAAGTGAGAATTATTTTCCATGTCTTTAGGGGATATTGTGTTGAGATCCATGGACTTGAGAGGAACTCCTGTGATTTTTGTATAGTGTGTAAAATATGTCTGATGAAATGCTAGAAAAGTGTATTAATAATTTCATGTGAAATTGATGATTTAGCACATCGATGATGCATGTGATAATGTAATGTGAATTTAATGAAAATAAGATGTGGCATTGGATATTTTCAATGGACCATGGAAACATTGCATTTGTGTGTTATGGTTGCATTTTGGAGTTAGGATTAGGTACTAGTAAAACCTAGATGAAATTAGGGTTTTGATGTGGTTTTTGAGCGAGGTTATATGTTGACATGTTTTATTAATTTTAAACGAATTTTGTGTCTCTTAGAATTTGATTGCTATGCTAACATGCTGATTTTACGATTTGGGTCATTAGCCCATTGATGATGCTCATTTTATGATTTTTGGTATGGACTTAATTAAACATGCATGATGCATGATTCAGACATGGCATAGGAACGTTGCATATAGCATGAGTGATATATATGAATTATTTGCATATACAATAATTTCGATGACACTATCATTGTATAGGGAACTGAGCCCTAACCATGGAGGTTAAGGAATCGTTTATGCCGAATATGTTGCCATTAAAGCATGGACATATACCTATGACATCCTGATCCGAGCCCTATAGAGATTGGCTAAGGTCGTTTTTATACATTGGTTTATTTATTTTAATTTGATATAATAGATAAACCTAAATATCTTATAAATTAAAATAAATAAATTTTTTATAAACTTGTTTAATTATAGTTGATAACAAAGCAATCATTATTAATAGCAAAATGATAATAATAATAATCAAATTTCATCTATTATAACTTTTTTACTTTTAACTTCAACTCTACACAAAAACACCTATAAAATTGTGTAATGACCTGACCTTGAGTTAGTCTAACTCACAAAATAAAATCTTGTATAATTGCTCTATGAGCAATAAGAGCATTAACGGAGGGGGTCAACCAATGAACTTGTGTATCCAACTTATTTATAAATGAGTTCATTTTAAACTTGTTAATAAATAGATTTTGATTCATCAACTCAACCGCCACCCATTTAGTTAAATAAATGATAATGAGTTGAGTGTTTATAACCTATCAATTCAATTAATGATCAATTTAACTAACTTTATTTGTGAACACATTAGTAGCCTTGTAAAGCTAGTTTATAAACTATAATCCATCAAGCTGATATTGATACTCGAGCATTTATTTTCAAGCTAATTTTTACTTTCTAAGTTGTCAACACGTGTTTTTTTTTTTGAATTGTCAAGTTTATTACATATATTAGTACTATATAGAACTCTAAATCAATTTGTTTTTGGTTTGTTGATAACACTTTAATTAAATGAGTTATGAATATATTAAAGTTGAGATTTTGTAAATAGGTTAATATTAAGGTTAGAATTTGTTAAATAGGTTAGTATTATGATTAAACTCTAATCGCCCCAGAACAAACCTATGTGCTTGTTCTTAATGCATTGGTGCACCTTAAATGCATTGACATATGTCACTTACACTCATGGACATTTATACTGATCATTTTAAAAAAATAATTATAAATTTAAAAAATAAAAATCTTTAGAAAACATGTTTTATTTCTTTCAAATTGACTAAATATGATAAATTGGAAAGATAAATCCACTTACATCCATTTCCATCTTGAAAAAAAAATCTTGTTTAATCTTTGAAGTTTTTTCTAGTTCAATTTTTTTCAGTGTTTAGAACTCTTTCCTAACAACCTAACTACAAGGTTCATCATTTTCAGTTTATAAATCAATGTGGGTTTTGATATTCAATTAATAGATATATATATTTTTGCAATGAGTAAATAAATTATATGGCTAAATTCTTTACATGTTAGATTAAATTTTGTTGAATTTAGCTAATAAAAATTATATGAATTATTTGTACATGTCCAATACATTTATCAACATACAGTAAACAAAATTGGCATCTAAATGCTATTTTTTTCCTACTATGTGGTGTGTAAAATCTTTATGTGTTATGCATATTGTAAGTTTTTTTTTTATATAGGAATCACTCTAGTCTTGCTCCCTGTCAGCAATGACAGGAGTAGAGAAAGAGTGACCCAAGCGATTCATTACCAAAAAATTATCTGTACAAATGTTTCTACAAATAGCATCGGGCGGATTACCCCACCAGGACTGATAGTCCTCAGAAGAAACCAAAATCAATTCAGCTAAGGAATGAGCAACTGCATTACCCTGCCGAAGCACATGATGAGCTGAAAAAGAGACATTGCTAGTGAGGATTGACCTAATCTAATCAATGATAAAACCTACCTTAGAGGAAATGGGTTCCGAATTAGATATGAAATTGTATAGAATGAGGGAATCGGTTTCGAATTGCACTTGTCTGAGATCCTGCTGGGTTGCCCATCTAATCCCCAAAAGGAAAGCCGTAGCCTCCATAAAAAGCGAGTCCCTTACTCCATCCTGTTTCCAACTAGAGGTCGCGACAAAATCACCATGTGAATCTCTAATAACAACTGCACACCCAAACTTATCCATCCTCGCATGACTGCGCGCATCCACGTTGATCTTCACAAAAAACGGCGGCGGTTTGGTCCAACGTGGAACTAGATCACCATCCAGAAGCCCAGACTTCAATATCTTCCCTGCACTCCCATGCTGGAGAAGGAACTCAGTACACCAATCCAAAATATCAGCAAAATTCGATTGGATGTTCTCTTCCCTAAATTTGTTTCGAAGGTACCATATCCTCCAGCTGCACAAAATGAAGAGGGTAAGATCGTCATAATTGATACTCCGCACAAGAGATTCCATAATTTCTCTGACCGAAGTTCCATAGGGATTCAGTCTCGCAGCCCTCCAGCAGACCCCCAAGGTCATAGCACACTCCAAAAACAGGTGGTTCGCATCTTCGACTCCATTCTTACACAGAAGACAACAGTTGTCAATCTCAAGTCCCCTATGACTAAGATTCTTGAGAGTAGGGAGGGTATCAGTGAGAAGACGCCATTCAAAAATAATGACCTTGCTCGGGAGCTTCAGTCGCCAAGTTGCCTTGTAGCAACCTGACAATTCCTGGTTCGTTGCATTTTGAACATAAAAGTCTATATGCCGACTTAACAGAGAAGGAGCCGTTTGGTTCATGCATCCAATATATAGAATCATCACCAACACCATGAGTTATAATTATAAGTGTCATATTACATAACATGACTACTCTTATTGCTATATGATCATGTTAGAAGTTATGGTAACTTCCACTATGTCTCAAGTCACGACCACGACAATGATTATGAAGTTAGTGATTATAAAAGGTGAAAAATTGAAGCATAAAGGGGTGGAAAAAGATACATTGAAGCTAAGTACATACTTTGCAGTAGAAATCCTAGAAACTCTCTTCATTTTGAAGAAATTGTCATGGATAGGAGAGAAAGCCATATATAAGTTGTTGCATTTTATTTGTATGTAATTTAATATGAGTATGCACAAGTTTCTAAATTTCAATACAAAAAGAAGATCCCCAAACTTCCTTTTCTTTTTCCTAATTTTCTTTTATATGAACTTAGAAAGGGTGGAATGGAAAGTCACGTTAAATTTTTCCCCGTTGACAGTGGGACTGGAATTATTTAAAATGTATAATTTCCAAGAAATGTACGTCACTCACAGACTTAAATTAAGGTAAGTGAAATGTGTAATAGTGGATGTCTCTCATGGTGGCTAATTCTTTCACTTCTAAAATTCAGTGGGGCGGGTCATCACTCTGAACCGGTCCTTCCCTTGTAGGTACGATAGACACTGCGGGTGTGCTCGGACCTGGGTGACGGTTATTGGAGACGATAAGGTGGATTGGAAGTTTCGTGACTGTGGTCAGTAGCTCTCGTTCAGAGGAAAGTGAGACACAGACTAGAATGGAACGAAACAGGGAGGAGGCCATGAACCCGAATATAGGCTCACTACTTGGGGAGGAACTCCAGACGTTGGCCATATCTTCTACAGAGCTAAAGAAGATTTCCCCGGGGCCAACAACATCGATCCTTTGCACGTTGTGGTCGACCAAGACGTATAATAGAGAAGTATTCAAGACCACCATGAGGAGACTGTGGAGGTCGAAGAACCCATGTCATTTTATGGAGGTGGGGGAGAATCTGTTTCATGTCCTGTTTGGAGAATTGGAGGACAAGGACAGAGTGGTGAATGGATGTCCCTGGCTGTACGAACGTCAGTTAGTGCTGATCTCGGAGGTGAAAGAAGAAACAGATTTAGCACATGTCGTGCTTGTGAAAACGCCAGTGAGATTACACATATCTGGGATCCCCTATATCATCGACAAGTCCATCTTAGGATCTCACATTGGATCATCTTTTGAAAGCTTCACTGATATGGAGGTCACCGAATCAGACATTAGCATGAGGGTGATTGTCGATTGCAGAAAGCCTCTTAGGAGAGGCATGTACATTCAAATTGCCTCCCAACAGAAGCAATGGCTTCCTTTTCAGTACGACAAACTGTCGTTGTTCTGTTACAGTTGCAGAATCATGGGACACATACACAAGGAGTGCAGTGTGAACCCAATGCTGCAGCAATCTGTGGAAGAGGAGATGCCATATGGCATCTAGCTGCGAACTGGCACCAAGCTATTGAAACCGAGGTTCAATGTCCACAATGCCAACAGAGTTACGCCTGTCAAATACCTTGGAGCTGTTGCAATCACCGCAAATCACAGTGATGAGGCAGTGGGAACTCAAAGAGACTGCAGTGAAGGGGGATGGGAGAGTGTCATAGTCGAGAGATGCCCTCAGCGAGGCTCCCACTTCCCACCGCAGTCTCCTCATTGCGTCATGCAGGAGATCCTGGCAGGGGAGACTGAACAGCGGACCCTTCTTGGTGCAACCATCTTGCCGAATGCCCACTCTACCTTGTCGGTGATGGAGAAGGATGACGAGCTCCCTAAGCCAGTGGTGGCCAGCGATGGAGGAAGAACGCGGTCCCATCTTGGTGATGCTTGCGTGCTCAAGGCCCACCACAACCGGTCAGTGATGGTGGAGGGCGTCGAATCCCATATATCTATGGCAGATAGGGGTGGTGGCGGTCAGGTGGGTGTCAACATAACACCAGTCCCGTCCTCACATGGGATGGACAACGCTGTTGGGGTTGGGGAAGGCCAATTTTCACAGAAGCTGTTTCAAGGGCCTGATGGGGCTGGTCCTTCTAGCGACGGTAAGTGGGAGATCAATATCGGCAGCAGAGTTTCGTCCACTCAGGACCAATTTCGCCTAAGACAATCCAGTGGCGATGGAAAAACCCATCATGCTGAAATGCACCAAGCTGGGACGGAGGCAATCTCAGTCAGCTTGCTTACTGAAATGTGCATACCAGATTCTGCATCCACTGAATTCAAGAATTCCATGGTGAGGTGTCCTGTTGGTTACACCATGCGGCCAGGCCATTCACAAGTGGCAGTGGGCAGCAGTGCATGGGGGGAAAGACATATCATGTGTGACACGGGGCAGATGGACTGGGGAGTGATTCCACACTCGGTTGAGGATGTCTATGCAGATGCACATTCAGGGAGGGACAGAGAACACATAGGTCATGAGGAGCTGGGAAAGCAGAGGGCTTTGAGGGTGGAGGACGGGCTCTTTGAAGTGCAGGTTGGACTAAGGGAGGACAGTTATGGGGCCAAGCGGTGTTCCTCGAAACCCACGGACAAGAGAGGAAAATGGAAAAAGCGGGTCAGATCAACAGAAGTAGTGATGCCATGGGACCTACATGATGATCAAAAGCAAGATAAGCAGAAAAGAGGCAGACCCAGCAATGGGGGAGATCATGGAGAATCACAGAAACGTCGGCGATTCTTCGGGAACCCAAATATGGACGAGGCGGAGGATGCGGCAAGCCCGCAGCCCCGCCTCATTTAAGATGACTCTTCTTGCTTGGAATTGCCGAGGGCTTGGGAACCCTCGGGCAGTTCGTTCTCTCCTTCATTTGGTCAGGAAAAAAGCTTACTGTTTGGTCTTCCTATGCGAGACAAAGTGCCATTCCCTACAGATGGAGGGCATTCATAGAAGACTCAATTTTGATGAGTGTTTTGTTGTCGACCCCCAGGGTAGGAGGGGAGGGCTTGCATTGCTGTGGAACAATAAGATGGCGGCAGCTATCAGGAGCTTCTCCAATAACCATATTGATGCAACTTTTTGTGGTTGG
>JAXCLR010000092.1:24237358-24270573 GCA_035584095.1 Annona squamosa
CCACACTCGGAGCTAAGCGATGGAGCCTTGGTAACTAGATGGACAAAACCCCCTGGCGGTTTTGTTAAGATTAACACGGATTGCCGATGTCTTGCGGATCGACATGGATTCGCATGTGCTGCAGTTATTAGAGATTCGATGGGTTCCTTTATTGCTGCTAGGGGATGGAAGGGGTCTGGAGCGAGTGATCCTCTATTCATTGAAGCATCTGCTTTTCTTCTGGGAATCAAATGGGCCATTCAACTTAACTTCTGGAGGACGCATTTTGAAACTGACTCGCTTGTGCTCTACAAGTTCTTGTCCACCCGTGACCCCATTTCTTCACCGGTGGGAATCATCATTGAGGAGATTAGATCGTTTTTGTCATTTTCAGAGTTTTTTTCTGTTCACCATGTGTTACGTCAGGGAAACGCTGTTGCGCACTCCCTTGCTGATTTGGTATCCGCCTCGTGTGAGGTAAATCATTTGTGGTGGGGTGTTCCACCCCGTGATATCATTGGAAAAATTTGTATAGACAATTTTTTGGAAATGAATTCTGTGGATTTCGCTGTCCTTCCCTTCTCTCAATTTGAGAGAACGTAGGGGCAGATGCTATCCTTTCATCAAAAAAAAAAAATAAATTCAGTGGGGCGTGGAAATAATAAACACTAGAGATCGACTTCAAAGACTAACTCGTTTGCTACTTTTTTTCACGTGTTTCGAGCTTATTTAATTAAAAAAATTAACAAATTTTTAAATATAATTTGTATAAGCTAGAATGTTGACATCGTAGAGCACATCAAAGCAGTCTTACATATTTCATCTCAAAATTATTTATACAGGCTAAGATATAAACATTATAAATTTATTAACAAACTTAAGTGATGTAATTCAATTAATTAAAATTATTTAATAACGGTCTAAAAATAAATTTTATTTTCTAATTTATTGACATTTTAAAGACGCTAAATTAAGCTAATTGATGAAATTTTTATCTCAGACAGGCTTATATGAATTAAGATTTAAATATTATAAAATAAACAAATAAAGCCGCTTTAGATACAAAACGTCACTGCGTCTGGCGACAAAGGAATGCATGGCACGAAGAATATTTTGGGCGCTTTTTTTAAGGTTAACTGCATAAAATTATTTAAATACTTTATTGAATTGATTTCATTGTCTAACCTGTTTAGTTAAAGAGAATATTAATTAATACTGTCTTATAAATTCTCATATCAATCTGATGTATATAATCAAAATCTACATTTCACCAAATATATGAATATAACCATTAATTAAATTCCTAATTGGTAAAATTTTTCTCCAATTTATTTCTATTTTTCAAAAATGGTCCTTGAATTTATGTAATTCAATATTTATAGTTCGGAATTTTAAAAATATTCTAAAAATTATTTTTATATTATAAATTTCAAAATCATATTTACCCTCTTTTATACAATTCAGTTCACATTTTAAAAAGTTTTGTCTTCCTTGAAACTTAACTTAAGTGATTACTTTGACTTTTGTTTTTATGAAATCCTTTTTAAATTTAATATATCGACTATGAATGGAAAATTTACTTTGTCTATTATATTTAATTTATATTTTTTATGAAAACTCTTTCATTTATTTAACATTGCTATACATGTTCATCATCTACAAATGTACGAAATGAATATAATAAAATTATTTAATGTTAAATATCAATTTTAAAATAGTATTTTTAACATATAAACAATTTAAAATGTTATTACCGTAAATTATTATTATATTCTAATACACATGTGAATGAATTTAAGTATTTTTTCTTTATATCTTCCTTTATACGTGAATACATCTATCTTTTAATGCAACCTATGCACATCTTAGTACATGAGTGCATCCGATGCCTTGATACATGTAATTTATGCTCATTATAGATTACCTTAATAATTTTTATTAAAATAAATTTAAATTAGAAAAATAAAATAACTTACAAAGATAATTTCTATTTATCTTAAATTTATTAAATAAAATAATTTGAAAAGAACTGCATTCATCTACAGCAATTTCCAACTCGAAAGTTAAAAAATTTCTTGCTTTAACCACTGTAGTTTTTCTAGTTTGATTTGTGTGTGTTTAAACTCTTTCTTAACAACCTATTTACAGACCTACAAGGTTCATCCTGTTCAGTTTATAAATCGATGGGGGACTTTGTAATTATTTGGCACCTGTAAAAATTTTCAAGTTAGACGTTACCCATTAAGAACTTAAATTATGAAAGTGAAGCGTGTAACAGTGGACGTCACCCATGGTGGGTGGCTAATGCTTTCGGTGCTGGAATTCAGCAGGACATGACAATTATAATTTATAAAGACCAGAGACTTCATGGTCTTAAATCTTCAGTGGGATGATTAGATGGACGTGACAAAGTCGTATATAAAACATAAATTACTTAAGCGGGAGACGCTTGTACTAAAACCTCTTTTATGGAACTTATTACATTTTTAACATTTGGATACTAAATGCAAAATTTACTCTATCTATTAGATTTAAAATTATTCCTGTTATGGTGAAAACCGTTTTATTTGTTATGGTGAAAACGTTTTATTTGTTTAGTATAATTGTACATGAGCCTCGTTTATAAATGGGAAAAATCTTTAGTTTAATATTAGATATCAATTTTAAAATAGCATTTTTAATATTTAAATCATTTAAAATATCGCATGAATAAATAATTATGTAAAGTATTATTACATTCTAATACATATGTGAATGGATCTAAACATTTTCTCCGTATCGCACCTAACCATATCCATTTTCGAGCAAATGTGACTTATACACATATAAGATATGGATGAAAATTTATTCAACATAAATAAATGATTTTAAATACAATAAACGGAATGTTTTTTTAATCAAGCATACAAAATTAAAAATTTGAACAGATTATATAAGACTACTACAAACGAGCGTAACCTCCTAAATTTGTGAATAAGTAAAATTTATCAATAATTTTGAAGAAATATTTGATTGGGGTTAGATTTGATAATGACTATTTGAGAGGTAATTAGGATGATTTAAAATTTTTAAGTTGACCAAGTCAATAGAAATTAATGAAAATAAAAAAAATAAAGGTGAAAGTGAAAATATATGAAATACTAACCATGAAGCGACTTCCGTCAAAAAGTTCCACCGCCTTGCCGTTGGGAACTTCTAGACGCACGCAACCTAAGCCATGCAACCCTATGGAAGTAACGTTCGCTCTTTTTTTTTTTTTTTTTTATTGGAATTCGCTCTTAGTTAAAATAAAAATAAATAAGATAATTATATAAAAATATTAAAAAAATTAAAATATTAAGATACAAATAGAAAACATAGGACATTTAGGGTTCAACCTTACGGTAACTTCTTTGGCCACATGGGTGAGGCAAGAAGTTCAAAACTTGCTAATTGCAGGTATAATAAGTGGCGTTTTTACAGTTTGGTCCCTCCTATAATAGACGTATTATAATTTTTCTAGTGGTAGGGGTTTACAATTTCCCCTCTACCCCAGGGGTTTGGAAAAAAAAATTTCTTTGTGGTGCGAGGGTATGCATGCATTTCATTGGATGGCATAATGTATGCAAATATAAAACAAAATGCTCATCTTTTCTGGAAAATAAAATATCCAAGGGCAGTAGAGTCATTTCCAGGTGGCCGTTCGTCGACCTATGTTACCGGCATCTTAAAAAGAGCTCCTTTGGAGCCCAACCAGCTGATTCCAACCACGCCTTCTAAAAAAAATCTCCGCACTTTCTTCTCACACAAATCTCTTCACCTTCCCTCCAGACTTCCCAAATATTCGAAGAATCTTCCTTGGTTGCCTACCCCCGTCTATCTTCTTCTTTCCCTTCCTTACTTCTTTAAAATTACCCAAGAAATTTTGAGCTGAAGGAGAGAGATAAAGAGGCCATGTGTGTGCAGGACCGTGAACAGCAAATGGGGGATGGAATGGACCAATTGGGTCGCTGCGATCCATTCAATACGGAAATAATCAACCCCAACATCGAGAAATGGGACAAAGATTCAGCAAATGGTTCGGAAAATCGATTGGTCGGCTCTATACGTCCTGTAAGAATGCATTCTCCTCTCCTCTCCTCTCTCTCTCTCTCTCTCTCTCTCTCTCTCTCTTTCTCTCGGTTGCAATTCTCTTTGCTCATATGGGTCTCGTTCTGACATCAATTTCAGGGAAATTTGATTTTCTGTTCTTTTTGTGTGTCATGAATTGCGGTTTTTGTTGTTTTCGGTTTATGGAAAAATTGTATTATTTTTTCTTATGGGGATTTTATTGGATGGAATGATCATCAGTTTGAGCTGAATCTAAATTCTTCGCGTTCTGGATGGTGAAAACGTCTTTTATGTATTAACTTATATTGAATTGCATTTCCTTCTTGTCCTTTCCTTTCTTGTCTACAAAGAACGATGTGACTTCCTAACCAGAATAAGGAATCTGGCATGACATTGCCGATCAATAAAATGGTTCATGGGCTCAACGAGTTGATTACTTTTTAGGCGACTAGTTTTGAACATATCAATCACCTTCGAGAATTAAGGCTGCCCAACCTAGAAAGCAACCACTTTTAAGCACAACCAATCGAGAATACAAATGCCAATATGCTAGTTAAATGAATTGGTCTGCAGTGAAAACCATAACGGATGAAAGATCCCTCAGTTTTGTAACCCGGGCAGCAGTCTTATCTAAATGATTGGATGGTCTTAAAAATACAATTATTAGGAAAGCGAACACACCTCATGTCTTTTTCTGTCTTCATATTCTTTTAAATACATCTCTTCATAATACTTTCCACTCGTATGAGAAAGGAATACATAAAAATGGGATATGCTACGGTGCAGTTGGCTGTGTATGGGCCCCATCTTGATGATGAATCAAAATCCAACCCATCCAATGTATGCAGAATCATTTATTTAACTACTAAACCAAGTTTGGTTCAAAGCAAAGATGTGCATGGGCACTATCTGAAAAAAGGGTAAAATCAATGTGATGACAATGGTTGATTTATCTATCAATTCGAAAGCTATATATTCAACATCTAAACCGTCTAAAACATTGTTTTTATATGGATAAATGATTCTATTGAGTATTATTACATTATTACACATCTATGAATGGATCTAAGAGTATTTCTTGAGCCTGGGTATCTGATCGAAATGATTTTTGGGTGCCATGGTAGAATCAATGATGCTAAACCAAATGACTAGTTGAATTTTGATATAATTGTTGATGTGGGACCCATTTGTAGCTATTCGGACCATAGTTGGGAATAAGAATGCTGAGAATGAAAGTTCAAAGGACTAGGGATGACAAATCCAACAAGAGGACAAATGAATGATAAACTTGAGGGGACATTTCCAGTCTGACAATTAGAAAAGAAGGGGAGGGAAAAGAAAATGGAATTTGGAAAGGAGAGGAAATGGGGGTGATGATTGGAAATAAAGTGCTAGGAGAAGGTAGACTTTTTGGATGTGTGGGCAATGAAAAGGAACACTTGGAAGTGTAATTTTTAGGGTAAGTAAATGTCAACATCAATTAGTTAGATGGAAGAAAAAGGATGAGAAGTGATCTCCATATCTTTTCCTTGTTAAAAGATGCACCCTTCTAAGAATTTGTGAGAGGGAAATTTCTGTTGTGCCTTGAAGTTATAGAAAGACCTGCAAAAAGGAAAAAAGATTAATAGTTTTTGAACTTCAAAGATTAATATTCATATTGTAGAGATAAAATAGTAACATTGTGTTGTTTTGATGCATGAGCACTTTTAGGGGTATCCAACCTGAACCCAACTAACCCAGCCTGAAAATAAGTAGGGTTAGGTACAGTTTTCTAAAACATAGATTTTCAAAGTGCGCTCAAACTGATCTACTTTTATAGATTGGGTTGGTGCTGGTTAAGGGTCAGTCAACCCGACGCAATTTGTATATTATAATTAATATATTTCATTTATATTTGATGTGCATTTTTCTTTTTATTCTATAATAAAGATGCTTATTTGGTTGTGAAGCTTAAATGAACTTGATTTGTATTTGATGTATTTGAAGATTATTGTTCTTAGATATATGATCTTTTTGTATAAGTTCATGTTTTGTTTAGTTAGAAGTTTATTTGGATATGTATATGTTTGTCTTTTAATATGTTCCCTCTCTTTAGATTCATATGATCATGTATATGCAAGTTTCCATATTATTTTTTCTTATTAACTAGCAATTATGTATGGAATGGGATAAAAATTTATATGTCAAGCTTTTCTTTACCTATAATCTATGAACATGAATTCAACCTGAAACCAACCCATTTGTCGTAGTATTGGAATAGAGTTGGGTTGGGTTTATAAAAGAGGGTTGGAGTTAAGTTGGGTTAAAGTTTTATAAATAGAGTTGAAAATACTCCAACCTAAGTCAACCTGACCTGATTTACAACCCAAATAGTTTTGCTTATTTAGATCTTGTAGTTATTCTTTATATGCTAATCTTATTTTATCTATACTTGGTTATTAAAGGGAATTAGTGTAATTGCATTTGGCAATGATTGATGATGAATTACCTTCCCTTGGTAAAGTGTTCACAACATATCTTATTCTAAATGAACCCCAACCCGAAAGAGACCTGGTGTCATAGTATAGTTGGGACATTGTACCTTCTACCAGGAATTCTGACCTCATTTTTGAGGCTTTCTTTTTGCGTCTATCCAGATGTACAGCCAGCTCGATAGGTTACTAACATAACCTTTTCTTGCGTCAAACCCTGGACCAAGTTCATAAGGATGCTGCTGGTCATTATGCTGTTGCCAATGCCTTCTTGACCAGTGCTACACTTTTAAGATAAAATTGGTTAGGTTTTTGAATGAAAAATAGGAGTTGATTAGAAATATAGGTATTGCTGAGTCGAAAATAGGGTTGTTAAAGTAGATGGGGTTGAATAAATGTCACACCAATTGGAAATGATGGGGAAAGCAGGAAAATAGATTTCCTTCTACTTTCATTCTGAACAGGGCCAAAAATTTTAAATTGGATCTTCTTTATAAAGGCTGCGATCTTTTAAATATCTTCATGTTTTTCAATAGGAACCCAAAGTTGAGCCATCAAAATGTAGGTGAACTCCCAAGTCCTCCGGATTTCTAGCAGTATAAGAAATGTATTTGAATTGGCTAGTTCTAGATTTGACCTTCAAAAAACCTTTCTTTTCTCCTCCATATTACTTGTTCTGATTCTGTGCCACAGTTAAAGATTCATGGCCATTCGCTTTTTGCAGATTAGTCTATGTGCAGACCATGTGTAACGTCAAATTGACGGGACAATTCTAAGCGCCTTTCTGGTGTAGTTTGATGAGAGTTTCTAGTTATTTCCTCCTTTTTCCCTCATTGTAAATTTTTTGTTCAATTATGGGTTTGGTTTTATCTATTCCTTTGCTGACATTACTTCCATCTCAGCATAGAAACTCTGACTATCTAGAGTATTAAGCCAATTAGAACTGCTGCAATATGGTTATCAATGCGTTCTGCATAGCCTTAGAATTTTGTTGACCTATTTACTTTTGATTTTTTTTTTTTTTAAAATAAGTGGTTCCTATCTACTGAGTTCTTGTTCAACCTTTTGCAATTAGAAATTTCTTTACTTTATTTTTCACAATTCAAGCATCTCTATTTTATCAGTTATAATATTCAATCTTTAAATGCTTTTCAGCTAGAAAGCATTTGCGAGAACACAGTGGTCATGGACAGCAAAGCTAGTCAACCTCTGTATTTTTCTCCTGTCATTCGGTCAGGGGAATGCTCTGATATAGGCAGCCGAAGTTACATGGAAGATACTCATGTTTGCATTGCTGACTTGGCTGAGAAGTTTGGTTATGATGTCCTGGATGGGGATGCTGTTTCATTCTATGGGGTAAGTTTGTCTTAATTAGCTGATTTCTGCAACAGCTTACATTTCACTTGTAATCTTTTTATCTAGGGTGCTGACACATCTCATCTGCATCATCTTCAAGTATGGCTGTGTAGTTTGCTAATTCGTAACATGTACTTTTCTCAGCCGAAACAACAAAACTATGTTGTGGTGTTTGAGAAAATCAAATAGTTTACATTGAAAGGGAGTCTTGTGCATGGAGTTTCCAGTAGCATCTCTCATGTGGGGAACCATAAAGGAAGTTCATAATTACGCAAGTCTTCCATGGTCAAGACTCAAAATTTAGGGTGTGTCTGGGAAATGATTGAATGAAAAGTTTTTGAGATGAGAAAAAATGACGTGATATGATAAATGTAATAATGAAAAGTAAAGAGAATAAGGGTAAAATAGATAGGTTAGTTGTATGGGTAGTTGAGTAAAAATGATTGAAAAGTTGGGTAGTTGTACAGGAACGTGCGAAGAACTGATTAAAAAATAGGGTAGTTATGAAGAATGAAAAGTTTTATGTGTAGCTAAACATGCCCAAGTTGGCTTTTTCTTATGATGCAAAAGATGAAGTAATAAGAACACACTAACTATTGCTTATGGGATCATCATTGAAGTGGACTTCATGAGCAAGAGAACCGTTGAATCAATTTCATGGATGAAGCCAAAGTTATTTTTTTAAGCATGGGAGACAGACCAACTTGAACTTACTCCATGGAATAGACTTTTTAAAAATAACAATAATACTAATGACCTAGGTGAGTAAATTGGGTCCAGTCGCTTAAATTGGGATCTATCAACCTCCCTATTTGTAAAAGTTTCAACCCAATCCCCAATCCAATCATATTTTTGAAATCTCAACCTAACACTAATCCAACACGGTGTGGAATTGAGATTGGGTTGAATTTAGGTTGATGATGGGACTTGAAAAATCCAAGTGTTAATTTTGATTGTGCTGAATTTTTATTAAAATTTTTTAAAGTAAATATTCTACATCAAATGCACGGTAAAGAAGCATTAAAAATATTTTAATGGTAATATGGGGAAAAATGTTAATGTTGTGCTTGGGGTAAATGGAACCCAAACATAATTGACCCAAAATTCATGTTTAGCGTTGTTCAAAGACAAAATAAAAAAGAGATGAAACACATGCATGGAGAAAAAAATAAAACTTTACAAATCATGATAGATCACATGAGATTTTGGTCCCTAGTTAGCAAAGAGATACTCCATGATAGACCAAATATATCATGATGTGACCTTGCTTGGATTTAGCATATCTCTAGGCTTATCCACTATGTTGGCAAGTCAAAGTGTGGACTGCATGAGTATTAGATCAATTATCAAAGATTCATTTCACTAAGGACAGGGAACAATTAATGAGATCCACCATGATCTGACTTAGATAATTGAAACTAGGCTGGTTTTGATGATTCCTGGCAAGGTGATTGTGTCTTTGGCAGAATAACGACATATATATAGCGGGTCTCAAGGAGGCAGGCTAAGTGTCTTCCTTGATTTGATCAACTCTCTAATTAGGGATCTCCTTCAGAAGAACAAGAGAAGAAGCTCCTATTAAGAGAAAGGAGAGGGGGCAAAAGAGCAAGAGATGGCAAGAGAACCCTTAGCTGGAGTTGTGCCCAAATAGAGGGTGAGGATGTCACAGGGAGGTGTGCAAATGAGGCCCCAAAGGGCTCTATTTGTAGGCTTCTAGATGGGTCAATTGCAAGTTCGTGGTGCATGTAGTGTGGATTTGTGCGTGCAATTATAGGTTTATGAAATACTTGAACCCACAATTGACAAGGCGCCCAATAAATGACCCTGAGCCTAGATCTTGTGGGTAATAGGTCGTAGACCCAACATATGAACTGGGCTTCTTGCTCTAATTGAATTAGCTTTACCTTGTTTATTATGGCTGTTGATATTGAACTCATGAGCATTTAGACACAAATGTTAGGTTTTAATATCTTAGATCAATCTTAATCGTTTAATGTAAAATTAGATTGCACTAACTTCGATATCGCTTTAGGACATCTCAATTGTAAATATTTTGCTCCTTGAGTTCCCTTCATGCTCTTCTGTAGTCGGTGCTTGTGCTTGTACCCTCTCATCAGATTGTATTCCATGCATAGTAATGCTTCAGAAAATGCCCACTGATAGATAATTTTCCTATACCATCACTATTTGCAATGTGATGTGATTCTCATTTTGACATGAACTTTTGGATAAGTTTACCCCCAACCATTAGTTCAATGTGCAACCTACACATTAAGTCGCCCCGGTAGAAGGATTGATGTTTAACTGCTCGATTATACGCCTAGGTCATTTGAGCTTGATACAACTCAATTTATTTTTTGGCGTGCAAGTGCTTTTCATCCAAAGCTTCGAGCTCCTCATATTATGACTTTGTCTGTTAGTCAGTTGTTAGTGTTGAATTCATCATGATTCCAAGCAAGGATAATTGCACCTCAAAACTGTATCAAATCCGAACGCCAAAGAGTATGGAGTAGCATTAGCAGTTGTTTGGTGCAAATGCGATAAGCACATAGCATCTCTAGCAATTTGAGATGTTAATATTCGTTTATTTTTATCGGCTGTTCTCTTCATAATTTTGCAGGTGGTAAGACATTGAGAGCACATGCTTAATGCCCTCTTTACAAAAAAATCTCTCCATTTTTTCATTTTCAAATGGATTACCATTGTTAGATGTAATTTGATATTCAACTTCGTAATGACAGATCATCTTGAATTTGATGAAGTCAATCACTTTCCTTTCTCTGACTCTCTTGTATGTGATGGCCTTTATCCACTTCAAGAAGTAATCTGCTGCAACCAGTATATAGACGCGACACTTAATGGCAAGTTGTTGCAATATTAATCTCCACCATGAAAATGACCACGAAATGCTGATAGGAATTAATTCTGTCGACTGAACATGGTCAATATCTCCATTCAGTTGGAAGTGGAAGCATGACTTAGCAAAATGTACAGTTTGCTATCATGTTTGGCTAGTAAAAGCCTGGACACTTGATCTACCTGTATGACCTTTGGTCAGACAAGTGCCCACCAGATTTGCTTGAATGTTCTTGCATAAGTGTATACTGTATCTCCTCCCTGCTTAAGCATCAAAGCCAAGGTGTATGATTGACCATAAAGTGTATTATTGTAATGTATGTATCGAGTGACTCTTTTTCTCATTGTTAATCTTTCTCGTGGATCATCTAGAAGCATCTCATGTTGCAAGTAGCTGATCTATGGAGTCCTATGGAGTCTGCCAGTCATCAACACTAAGCTCCATACAAGCAGCACATTGCACTCTATTGGTCTCTTCTTCAATATCTTTAGGCATGCAACTCTGTTGTTCCACCTTGACCGCCACCTCTTGCCCTCCCACAACAGCCAATGCATTAACAATAGTATTTTCTGGCCTTAGGATGTGCTCCAAGCTAACTTAGGAGAATTCCTCGAAATATTCTTGGGTAACTTCAAAATATACATGCAACGTTGCATGTTTGATCTCACACTCAGTGGCTAACTATTATATCACCAACCATGAGTCTTTGAGAATGTCCATATTTGCAAGTCTAAAGTTTAGGGCAATTTGAAGCCCTAAGATCAATGCTTTTACTGCTCGATTTAATTTTTTCCAAATAGCAGTATGAAAGGACGTCCTTTATGGGGAAATAAACACAAGCTTTGTTGGCACCGTTGAAGTACATTTGCCAAGGCTTGTTTGCTTGAGCGATGAATACCTTCTCAGCAAATCTTCTACTATTGTAACTGCCTTATTAACTAGATATGTAGCTAGGGATGAGAGACTTTTCCCTTCATTGATATTGTTAGGATTGATGGATTGTGGAGCAACTTTTTAATGGTATGGAAAGCATTTTGACAAGCTTTCTCCAAAGTAAGACCTGTATCCTTCTTTAGTGGGCAATAAAAAGGTTAACATTCTCTGCCAGGTTAACAATGAATCTCCTAGTGTTTGAAAATTGGCCATCGAAACTTCTTAGCTCATTTATACGTTAATGAAGGCATGTTTCTGGCGGCCTTAGCTTTTTGAGGATCCCTCTATCTCTCAATGACTAGTAATGAAGCCTAAAGATTTTCCTAACCCAACTCTCAGTGTGTACTTAAAGAGGGTTCATGCATAGGTTATTCTTTCTGAGGTATACGAAGACAGTGCGGTGATCCTTATGATGTTGATCAGGACCATTCATGATTTGGGATATTGGTATGAGGTAGCATATCGGCCCCCTTAAAAAAGGATATGATAGAACCATAACGTATTGGTATTGGACGAAGTTTTTCTAACAAAAAAATGAAAAGATTGTCGAATGTTCAAAAAATTGAGAAATGTAAGATTATAATTATTTAATATCTTGTGTATATATATGTGATGATGTATCAGTTCATTTTATCTTATAAGTAGCTGTTTATGACAATAATATGCAATATGAGTTTTGTATGCAATATTTCCACTAAACATTAGGATATTATGCTCAAAGTAAATAACAAACAAGAAGACAATGAAAAGAAGACAAAAATAGACAATGCACAAGGCCTCAAACCTCCAATAAATTTTATGTTCTTACAAATCAGAAGATTCAAAACCACCTTATAAATGTAGACCTAAATAATTAATTTCAGTAAAAATATATAAATAAAGTAAATAGTGAAAATATACCTTAAAAACAACGGGTTTCATGGGAAACAGATTTGTTTACATGCACACAAATTTTCTTTCTTTTTTTATATTTTAAGAATTATTTATTACAATTCTAACTTTTTGTAATTTGGAAAAATAAAAATAAAGTTAAAATATGCCTAGGTTGTAATGAAAAAGAAATAGATATTATTGTAATTTGTAAGCAGGTTTATTTAAATCTTTCGTAATTTTCTTCTTTTAAAATTTTCGCTATTATTTCTTATGTTTTGTTATTTCTGTAATTTGAGAAAAAGGGCGAAATTTGCTCAACTTGGACGAGTAAATAGAGGTTATTATTATTGACAGATTCATGAACTTTCACCTTTTTTTCTTTTTAAAATATTTTCGTAATAAAATTATATAAAAAATTAAAACATTAACTGTAAATCACAAAATTAAAGCAGCAGTTTCGATTCACCAAGGACTCTTTAGATCTGGCACAGATCTGATGATTTATGCTAGAAATATGCATAAATCAAAGCTTTTTGGGATTTCCCCAAAATTCGTTCTTCACCCTAGATCCGAAATTTATACCCCAAATCATTTGTTTTTCCTTTGATTTAATGCAGTAAGGCAGTCGAAATTACCTCCCCTAGCTTCAGTTACGATTGAAACCAAGCAAAAACAACATTTTGGTGGATGTTTATCACCCTTTTGAATGTCTGGAAAACAGGGTAGATTCTTTTCATAAAAAGAAAACCATGATATGTTCTGTTGTTAGCTGTTTTGTAGTTGATTTCAGCACTCCAGTGCCTCATTGCATTAGCAGCGTCAAAGGAAGGAGGAGGAGAATCCCAAACAGCAAATAAAGGATTGAAAACAAGACGCTGCTGGTTGTCCTTTTGTAGCAAGATCTGACACACCCATCCGCTTTGCATTTATTTGGGCCCATCTAAGAAGCTCAATGGATGATAATTAAGTGGGAACATCAAGTAGCAAGAGTTAGGAATCAAATTTGTTCAGCAATCTTTCTCTTTGCAAGTAGACCAAGAACAACAACATTAACAACTTGGATGTGGAAATGATTGGGGACAAACAATTTTTTTTTTATCACATATGAATGGCATGGGAAGGCCAACAAATATGATATATTTGCATCATCTTAGAAACAAGATTAAGAATGACAAGACATAAGGGGGCAAGTGATGATACAACATGTTTGATGACTAGTCAAGAAGATGGGACCCACTAGAGAGTAGAGAGTTCAAGAAAATTTAAATAAAAATATAATAATTGAATAACAGACGAGCAGGGAATGATAAAGAGTTGACTTACCATGCCACTAATGCCATGAAACTAAAATGGTTTTGCCGAAGCAACTCTTATAATTATCCAAAAGGACTTACCTAGATTTCTAACTTTGTGTTAGTAAGCATTGTAAATAGGGATGATCAAGCTATGGGCATACAAATTTCACAACTCTTAATCCTATAGAAGGCCATCATTTCTCTTCAAACTAAGCCACACATCTCAAGAAAACCCCTCACCTTAACCCGTTCTATCATTTGCTATTTGCCAAGCCCTCCAAGCTATTAAGAAAACAACTACTGTACACCTGGCAAAGGCTTTTCTATTCTTTATTCTATCAATTGCTCAAATCATAAGAACCCTCCTAACATCCACTGTCCTCTTGGTCATCCATTTATCTCATGTTACCCAACATAATATCGTCACTCATCTTCTCTCTCTCATCATAGCCTTTTTGGTTAGCTTGTTGAATGACACCCAAGTTGGTGAATGTTACTGATGCTTACATAATTAAAGACAAGCTACACACCTCATCTAAAAGTCCATTATTATCATTACATCTGTCCAAAGTACTGCACACGCCCATTTATCTCCATACCATTCATTTTCCAAGCAACATAAGACCTCCGTCATTATCATCTACTTATGATGGCCATGCTATGAATTTCTAAAAGTACCCTAGAAACTCATTTTCAATACTACATCCTCCAACCAAGAGTAATCATATTTCACACTATCATCTAGCCATACAATAGTGCTTCAATGATACTCAACTTTGTTACCATCTCTTACTAAGTCAAAGCCCAACTTCGATTTGCACCACCCTCTTTGCCAATCCAAGCCTTAATATATTTTTCTAAATCTCTATTCATCTTTCCACCTCCCATGCATTGTACCATCTACTTTCTCATGTTGCTAAGTGAGAGGAGTAGCTTACACTTCGGTGAGGTCCACTCTTCCCACTAGGTTCATGATTATTCTCTAAGTTAAAGCCCACTTACATGTCATATTTCTTAAATCTAAGATGACTCATATCCTCCTCTTTTGAGAGATCTCTCTCTATTTGCTCTTGTTATCAGGTGAGTTTGGATTTTTTAATTGCGGCAATAGAGTTGCCTACTCATGATCATGGATTTAACCCCGCCATTTGAATATGAAAAATAGGGAATAGATTCCCGTTCCAACCTTTTAGAGATTGTTAACTATCCACATGTCATGGATGACATCTCAACCCTCTTGAGTTTTGTTAAAAAAAAAAAAAAATCATTTTGAAATTTTTAGGATTCACAAGTCAAAAGATAGAAAAATAGCTAATATTGTTTATTACCTTTGGATGATAGATCCGATTAGAATTTCTGTATGACTGGTGCATTGTGATGAGACTATTCACCTATTCGATTAGTGGTGACTTAGTCTTAAGTTTGTTTACTTTTGTTTATTTTCAGCATTATTGCATCATTTTTCATAATATTAACTAGACTTAGTCTTAAATTTGTTTTCTTTTGTTTATTTTCAGCATTATTGCGTCATTTTTCATAATATTAACTACTAAATCATGCGTCATGCTAATTTTCTAACCTTGTATTTCATCATATTTAAATTTTGTTCACGCATGTGTAGGCATTTCCGTTTGTTTTTTAGTATTGTATTACGTTGATTTTTTGCAATTGCATGTGCATGCATTCTCAAATTTATTTTTCAGCAATTTGTATAGCTTGCATCATGTAGTTTTATGCCCACAAGTCGGCTGGTGCTTGTAGTTATAGGCGTTATAATTCTTTTCTATCCAAAGACTCACCTCAACGAAGTTGCCAAATTGTAGTGCCTGCAGTGATTGGCACTATGACGAGCCGACCAATTGCGTAAAAATGTAATGTGAATGATGTAAAATGACAAAAAATAAATGTATGAGTGCATGCACCACAGTTGCAGCAGTTAAACATGATGTAAAAAGAAGGAAATAGATGTGAAATGCATGTACTGCAAGAGCTGAAATCAAATATGAATTCAAGTTAGTGGGTTTGTTAGCTTGATGTGAGTCAGTGGATTAGTGAGTTAGCATGGTGTGAGTTAGTAATCTAAGTTGGTATGATGCATGAAAGTTAGCTGTTAGTATCATGAATGATGTTAAAGAAGGGAAAATTAGATAAATAATTACAAATGAAATAGAGTCACCACTAACCAATTGATGATGGTTAGGTCATATGCATTAAGGATCTATATACAAAGATTTTGAATGGATTGTCACTAAAAGACGGTAAATGAAAACACAAAGTGCACGTATTTTTTATTTTCTCTTAATATAGTAGTAGGTTAGTAGGTTAACATGATGCAAGATTAGAAAATTTGCGTGATGCATGAGTTTTTTGAATTGGGGTGATGTAATGACGTTGAAAATAAATAACAAGAAATAAAATTAAGACGAAGTTGCCACTAATCAAATGGGTGATTAGTCTCATTACGATCATATAAAAATTCTAAGTGAGACTCATCAAAAGATAATGAAATATTAGTTATTTTATCTCTTGGTTCGTGGGTCTTAAAATCTAAAATAAAATTTTTACAAGAGCCCAGGGGGGTTGGGATGTCATTTCTTACATGTGAAAAGTTGATTGGAAGGGATTGTCTCTAAAAAGTAGAAACGGGAATTTATTCCCTTATTTTTTTTTTGGAAAATCAACGGCGAGACTTAGATCCATGAGCACACATTGGCAACTCCATTGTCAAGGTCAGTGGATCTAAACTTACCCCACAATATGAGCGAATAGAGAGAAGGATTTCTTAAAATAGATTGATATGGGTTATCTTGGATTTATGGAATATGATGTGTTGGTGGGCTTGAGCTTAGAGAATAGTTATGAGCTTGGTGGGAATAATGGATGTCAATAAAGTTGTAGGCTAACACCTTCAATTTGCCAATGTTATAAAGTGGATGGAATAATGCATGGAGGTGGCAACATGACAAAGGTTTAGAAAAATATATCAAAGTTGGGATGACATGGATGTAAAGGGGGTAGTGCAAATGGCAATTGTCTGTCAACTCGGAAAGAGATGGTGAGAGAGTGAAGTGAGAGCTGGGGAAGCGTTATTAAGGCCTCATTGTATGGTCGGATGATGGTATGGAATATGATGAATTTTGGTTAGAGGATGTGGCATTGAAAATGACTTTCTGAAGTATTTAGAAATGCATAGGTGTGACCATCATAGGTGAATGGTAATGACAAGTGTGTTATGTTGTTTGGTAAATGAAGATTGTATGAGGATAAAAGGGTGTGAGCGGTATTTCGTATGGAGGTAATGATGATAGTGAACTTTTGGATGAGGCGTGTAGCTTGTCTTGAATTATGTAGATGTCAATAAAATCTAGCAGCTTGGGATTTCATTCAACTAGCTAGGCATAGTAAATATGATGAGATAGACAAGATAAGTGATAATACTGTGTTGAGTAAAATTATGGCAAATGGATGACTAGGTATAGAGTGGACGTCAGGAGGTTCCTATGGTTTAGGTGGTTGATGGAATAGATTATTAAAGGGCCTTTGCTTGGTGGATGCCTGGGGTTTTTTTAGCTTGCTATGAGAAGGAGATTAGAAGAACGACGGGAAGCTTGGAAGTCTTGAGAAATGGGGAATGATGGCACGTGGCTAAGATGAGGGGTTTTCTTGGGATGTACGAATTGGTTTGAGAGGGAGAAATGTGACCTTTTATGAATTTAGGAGTCATTGATTTTGCATGTCCATAGGCTTGATCACCAACATTTGTAATGCCTAATAATGCAAAATTTTGAATCTAGGTTGGTCTTTTTGGATAATTGTGCTAGTGGTTTTAGAAAGTTATTTTGGGTCTGTGGTATTGGTGGAATAGTAAGTATACTCTTTGTCATTCCTTGATCTGGTCTATTATCCAATTATTATAGCTTATTTGATTTTTCTTGATCTCTCAAGTGGGTCTGATCTTCCTATGTCTTTTGGAGCCATCCAACATGTTGCATCGCTGGTTTCCGCCTTATATCTTGTCCCCATTGATCTTGTTTTTTAAGTTGTGCAAATACGTTATATTTAGCCTCCCAATGCTGTTCCTTTTTTTTTTTATAATTTTTTTTTATAATTGCCTAACAATGCCAATCTTACGTGGTCCAAAAATAGTTTGGTCTCTTCATCTAATAACTTGTTGATTTCAACAATGCTCTGTTGTTCCATGTCTAGGCGGAATGTTTGTGGAGCTTGCTTCACTTTTTCTTATTTAAAGCAATAAGCAAGTGATACATAGCAATATTTGGATCCAAACCAAGCATTTTAGATATTCTCTGGGCAAGACATCTCTAAATTCCTAAGTAGGATTTAAGAAAAGTAATGTAGGGGTGAAATCCATGCAGAACTAGTTCTATGAGAGCACAGCTCCTCATCCAATATCTTTGTCATCTTTCTCATTAGAGTGGAACAACACCACCTAGTTGTCCGTGCTAGTGTTGGAGAGTCGTAAAAGGTCAAATCTCATTGTCCCCAAAAACATTTGAAGTGGCATTAGAGGCAAAGATTGAGAAGTAAATGCCGGCATGGGATGAACTGAATGCTACTGCGAGAGTAGCAATAGCAGCCCCCAAGGCTATTAAGAGAAGGTTCTAGTGGAGCAACATATAGACATTTAGGCAAAATTCTCAATGTCGTTTATCTTCATTTGAAAAGCTGAAATCTTTTATCCAAAATCCTCAGATTTTGGCTTTCTTTTTGATATTCTTGGGTTCTACGAATATATGAAATCTTAGATTTTTTGAATTTATACTTCAATGAAGCTTGTCATTTTCATCAAATTGCAGGTTTAGACATATTTAGAAGTGTTCCTCATATCGATAATATCCTATTGTCTACAATAATATCTTTTTAAACAGTCACCAACACGATAAATTGTTGGAAAATAGTACTTTATCACTTTTGTGCCATTTATTGATAATATCTTCAAATTATCAATATTATCATTGGTATTTGTTTTTTGTACGTATCATAGAACCCTAAATGATAACATTGACTTGTTGAAAACACGCCTCGATCAGATGCTTTTTGGAAGTTAGAAGCTCCCAAAACACATTCTAACTTTCTGAAAATACTATTTCTACATATCGGAGATAGATTCAAAACTTCTATTTGTAATTTAAAAGGGGGAATTTCATTTTTGAAAACAAATTCAAAGTTCCTAATCAGACAATGAGATGCTGTTAAGGTCAAAAATTGAGAATTCTTTATTTTTTCTTACTTTTTGCTTTGAAGGTCACCTTTTTATAACATGTAAATATTATTACACAACTTTATAGAAAAATTAAGGAGCATTCCGAAAGAATTAAGGTATTGCTCTTATCTTTTGCAAGAATTGTGATTGACCAAAATTCCCAAATACTTGGATTTAGGGTATTTGGTGTTCACCAAAATTAGAACTTTTTCACTCCACAATTACCCTTTGTTCGATCACTTTTTCGTATCTTTTTATACGATTCCTACTTTTCAATCATTTCTTCACTATTTTTCATTCAACTACCTTACCTATTTTAATTTTATTTTTGTCGTTGTTTATCATTAGTCTTATAAAATCACATCACTTTTTCCCATTTAAAAACTTTTCACCAAAAACTTTTCTTTCAAAAGATTTATCAAATGCTAAACACGCCGTTAGCATAAATCTGTTATATTTGATGGTTGTAGTATAAAGATGGAAGATCTAATACATGATGACACAGTGCTAGGTTTTTAGGTTACCGTTTATCTATGGTATCATGATAGGTAAGAAGTAAAGGCATCTTAGATAGTAAAAAATTTCTAATGGATGAAACAACCTTAACTATATAGGTACCTTGTACATTTGCAATTGATGACAAATATATTGTGAAAATTGTTTATAATTAGTGGCGCAACTTAGGTCGATTCAGTTTGGTTCTTGGTCTACTCTATTCATAACTATTTCGAAAAAGTCTACCTTATTTATAACTTATTTGAAAAAAGTCTACCCTATTATGCTTATAAGTTATTTTAGTTCCTAATAAATCATATCCTACCCATTTGAAGGTCAAGTTGGTTTGGTTGCAATTCTAAATTGGTTCCTCCGATACCCCCGATAGCAACATGATAATAATATAATTGCATTAAAATATAGCGACAATCTACATTAAAGGAAGTCCACAACTATTTTCGAACAGATAACTAAATTGATTTATTGATAGTATTTGTGAATTTTTTGCTTTATTTTGTATTTATGAATCCCTCTTCTACATAACTCATGATATCAATGTTAATCATGTATTGTTAGTTGAAGCTAGTTAGAATACTTGTTTATTTCTTAGAATTCATTTTTTTTGCTTAAGCATTTTCAATTAGTCCAATTTTATGGGGTTGATTGTGTCATGTTTAAAATAAAATCTTATCTTATAAAATGGACTAGTATTGTTGCCACTCACACAATATACCCATCCCTCACTAGTCAAAATCACTTATAAAAAAATCAACATTCATAGAAGGAACAAAGTTCAAAGCCAATATGAAAGCAATCTATCAAGGTTTGTTGCACTTTGAAAGGAAACTCATTCCTCTCTTGTTCCCATTACAACATAGGAATTTAAATGTAACCAGAGAGATTAATCCTTTGTGTAAAACAATTATATAGACTAAAGTTATCATGGACATAATTTTAGTCCATGTCTAGTCCAAGCATGGCATTATCATGAATGAATAGGTACGACATTCTTTTCAAAGTTTTCTTCATCTATAGTCATTGGACCCACATTTTTAACATGCGTGCCATATACATGTTACAAGAGGTAAACCTATCCACATGGGTACTCATCCTAGTTAGTTTTAGCTACCCTAATTGTGGAACCAACCCTACCTTATTTGAGAGAATAGGTATTTTTTTCCACTCAATTTGTAACAACCTAGAACCGAATCCCTCATCGGAAAAGGAGAGAGTTCTTGGGGGTTTATAAGTGGGTCTAAGCTTAAACATGGTGTGACACATTTTAAAATTATTTGGCCCAGTTTCTAGGCCAGAGTGGACAATATCACACTATTAGATTTTTAACCCACATACCTAGGATGGTTTCCTAGGTTTGGGCGTTAAAAATGTTATCAAAGCACTACTCCAGTAGATATGGGGCAAAGGCCCAGAGTTGAGTTGACTAGGCAGAGGACTAGAGATAAGACGAGTAGGTAGAGGCTCAGAGTTGAGTTGTGGTTCGAGGACGACCAAACAAAAATTGGTGAGCTTGTAATAGCCAAGAACAAAATCTTACATCGAAAAGGAAAGCGAGTTCTTGGAGGTTTATAAGTGGGTTTAAGTCTAAACATGATATAATGTGTTTTAAAATTGTGCGACTGTGCTGCTAAGCCAAAGTGGACGATATCACACTGTTGGACCCATAACCCATAGGCCTAGGATGGTTTTTCTAGGTCTGGGCATTACACTATCTTACTTAAATTAGGATCGTTAAAGTACCATGGATATCCTACCCAAATTGCACCCTTATTTGTAATTCGTCAAAAATAAGTTGTACTTACAAGATTGATAATGCATTAAAACTTTAGGTATACTTATAATAAATCTTATTTTTGTATTAAAAGCTAGACTATTTGATAAAACATTAAAACTGTAGGTATACTTATAATAAATCCTATTTTTGTATTAAAAGCTAGACTGTTTGAGGAGTTCAACATGAAGGACTAGGTGACTCAGAGAAAATTCTTAGGAAGAAGATAATCTGAGAGGGGAAGGTTAGGAAAAACATGTTGACATAGAAACATTACTTTGAGATGATTCTGCTGCACCCTTCTTCCCATCTCTAAGAAATCATCTTCTGAGTAACCTTCTAGCACTGAAGCTGAGAAGACAGTTGTCTTAATGTATATTCATTGATAATGGAGATCCTCATGTTTGCTTTGGTAGGTGCAAGGACTTGGCACATTGCCCAAGCAGCAAGAGTAGTTATTACGTAAATGTTGATTCCTGGTCATTATCACTGGGAATCCATTGAATGGGTACTTAGATACCTAAAGGGAACTTCTAATGTTTGTGTTTTGTGACCTAGAGAAACTTAATTGTATTTGCTATCTTCTTACAAACTTTTCCGCCAGTAAAGATACGAGATCTACGAAATTTGTTTTCTTGACTGCAGGCAATGCTGTTTGATGGTTGGGATTCAAAATTTTAATTAGTTTTGGCATTATCCACTACTGAAGATAATTATATAACCATATTATATTCTTTTGAGGAAGCCATTTGGTTTAAAAATGTACTTCAAGAAATAATGGTGAAAAAAAAAAAACATGATACGTTGTGATAGTCAAAGTGCTTTGCACTTAGCAAGGAATCTTGCTTTTTATTCTCTGGAAAACCATGTAGATGTTTGTTGTCACTTTATACAATATGTATTTGGAGCTGGTCAAGTCCTATTGGAGAAGTTCCTGATGGATACATATTTGGCCGATCTGTTGCCAAAGCCTATAGCCCGAGAATAATTTGGTGCAAGACTTGTACTAGAAGTGAACGGATGTGTGGCTTGTTGGGAAGATTCTCCTGGTTGTACTTTATTGATGTGGATTGTCCTCAAATCGGGGAAATGATGATAAAAGTGGACTAAGTGTGAACTCTCATTTTCATCAACTGGTGGCCATGAATTTGTTGATTGGCACCAATAACGAATCTAGTCTCTTGTAGTTACTTCTATCTCATCTCTTGGAATGAATTCTATCTACTAGCTGGTTCACTATAAGTGTTGGAGAAGTATATAAGGCATGGTATGGCTGGAACATGGGCACGTGAATCATATTTTCCTCATAACTTGTTGCTAGATCAGTGGAAGTTGCTATATGAAGATCTGAGTGCGGGTGTCTCCCTGCACAATTTATAACCCTGCTTTGAGAAATTGACATTGTTCAACATCTTGTTAATGGGTTGGAGCAAGTGTATTATTTCTGAGACTTAAGTTTTTGTTTTCGTGTTTTTTTTGTGTTTTTTTTTTTTTTTTTTTTTTGGGGAATCGATTCTAATGTACGACTTTTCACTTTGAAATTTTATTGTAAGTAGTTTTAATCCATGGAAATTCTTCATATTTGGAATGCTTTTTGCTACATATTTTCAGGATAAAAATAAGGTGATCCTGCTTTATTCATGGAATTTTCTGTAGGAATGTGGACCAGGATTGCAAAATGCAATCCTTTATTCATTAGATAAAGAAAAATGAATTGATCCTTTGCAATGTTCCAGCGTTAAATTTGTGTAGTGAGGAACTTAGTTAACGGGTTAGGCGTTCTCCAACTTTAAGTGCTCTTAGTTGTCCTTTGGATGGGACCAATGTTTACAACTCACATGCTTTGATCTAAGCATTTAATTTTTTGCATGCGACATTTCTTGATTCTTTCATATGGTATTTATTATCACATCCAATTTGGTTATCATGTGTATATAGTTATTTGCAGTGTGCATGCTGATTACTGTGGATGCTTTGAAACATTAGACAAGGCTAACTGTTCAGGGTATCTAGCTAACCTTGTACAGACCGAGATATCTAAATTTCTGCTTGGCTGCCGCGTGCAGGTGTTTGATGGGCATGGAGGAAAGGGTGCTGCACAATTTGTCCGTGATAATTTGCCGAGGGTGATAGTGGAAGATGCTGATTTCCCTCTTGAACTCGAAAAAGTGGTCACAAGGTCATTCATGCAAACAGATGCTGAGACATTTTCTCTGCAGGCTGCTCTGTCATCAGGCACCACTGCTCTGACTGCCATGATATTTGGAAGGTGACTTATCAACGGATGCTTAGAAAAATTTTGCTTTTTTTTTTTTTTTTTGGGTCCTTGTTTTCTTCTTCTGGGGTAGATGCATTGTTACCGACTAGCACCTTATCAAGTGACACGGATAGCTAGAGCCCAACTTCCATGGTGGAAACCATATTTTTTAGTGCATGTATGAAAATGTTCCAGAGAGACTAGGGCTGGATGCTCACAGCTGCCCATCGATTCTTTTTGTGGTGTGTCTATTTACAACTAGCGATCTGATGGCAAGGGGCTAAGGTAGATACTGGGCCTAGCCTCTCCCGTGAGTTGGCAGCTAGGCCCTTCAGTTCCCTGGGGAACATCCAACAATGCTTATTACATCCAATCAAGAATTTGACCTATTTACTCATGGATGTTGCACCTAATGAACATCCGTTCTTGGCCGATTATGGTAATGACAGATCTCTACTTGTGGCAAATGCTGGGGACTGCCGAGCAGTGCTTTCTCGACTTGGAGTTGCTATAGAGATGTCGAAGGATCACAGACCCAGCTGCACCAATGAGAAGAATCGCATTGAATCACTTGGTGGGTTCATTGAAGATGGCTATTTGAATGGGCAACTTGGTGTAACTCGAGCTCTTGGTGATTGGCATATTGAGGGAATGAAGTCTGAGAGTGAGCTTGGTGGGCCACTGAGTGCTGAGCCTGAACTCAAGATGATGACCTTATCAAAAGAGGACGAGTTCTTGATAATAGGCAGTGATGGACTGTGGGATGTTTTCACAAGCCAAAATGCAGTCGACTTTGCCCGCAGGAGGCTTCAAGAACACAATGATGTGAAGAGATGCTGCAAGGACATGGTCCAAGAGGCGATAAAGCGCGGGGCCAATGACAATCTGACAGTTGTGATGATATGCTTTCATGCAGATCCTCCTCCCCATGTTCCTGTGCATAGAGGTAGAGTGAGGAGGAGCATATCAGCCGAGGGATTTCATAATCTCAGGTGTTTGTTGGAAGGGCAGTGATGCTGATCAGTTTCTCGTAATGTCATTTCTTGTCTGTGTACATAATTTATGCAATGATGATTTCATTGCTCTCGTTGATCTGTTTTTTGTTTTACTTTAATTTTAGTTTCATGAGTTTAGTAAACTGTAACGTAAAAAAGGAGGAAGACCAGGCATTTTCAGCCCATCTCAATTTGTAGACAGAGAGAGAGAGAGAGAGAGAGACGTACTCTTCTTAGTTGTTTAATTGTACAACTTGTATGTTTTGCAGGTCTTTTCCAGTTCCGTACTACTGCCTGTACACGTTTTTAGCAATAAGAAAAACTCAAAAGTTTCTTGATAAATTCGATGAAGTGCAAGGTGTGATTTGGGTGTTGCTAAAATTCGTTAGCTCGTTTACTCTTGTGGACATTGATTTTATTTTACTAGGGTGCAAAATATATTTTTTTGATTTTTTTTATAAAATTGATAATCTAAGTATATTTAACTTATGTATAAATTCATAATTTATGTAGAGGCATGTATATGTATATATATATAGAGAGAGAGAAATAATCCTATTAGTTCGGACTAAGTAAATGTCTTAGTCAGCTCACCTCAAAAATTTTATTTAAAATAATTATTTTTTTCTTCATATACTTGTTTATCTAAGTGTGTTTAATATATAAATCAAGTTTTACTATTTTTGGATGTATGTATGTATTTTTTTTAGATTTTTAAAAATAAGAATATTTTAAATACATTTATATACATAGATTTTTAAAAATCTCAAAAAAATAGATAAATATATTAAAAAATGGTAAAACTTGGTCTATACGTTAAACACATTTAGATAAACAAGTGTACGAAGAAAAAAATAGTTTTTGTAGATAAGTTTTTTAAGGTGGGCTAAGTGGGGCATTTACTTAGCCCGGGCTATCAGGATCATTCATCGTATGTATATATATTGATTTTAAAAAGTAAGGGGAATGACTAAGACTAAATCTTTAAAAATTAATAAATTTGCAAGTATCTCCAAAAATTTCGGTTTCTAAATTAAATATATTTAAATTAACAATTTTGATAAAAAAATTCAAAAAATTTTAAAAATAAGTTTTGCAGCCGTTAAATTTTTTATATTCTTTTTTGTTTTGTTTTCATTTACATGTGGTCCTAAGTGTATGTATTTAATATACCAAACTTTACCAACTTTAAATTATTGAACATATTTTTTGTAAACTTTTAAAAAGTAATGATTTTCGCTCATCTCGCACTTTTAACGTATGAAAATGGTGAAATTTTTTATTTTTAAAAATTACAAAAGTATGTACAAATAATTTAAAATTAGTAAATTTTTGTACATGAAATATATACACTTAAGCCCGCCTAAAAATGAAAAGAAAACAAAAAAAAAAAAATCAAAACCTCAAGAAAATGCATCATATGTTGGCTAACATGGGATGCGATGGTATGCTAACATGCCTTCCGAAACATGACACAAAAACCCAAAGCTGCATTTAAGAGCCCCGAAGTTACGGGTCACTTAATGTACCTGAGTGCACTTAGCTTCGGTGCATTTGATTGTATTTAATCCCTTTTTATTTTTTTATTTTTTTTTATAAAATCGTTAATCTGTATATTAAAGATATAACACAACTTTCTTCCTCAAAAAAAGATATAATACAAATTTTACCAAATTTGAAGAATTGTCGATATTTTTTAAAATGACTTTTGTTTTTAAAAAATTTAGAAAATTTATAAATCTTCAAAAATGGTAAAACTTGGACTTATATTAAATACACTTATATTTACAGTTATATGCATAGTATTGGGGCTAAAATCTTTTGGAGAATGAAAAACCGTACTTAAAAGCACCTTTTTTTTACAAATATTTATTTTATTTATGTTATGTATACATTTATATTTCAGTTTTTGGTGGGCTCGCTTATGTGTAACTTGACTATATGGAAGCGTTCCATATAAACATTTAAAATTATTTTTATGGTTGACTAAAAATATAATCTATTTATTGTATTTAGCATCATGTGTTTATCAAGGAGACCAAATTTTATCTAAATCAAATATGTTTATGGGTGCATTTGCTCAAAAATAGTATATTCATATGTAAATTGGGAAAAAATACTTAGATACATTCACATGTGTATTAAAATATAATAATATTATTATACTTTATAAAATCATTTATCCACATAGAAATGATATTTTAGACAGTTTAGATGTAGAAAATACAAGTTTAAAACTGATATTGATGGGGTAGGTACTTAATAAAAAATTTTAAAATTAAGGAAAGGTGGGAAAATAATTAAACTAGAAAATAGGTTTCTACTCCATGGGTGTTACAAACGTTACTTTTCTTAAGACGAAATTTGCATACTTATAGCTGTTTAGGGTTATAGCAACTTGCTCATAGGATACAAAAAGTGAACCTAATCTAGAACAAAAATAGCATCTCTCTTAGCTTCCAAAAACTTGATATTAAAAATAATAGACTATGAATGAAAAAAAAAAAAAAAAAGAAGTTTACAAAACTTCTTTTAAGAATAATAGAGAGCAAGAGAATGATGAAGAGGAAAAATCGTGTGAGTATGGGTAAGCACGAGTGATTTTCCAAGCAAAGGTGGACGCCTATATATAGGCCTCAAGCAGGGTGCGATAAAACCGTTCAAATAATGGCTTAAAGGCGTTGTACTTGCAACGTAAAAAATTTGAAAACCGTTCAAATGCAACGTCCATGTCTCAATAAATTAATATAACGTTTGAACTGTTACATATGAGCACGTAGATTTTAATTTTGAAAATTTACAACAGATACTAAATATTAAATTATTTTATTACGTTGATTTTATACATTTGTTGGTGGCCATGCACAACAATACCAAATAAAGTGAAAATAAGATAGTGGAAGTAATGTTAAATATAATAGATGAAGTAAATTTTTCATTAACTATAAAAAAATTCAAAATACAAGTAATTATACAGAGGAGGGATTTCACACAAGCATTCTAGTTTAGCTTTATGGTTCCATTTAATTTCGTAGACTATCACTTATTATTTATTCGCTAGCTAGCTTACCAAATATCAAGGTGATTTTTTATAGATATGATTAGATATAAATGGTTAGATTCATAAAGGAAAGTGCTGTTTGCCACCCCCTCCCAAAAAAAAAGAAAGGAAGGGCAGTACCGGCCGGTTCAACCGGTCGCCGGAACCTTGTCCTGTCAGGTTCGGCCGGTGCTGATGGTGAGCCCGGTTTCTACCGCCAGAACATGTTTACTGCCATGTTTACAAAGCACAAGCCATACAAGAATGAAGGCAAATGCTTAAGGCTAGCTGCGCCCTAGTTAGATTCTTTAAAGACAATTGGGCAAATGGAGAATTGGCAAAAGCTGGGCCATTCAATTACATAAAAGTGGATCCATTTTTTAAATATATTAAAACTTATTTAGGTTGTGTTTGGGAATGAGTAAAACTTTTAATGAAAAGTTTTGAAGAGTAAAAGTTGTCAAATGATGTGATATAATAGGGATAATGATGAGTAGTAAAAATGATAAAATTAAAAAAAATAGGTTAATTGTGTGGGTAGTTGTGTAGAAATGATTGAACAGTAGGTTAGTTGTATAAAAAAATGTGAAAAAATAATTAAAAAATATGATAGATGTGAAAAATGAAAAGTTTTAAATTGAAAAGTTTTAATGTGACAACTTTTAACCATTGCCAAACGTCCCCTTAATTTATCTATTATTTAGTTAATTTAGGATATGTTTGGAAAGTGATAGAACTTTTAAGTAAAAAAATTTTGGTATTAAAGCTATAGAATTTGTAGAAAATAATGTAATACAATAAGAGTAATGATGAATAAAGAAAATATAATTAAAATAGAAAAGTTAGCTATATATGTTGTTGCGTAAAAATAATTGAAAGATAAAGCACTTGTATAAGAAGATATAAAAAAATAATTAAAAAATAAAATAGTTATGAAGAATGAAAGTTTTAAATTGAAAAATTTGTTAATTTAGCAAAATAAGCTTAATAAATATATTTCAAAAATTATATTATTATCATTTTGATTATAGATTGTTAAGTAAGATTTATAATAAAATTATAGTTTTTAAATATAAAATAAAAACTATTTAAAAAAAATCTGGAATCGAAATTGGAATAAACTCCAATATTAAAAAAACACTAGTGTAGGTATAGAATAGACCCGACTTAAAATGAGTGAAAAAAAAAAAACTGATAATAAGATAACAGTAAGGCCAACTCGAATCAGACCAACCTCACTTACGTTCCACCCTTAAACTCAACTTTACATTGACCCTGTTTTAACTTCATCTCAACTCTAAATTAACACAAATCTGTTCAGATCATACTACAAATCGGATTAATAAACACATATTTAAAAGGTGTTTATTTAATTAAATTAATCTTAAAATATAAAATTTATATTTAAAATAAAAAATTCCTTTTTACTTGAATACCTTCTAATTTTATCCAAATTAAAGATAAATATGTATAAAATAACGTAATAAAATTATTTAACTTATGTACTAATTTAAAAAATGTTAATTAAACATGTAGCCCATCTAAAACATTCCTTCCCTGTGCATGAATTACCCCGCAAATTATTTAGTATTTTAATGCATCTATGAATCGATATGTTTCTCATAATTTTCACGTCTCTATATATTCTTAAAAATTGCTCGCCCAATATTCCGCTTGAAATGATTTTTGGTCACATGACAAAAATAAATTATACTAAACGAAATAACTAGGTGCATTTTGATTCAATCATCAAAATGGCCCCATCCAAGAGGTTTCATCAAAATTTTTGTGGGAACCTAGGTTAAACCCAATCAATTATAAAAGATCATCCCTAACGATTCTATATAAACGCCTGCGAAATTTTCATTTAAAATTTTTTTTACATATTTTCTCGAAAAATGTAAAGGACAGAGATATATGCACCATGCCCATTTTTTATGTTTGAAAAAATAATGAAACATTTCATATGGCATCGAATCTCAATAGGCCCAAATTCATGGGGAAAAAGCAAAAATAAAAAATAAAAAATAGATTTTTTTGCCGCCAAAAGCAGCTGATTTACGGGAAATACCTAGCTAGGATGGATCGAAAATGGCATTGTTTACACTTCACAGAAACCAAATCGTTCAACATTTCAACTCCATTAATTTCCATCGAAGGGTTATGTAAAAACCGATACTGTCCAGTGGAGGAAATTTGGCCTTATAAGTTTGAAGGGGACAAATTGAAATGGAGTGATTTACTTGAATTAATGCAGAAGATCAATGTCTTTTTCAAGAAATTAAATGACCAACGAAATAACCTGTCTGGAAACCATTGTTGGCCCATGGATCACCTACAAAAATAACAGGGATTAGCATAAAAAAAACATAATTTGTAGCTGCAACTTCTGTCATAGTCGAACATGGCATATATCCTAATTTTGAGTCTGTAAAAGTTTGACCCGTGTTTGGTAACTGAAAACATAAATTCTGAAGTGAATAACATGGTAGGCTACAGACAAACGATTGAAATTTTATTATTTTTTATTATTTATTTATTTTTTGTTGGCTACAACGTTTCAAGATATCGAGTCTCCTGAATAGCAATCTGAACATGTTCTATCATCTGACAGAAAAGCCTCTTCCACGCAAGCTAGTATTGTTTGACCTTCATGATTGTCACATGTGTCCTACATGTGTTTCAAAGCTGGTTGCTGAAGTGTTCTGAAGTTGAGAGAAAAATTAAAGGCAAGAAACGGAGACATCAAAGGGTGTGCACTACATGAGATAAGAAAAAGACAGAAATGTAGGTAGGGAGCATAAGGATAAAAGGTTTGTTGCAGTAATGCCAAGGAAACATACTTCTGCTCCCAAGTTGTGAAGTGTAGTAGCAAGTGGTCTTTGAGTGATGCTATAATCAACTTCATTTTCAGGTTCTCAAAGTGACTCAAATGTTCTTGCTCTGAAAGCATTGGTATCATGATAAGGAACTACATAAAAATTTAGCATGAGGTAGAAAAAAGCTTTTAACCTCACGTCTGGAGGACAAACAGGAGAAACTCACTTTGGAATAGAAGCATCACCAAAACTCTAGTTGCACTTCAACAACTAATATCTGTGGAAAGAACTGTTTTTGCCCAAAGAATAGAATTAGAGAAAAGGTGGCGGGGGAAGCAATGAACAGAGCAGCAAAACCATCTGTCTTCTACATTTGCATGTCGACTAACACATTAAAAATTCTGCATAAAGCAACAAAAAGTATATAGTCATCACAATGCAGCACAAATCATAGGTCATCACAATGTAACAGCACAAAGAATAAAATAAACATGGTTTGCATTTTGCATCAACCATCAACATTTTAAAAATGAAAAGGTAACAAAATCGCTTCTGTGTAACTTGGTTGCATAGAAACAGAGCCCAAAAATGTCCAACATGCATTAGAAGGAACTACCATCATTGAACATTACCATATATCCAGTGCAAGCTTAGACTCTGGATTTACTCTTGCCATGATCCAAAGACTAGGTAGGGTAGCAGTCAAACAGGAAAGAGGCTCCGCTGATGCTCTGATAAGTATTCGCCTTAGCACCAACGATCTCTTTTGCCATCTGGTACTATTGTTATCTAAAATTCAATAGTCCTTCAATGATTCCATTTCCGAACATGCAATATCTTCATTTCAAACTTCGACTGGAGCTAATGTAATTTCTCACTATAGCTTCAGAAAATCAGCCACCTGAATGCAAACAGATAAATACATCCAGATGGCAAACTGCAAAAGGTAGATGCTGGAAAATTACATAATTTTGAAGCAGATTGTTAAGAGCACATAAATCAAACAGAGATAGAATAGCAACCCACACTTTATTAAGATATTCCAACATAGGTACGGGAAAAATATTAGTTGAAGAGATGCAATCGTTAAATAAATAAAGAAATAACAAATCACCAAACAACAAAAATAAGTAAATAGCAATTGCCATTCATAATGGGATACAAGTTGTATATTAATTTTTTTCTTTAAAAAAAAAAAACTCTTAAAGCATGTCAAACGCTTACTGTGGACTACATAAATGATAAAGAAACAAATAAAGAATGAAATCTGATACTTTCTGATCTATAACAAATTGTCAAACAACAAAAATTAATACATGGCAATTGCCATTCATAATGGGATACAAGATGTATATGTATTTAAAACAAACATCTGAAAGCACGTCAAACACTGACTGTGGACTGCCTAAACGATAAAGAACCAAAAGGGAAGGCATCTGAGATAACAATTAATTGGACAAAATGCTCACCATTAAAGAATAAAGAGAAGATCTACCACAGCCACCGCATGTAATGATGCAAGTTTCCCAGACTAAAGGCAACTTGTGCATCACCAAAGACTGATGCTTTCCCAAAGCCATTTTCTTTCACTTAACGCACTCTTTATCTCTGCCTTGGCAAGATGAAACAAGAACAACCCCGCAAGAAAAATGGCAAGGATAAGCATTGCAAAGACACTATTCCATCCCTTAGTGGAAATATATCCTGTCAGTAAAGGCCCAAGAGCAGCACCAATGGAACCAGTACCATCAATAATAGCTGTCACAGTAGCCAAAGCTCGAGAGTTCCCTTTGATCAAGCTCTGTGTGCCCAGGTCAGTTGCAACAGCAGTTGTAATAAGGGAGTACGGTCCATTCACGAAAAACCCAGAAACAAACATCAACGAGATGTTGGCGAACATGGAGACACTCCCATAAATCCGATACAAAATGAGTGCTGGTATTGAGGACAATAGAAAGAAAACTGAAGTAACTGCCCGGGCCTCAATCTTATCAGAGATGTACCCAGCTGAAACTCCACCAAATACACCACCCATGTCAAATACTGTTGAGAGGACTCCAGCAGTTTTATAAGACAAGTGCACACCTGCCACAGCTTCATTTCCATTTTTGAACACAAAGAAAAAGGTACAATAAGTCAACTGTTTTCTCAGAGAGAGGGAGAGAGGGAGAGCAGCTGAACAAGGAAATTGGAAACATTTTGAAAAAGAGAGGACTAAAAAGAGAAATTAAAAGGCCATATTTCCATAGAACATTGGAAGCAGCTCCTGCAAATTATTGACATCAGTCCTAGTGAAGAGAAGCAGTTCCGCAACGCATAAACTCAGGTTTAACACCAATTATCATATGGGCTCAGGTCTACATTGTTATGTTATGTTACACAAAATGACATCACTTTTGATTTTCTCAGCCACACATTACAACCTGGTGATCTCCTTACAATGCAATCAGTGTGGGACTCGTGCCATTTGTAATGCTAAAATAGCTAGTTAACTGAGAGTTACACGCATGCCCAATTTAGTACCAAATATTTTCGACGTAAGTGCAAACAGCTTTTGTTGTGTTCAATTAGCAGTCCAGCTCAACACCATAGTATCACACAACTTGAGAAATACCACATATAACAAGATTCATGCATTAAGGGTGCGTTTGTTTAGCATAAAAAAATGTCAACTAAAACTTTTCACTCTCCATAATTACTCTATTTTTTAATTATTTTTTCACATTTTTCTACACAAACTACC
>JAXCLR010000092.1:24277088-24315851 GCA_035584095.1 Annona squamosa
TATCTCATATCACGTTTCATCAAGGGGATTGAAATTATAAGGGGTTAAGTTTTAATTTACCAAAGAATTTTTCAAGAGCCCAATTCACTCCTCTCCTCTTGGGTTTTGCCATAAACTCGGGGCCAACATAGAGTTCTTGTGAGGAGCACTTAATGATCACTTTGAATGTTTGTAGTTAGGAAGGTTAAAACTTAATGAATTCTCTATCTGACCTTTTTCACTCTACTTAACATGCTTTAAATAATGGAGGAGTTATTTCAAAAGTTAGAAGGTAGGTTGCATGCATTAAATACACCAACTTCAAATTCTTTCAACCATTACAGTGTAGGTTGTAACTGAATTCGACTTTGGCTATGACTTTACCTAAGTCGCACACTGGAGTTGACTTGGGATGTGACTTCGATTGGGGCATTTTCACTTTGTAAGTCCTTCTTTGAATGTGGTACTCATTAAGTTTCAACTAAGGTCACCTTGGTCCTCGACTTAATTTTAAGTTGCATATGGAATTAACTTCAGGTGCGACTTCACATGTAATCTGTCCAGTCATTAGGAATATGCAACTCCTAAGTCGACTTTTCTCTAAAAAATTGCCGAAGTCACAGTGAAGTCGACTTGACTATGCAACTTCATTTCTCATTTGAAACTTCAATCTTCATGAAATCTACTTTTGTGGCTTGTATCTTTAAAGTCCTTGACTTGAGTCGACTTGATCTCAGACTTCATCCAAGTTGCTTAGTAGAGTCGACTTGGATGTACTTAGTGTTTGAAATATTGCTCAAATCTTTAGAAACACAAATCAAAGTCTGAGGTCAATCTAGTCTTTGACTTCGATCAAGTCGTGAGTACAGTCGACTTAGGTTACGACTTTGCTCATTCAACTTTGAGTCGACTTGGCTACAGAATTCACCTAAGTTGCAATTGGAGTCAACTTGGGTTTGCGACTTGATTTGTCTATTTTTTAGAACTTGCATCCTTTCAACTTAAGTTGCATTCTGAGGTCAACTTAGGTATGGACTTAACCTAAGTCATGTGTCTAAGTCGACTTGGATATAAAACTTGGTATGCCATGGTTTGATGTTTGAAATTTCTATCTTTCAAACAACTTACTAAATGTGTTAGTAACCTTAATACTCAAAATTGAATTATTAATTATTAAAATATAGATTACTCTTGATTTTCTACTTGAGTTCTCAACAATCTCTCTCTTTTTGATAATTGATGAAACCAAGTTTGAGTTAACCCTTCTCTTTTAGATTTTAATACTTTCATTCGCATCATATAGTCCACTTTGACAATTGGAATGTACCATCAATTAATTGAAGAGATAACACAATAGATGATTAATATACATTCATCCATGCATTTGTAATACAAACCAAGATTCAACATATTCATTTAAAATATTCAAATTTCAACAATATTGTCAGAACATAGCATATTTGTATTCATACTTTCTAGTATGACTAGATTACATTTTACCCAGCCAATATACACTACACTTAAACTCCTTTCCCACCTTTTTTTTGCAAGTGTCAAAAATGAAACAAGGGAAGTTGAGGGTGACTCTGGCTTTGTAGAAATTGAAAGAGGATATAGCAAAAGGAATGATCATGGGGACAACGGGATCGAATGATAGAGAGTACTGGGAGGTAGAATCATATAGGGTGAACATGGGATTGGATTTATACTGTACAGTTGGCTTCGCAATCACCAACTCACCCCAACAAAGATCAAAGTTAGGTAGACTAGAAATTGGTTGACTTTGCCTACTGCTTGAAGCAAGGTGATATTTGATCCTTATGATTTCTCCCTCGAGGAAGGATTTCTTTCATGCATTTGGGTCATGAAGTAGTGAAGTGTACCCAGCTCGTGGGTTATTCTTAAGACCCTGAAATAGAGTACGGAATTCTGACATATCAAACGTTGAGACTTGACTAGGTCTTGTTGGGGCCTCAGATGTCTTGAGTGAATGTGAGGCAGGGGATGTTAGAGATGATGGCCTTGGTGATGCACGCGGGGCTTGGAACTCCCCCTTAACTAATGCTTCTCGTGTATGCTCCTCATGAGAGGCTCACCTTCCGCTCCACCTTGAAGCTACTCCTTTCTAATGGTTTCTATATCTATCTTTATTCTCTGAAGTAGGGCCTTATTGATTGCATGATGGGTTTGAGCACTTGGAATGGCTCATTTTCCAAATCAACTCTAGAATATTCAAGAATTTTGGTAATTAAATGGAACCCTCAAGGATTCTATTTCTTCACAATCAAGGCATCAAGTAGGAGTTGTAGAAGTGAAATATGAAGTTAATTGACCAACTTCCAAATAATTGCAGCCTCTTTTCAATTAACTGCATTTCTCCCTCCTAGGGGCATAACCATGTAATGAAGAAATTTGTGCCCCATGCCATATTTGTTGCTCCATGTTATTAACTCATTGTATACGAGCAAAATTACTTCCTCTTGACTCCTATCATATTCAGATGGTACCTATAGGATTAATCCAATAATCTAAGGAAATTTTACTTTGAGATTTGGTAGATTGATCTTTATATCTTTCACATAGGTACTAAAATTGTACCGACTCTAGCAATAATAAAACTGTCGAGTTAGGTATGGATATATGCAATAATCTTCCTTGAAAATTGCAAGCCATCTTTGAAAATCAAATAGTTCCTCAATTTTAAACTTATAATCTCTGATAAAGTCAAAATTTGTAATCTTAGGAAGAAAAATTTTTCACTCGTAGAAATGATTGTAAAACCACTAGTGTTATTGTTATGTCATAAAATAATTTTCTAACATTTTTCTTACTTGAGGCTTAGCAAGAGGTGTTCCTTTCTTTCTTGGTCCTTCTTCCTCACTATAAACTGCATTTTTCTCTTCTTGGGGTGTAGAAATGGAGGGCTTACCTTCCTTGAATCAGACCTGATGATTCAATATTTAGTGGTTTAGTGAAAATATCTATAATTTGATATTTAATTTTAACATATTATATACAAATATCATAATTTCCCACTTGTTCTTTGATAAAATGTTGTTTAACATTTATATACTTGGTCCTAGAGTGTAATACCTGGTTCTTAGTTAGGCAAATAGCACTAGTGTTATCACACTTAATTGGTATGTCTCTACATTCTATGTACTAGTCTCTTTATTGTTATCTAATCCAAAGTAATTAGCATAACAAGTACTGGCTACTATATATTCAGCTTCTATGGTAGATAGAGAAACACTAGTTTGCTTCCTTGAAAATCATGAAATCATTATGTTTTTAAAAAATTGACAAGTTCCACTAGCGTTTTTTATGCACTTAGTAACTGGCAAAATCTGCATCCAAATAGCCAATAAAATCAAATGTTGAACCCTTGAGATACCATAAGACTATGTTAATAGTATCAATCAAGTATTTGAAAATTCTTTTTACTACTAACATATGAGATCAGTTGGGGTTGGATTGAAATCTAGAACACATATAAACACTAAAGAATATATCTAGTCTAATTGTAGTTAAATATAACAGGGAGCTAATTGTGCTTTTATATAACCTTTGGTTAACTCGTTTACCTTTCTCATATTTATTTATTTTGATTATGGAGCTCATGGGTATACTTGCCCCTTTGCTACTTTGCATTCTAAATTTTTTAGCATCTCTTTAACGTACTTAGACTGATTTATAAAAATTTCTTCACTTAGCTACTTGATTTGTAGTCTAAGAAAGAAGTCGAGTTCATCCATCATAGTCGAGTTCATCCACATGCTCATTTCAAACTCACTTTGCATTAACTTAGAAAATTCTTGGCATAAAAGTTCATTAGTAGCTCCAAATACAATGTCGTCTACATAAATTCAAACAATTAAAATATCTTTTTCGTTGTATTTAATGAACAAGGTAGTGTTAACTTTACCTCTTTGAAATTTTTGATCAATAAAAATTCTAATAAGCTTTTCATGCCAAGTTTTACAAGCTTATTTCAGTCCATACAATGTTTTGGTTAAGTTGTATACAAATTTAGATTGATTCTTTTTCTCATAAATGTAGTTGTTCAACATATACCTTTTCATTAAAATATCCATTAAAAAATGCACTTTTAACATCAATTCAAAATAATTTGAAGCCAATATAAGAAGCAAAAACAAGTAAAATACATATGAACCAATACTTTCTTCTTGTGAATATCTGTTAACCACAAGTCTAGTTTTGTTTCTTATGACTCACTCACTTTTACTTAATTTATTTCTGAATACTAATTTAGTACCAATTATTGTGCAATCTTTGGGTCTAGGACCTAAATGTCATACTTAATTTTCTTCAAATTGATTTAGCTCTTCTTGAGTTACAACTATCTAATTTTCATTATTAATAGCTTGATGAATGGAGGTTAGCTCTATCTTTGATACAAATGCAAAATGATCACATATATTTTGCCTAGAGCTTCTTATTTTCACTCCTTCATATATATCTCCTATAATTTGTTCAATTATAGAAAACATTACCTTCATTTACCTATTGATTTTCACTTTGATCTTATTTGAGCTATTTTTTCCTTTATTTTCTCAAGTGTAACTTTCTAAAGTCCTTTGATAAATTATATGCATCATTCAACTCATCCTCTTTTTTTTGGAGTTAGTTAAATTCATCAAAGATGATATGAATTAACTCCTCTACTACTTGAGTTTTTTTGTTAAATCTTGTACATGTTTTGCTATTGGAGGAGAAGCTAAAAAATATAGCATTATCACTTTTGACATCTAATTTGTCAAGGTTGTCTTTTTCATTGTTTAAAACATAGAAAATGCAACCAAAAGCATGAAAATATAAAATATTTGATTTTCTACCTTTTCATAGCGTATATGAGGTTTTTTTTTTAAATTGCTCTAATCGTAACTTAGTTCAAAACATGGCAAATTGTATGTATAACTTCACCTCAAAATTTCTTAGATAATTTGCTTTTATTTAGTATAGTTCTAGCCATCTTTTGTATAATTCTATTTTTTGTCTAAACAACACCATTTCCTTTAGGAGTTTTTGGTGCAAAAAATGTATGGTAAATTCTTTTTTATTACAAAATTCTATGAAATATTTGTTTTCAAATTCATCACCATAGTCACTTCTATTAGATATAATTGTATTTTGCTTTTCATTTTGCACCATTTTTGAAAAACTAACAAACATAGAGATGACTTTATCTTCTCTAGCTAATATATTATTGAAGTGAATCTTGAAAAATCATCAATAATAATATAGACATACTTCTTTCCTCCATGGCTCAATATTGTGGATGATCCATAAAGATACATGTATAATAACTTAAGTGACCTACAAGTTGAGATTTTGTTCTTTGAAAAAAATACTTTTGATTATTTGGACATTTGATGAGATATGTAAATTTTGTCTTTTTCATATTTGAGCTTTGATAAACCTTCTATTAAACTCTTTTTCCACAAAGTCTTAATATTTGATATGTTTATGCAGCTAAGCCTCTTGTCTTATAACCTATGGATTATATTGACAAGTACTAAATATTTTTCATCTAATTCATACCAAATATATATATATATATTTCCATGTCTGTTTCGATTAAAGACTATATGATCTTCATAAAAAATATTCCTTATAGATAATTCAAACACAACTTTATAACTTTTTTCACATAATTAGCTAATACTCATTAGATTGTGTTTGAGTCCTACAACAAATAAAACTTCCTCTATGTATGGATTTGAAATGCTATAAATATTATCTTTATCACTTATTCTATATTTCTTATTATTGCTAAATGCAAAAGTTTCACCATTATAGGGTTTAAGATCATTGAATGAAGTTTTATCTCTGGTCATATGTTTTCAGCAGCCATTGTCCACAAACCAAGTATTGATGGCTCTTGCTTTAAGACAAACTTACAAAAATAATTAAATAAATCTCACCTCTTTGGTGTGCATCTCATGGGTCTATTTGGGTTAGTAAACATTTAGAACCTAAATTGTTCATGTTAGGAAAGCACAAATTCAATGCTCTTTGGATTTGATTCTATACTAGTAAATTTTATGACTAAACTTGTTGTAAAAGTTGCAAGCTCCATGAATTCTTTAGAGTTGTTTCCATGTACAATTTGGTTTCTAAGTTGGTCTTCTAACCTAAGCTACCCTTGTTGTTTTAGCTAGGCTATGAGGTACAACCACCTTAGCTTGGTGTCTAATCTACTTTGAAACATTTAATTTGATGCTTTCTCCCTACTTAAATGTTGAGTATCCCAGTCCTCTTGTACTAGTTTGAGTTATCATATTGATGAACATCTTGACACTCTCCTTGGTTAAAGAATTTTGATAATGATTTATTCATTATAGTATTTTCTTTCTTAATTTTCAATCTCAGTAGTTAAGTCTTTGGTTTCCTCAACCAAACACTTTACTCTTTTAGTTAAATTTTCATTTACAATTATAGGAGAGTCACACTACTTCTTCTTTGAAGTGTACTTAGTACCAAGTTTCTTCGTTTTCTCAAATAATTAACATAAGCTAGTTATAATTCATCTAACTCAACGCATTTGAGACAATCATGGTAGGAGGAACAGATGGATTTAGATATAGAATATTTAACTTTAGATGTTACCTCGTCACTACTTGTGCAATCAGTTAAGGCAGTCATCCTTTCCACCAATTCAGTTGCTGTGAAAGACTTTAGTGTATTTTTTTCTTCTATTTTTGCTACACAACAGATTCTAGCACAATTTATAACCTCTTGATTTTCATTTGAGGAGTTGCTTATTAATAATGAGTCCTCATTGACATACATTCATCTACCTTTAGGCTTTGGGAACCTTTTAGCGTTGTTTCTTTCTTTCTTCTTTAGCCTCTTTTTGGGCTTGTTTTCCTTGGGTATGAGACATTTAGCTTGCATCTATCATACTCTATCACATCTCGAAGATTTTGTTGTTTCTTTGTTCTATTCTCTTCTGCTCTTCTCCTTAAATTCTTTGGAAGAGCAGATGTTCTTTCCTTTGCTCACAAATCTTCTAAATTTTCTTATGAGAAGTGCAATCTTCTCATCTTCATTTTGGGATGAATAGGTTGATTCTTCTAAACTTGATATTTTCTTTAAATGTAATTGCCCTTTTTTCTTTTGTGGTGCTATCATTTCTCTTCTTTATCAGCTTATAAGACATGAGTGAGAAGATGAGATCTTCCAGCTTCAACGTATTCAGGTCTTTTACTTCTTTTATTCTAGTAATCTCGGGGGTCCACTATTTGAGTAGCGCTTTTAGAATTTTCATGATCTATTTAGATTCAGAAATTATCTTTTCTAGGTCTTTCAAAGCATTAATAATTTTAGAAAATCTTATAAATATTTCAGATATATTTTCTATATCAAACATTTAAAAACTTTTTGTCTCTCTAATTAAGATATTTCTTCTAGTCCCTTAGACCTAAGTAGTGCCCTCATACATTGAAGTTAAGGTATCCTATATCTCCATGGTAGTTAAACAAGAAGATACTCTATCGTACTCGGTAGCTATTAAGACACAAAAGAATGACTTTATTGCCTTGACATTACTCTTTACTAGCCTCACCTTCTCCTCAGTTTAGTGATTCTTTGACTTGTGGATAGAGTAAACCCAACTTGGATAGATTTTATATCAGTTGTCATAATAAGTTATTTCATTCTCAACTTCCAATAACAAAAGTTACTGCCATCAAATAGAGGTAGCCTAGTGAAAGATTGACCAACAGCAAATGCAAGAATGAGAGTTCATTAGGATGTCATCTATAATAGATCTCTTTGGTGCAAACTTAAAGACTTGTCCTAATATCACTTATTGATCCCAAGTTTGTGGTAAAACCCAAGAGATGAGCAGTGAATTGGATTCTTTTAAAAAATTATAAATTTAACCCATTGTAAGCTATGTCCCCTTGAATGAACACTTGGAGAGTAATGGAGCAAATGGAATAGCAAGAAATAGACATAAGAAATTTTAGTAGTTTGGGATGACCCTTATTACATTACTTTTCTAAGAACACATCCTTGTATCTTGGGTTCCATTATATCAATCAGAGATACATTTAGAGCTCTTATCCGCTTTAACATTATAACTCCAGGAGGCCTTTACAATTGCAACAAAATCAGATGGCGAGTCATGCTTCAACAATAAACTATTTGTTGTTATTTAGCCTTGGTCTCTAGCACCAAGCCAAGTTGCAGTATAACAAAAGAATTACAAAGAAATTCTATACATTACAAGTTGTGTAGAAAAGACTCAATACAAAGAAAGAACTCTTGAAGACTTGAAAATTTGAATTGTTGCAGTTCTTGCAATAAATACTAGAGTTCTTGTGAAGAGCACTTAATGATCACTTTGAATGGTTGTAGGTGGGAAGGTTAAAATTCAATGAATGTTCTAGTGGACCTTCTTCACTCCACTTGATGTGCTGCAAATAATGAAGGAGTTATTTCAACATTAAGAGGTAGGTTGCATGCATTAAACGTACCAATGTTCAATTTTTTCAAGCATTACATTGTAGGTTGTAGCCGAAGTCAACTTCGACTGCTACTTCATCCAAGTCACATACTAGATTTTATTTGGAGTGTGACTTCGATTGGGGCATTTCCACTTTGTAAATCCTCCTTTGAATGTGGTGCTCCCCAAATTCCAACTTGGGTTGGCTTGGTCCTCAACTTGACCCAAGTTACATGCGGAGTCGACTTCGGGTGTGATTCGCATGTGGTCTGTCAAATTAGTAGAAATATGCAACCCCTAAGTCGATTTTCCTCTAAAATTTTGCCCAAGTCGCAGGCAAAGTCGACATAGCTATGCAACTTCATTTCTCATTTGAAACTGCAAGCTTCATGAAATTTGCTTCTGTGGCTTGTATCTTCCAAGTCCTTGACTTAAGTCGACTTGATCTTGGACTTCATCCAAGTTGCTTATCAGAGTTGACTTGAATATGTAACTTGGCTTTTAGTACTTAATGTTTGAAATTTTGCTCAGATCTTCATAAATGCACATCAAAGTCAGAGGTTGAACCTTGTCTTCAACTTCGCCTAAGTGGCAAGATAGAGTCAACTTAGGTTGCGACTTCCCTCATTCAACTTTGAATTAGTGAGTGTATGCAACCTCCTAACTCGACTTGGCTATGAACTTTGCCCAAGTCGCAATTAGAGTCAATTTGGGCCTGCGACTTGCCTGCCTATTCCTCTAAACTTCTTTCTTTTCACCCAAGTTGCATTCTGAGGTCAACTTAGGAATGAACTTGACCTAAGTCGTATGTCTAAATCAACTTGGATATAAGACTTAGTCTACATGGTTTGATGTTTGAAATTTCTATCTTTGAAACAACTCGTCAAATGTGTTAGTAATATTTAATAATCAAAATTGAATTTTTAATCATCATAAGATAGATCACTCTTAATTTTTAGTTTAGTGCACAATAATTTTCAAAGAATTGAAGATGTCCATAATTTCAAGGATTAGAATAGGCCTCAATGGCTACATCGCAATAAAAGGGATTGATATCGTCACCATCGTAACACATTTAGGTGCAAAACTATTTTCGATGTGTTACATGTACTTGATATGGATGAAAACTTGTTACATGTTTGTTAGTTGTTACAAAAGGATTTTTTGAAGATCATTAATGATTGATCAAGGTTGCTCTTGGTCAAGATTTTTTTTAAAGTAAAAATAAGAGGCAAAAGTTTCTTATTAGAACTGCATTATCACTATCAAAAGCTTCTCAAGATTAAAAAATTTTTGAAATGATAAAAAACTAACCTGATCTTGAAGTAATATCTACAAATTGTCATGCTTGTCAATATTGGAAGCAAAGCAGACTTTCATTCCCAAAGCCACTTGGAGAGCCACAAAGAAGTTGTAGCTGATTCATACTGATGTAGGAGAGCCTCAAAGAACCCCTTCACTTAAAGGCAGTCATTATTACATCATTTTTCTAGACAAATTAACTTGCATGTGTTGGATTTACTTTTTGAAATTTAAATTAGAGGTTGGAAGCATTTTCTGGAAGTTCAACGCAAAGGTGTAAAACGAAAGCGGTCGCAAAATCTAGATATTACAGTCTAATAGTGGCAAAGAGTACACTTCACATCAGTTCACTTTATTTTGAGAGGAAGAAGAGATTGAACATCAACTTGCAACTTCTTATACTTCAGAGCAAAATGGAGTAAGTAAAAGAAGAAATAGATATATTATGGAGATACCCAAATGCATGCGACTAGAGCTATTTTGGACCAAGGGGCCCACTACAATTAACATTGAAATATAAACAAATTGTGAGGTTCGGTTGATGTAAAATCATACAATTACAACAAAAAGAATCCATCATGGAAAGAGAGACGGGTTCCTGAGAACGGGACAGCAAACGCACCATCCGTAATCAATGGCAACAACACCACGAAAGGTCGGCCTTGAAGAAAAGAAGAATTAGCAACGAATTACTAGAGAGTAGGAGACTGTGATGCCACTGGAAGAGGAGAATTTGGGCGCTTTGTCTCCATCCATTTTTCAAAAAAAAAGAAAAAAAAAGAAAAAGAAGAAAAAGAAAAAGAAAAAGGAAAACAAAGAAGGAGCAAGAGGACCCCACCTAGCTGGCTCAAGACCTCCGCTGGGGACGTAAAGGAGAACATTTGCAAGAAGGGAACTGACACAATCACAGATCGGTGTCATCCTTCGAAACTTCCACGGTATTGCGCAGGAAGCATCTTGAGAGGAACAGTATGCATGACATGTAAGAGGAAGAATGGCTGCGAGCAGATGGTGGCAAGACGATGCAATGGCTCTTGAGACGGCGTATTTGGTGCTGGGAATTTTAGGAGGAAGAACAATGACGAACTCGAGGGTAGCCATCAATGCAGTATTTGAGGACCTCAGTGCTCCAAGCTCAAAGACGCTGGATGGCTCCACGCAATGAGTGCCGCACAAAGTATTCCCCATCATTGCTAGCCTTGTAGGCCACTCACCCTTGAGTTCTATAGGTTGGCATATTGGGCTGCCAATTTCTATTCTTCCACAACATCTGCACAAAAATGGAAGTCTACTCTAGCCATTTGTGAAGAATTGATTTCTCAAAAAAAAACACAAAAGAATCGATCACAACCAACAGCCATGAGGGTAGTGGCGGCATACATGCATTGTTGGCCAAGAATCTGTTAATGCAGATTTTCTAATTTAGAAAAATTAACAGTCAAGGCTCTAGTAAGCACTGTAAGTTGGAAAGTTAAGCACCAGCAAAACACCAACATCGTCCACAGTGTCCATGGTCGCCTCAACAAGCACCTTGAGAAGATTGGTGCAGGAGATAAAAGCTACATGTTGGCTATGGCACCGATGTGGTCCCTGGAGTTGATGCCCCTTTAGCCATAAGCTCACCACCAAGCTCGGGCGCTCGCCCCAGTAAGCTCTACAAGAACGGCATTCGCCACACTGTCTTCATTTCCAACCAGCATGATTGTCACGAACCCGGCTCAATTATGCTTCAATGAACTTAATAATTAATACTTCATTCAATAATATCCAAAATTTATCACAAATATCCACTGAGTTAATAAGAATAATTCCCATTAATTTATTACAAGCCAACAAATAAAAATAAAATGTCTCTGCTGCATCATCTTAGCCCGTTAACCCGCACTATTGATCGGATGGTCCCACCTCTTTTGAAATTTAAATTACTCGGGAATGAGTTAAATAAATCAGTAAGCAAGAAATAAACCACGTATGTAATGGTGTATAACATCATGAAAGCACCATAGGAAATGCGCAAACTACTAACCCAATGTGTAAGGTTATCCACACTATTCACAATAGAGCAAACTCACAGCCTTATATTGCACAACACACAATCCACAAAGGGGCATACCACAACCCATTAAGGTAATAACACACTGTCCGTGAATGGACATTCCAAAGTAGCCTTGTAGCATGCATAGGACCTACGAAAGAAATAAATAAAACCAATACACATCCTCAAGGTCCCACATATGCAATTCTGTTCCACTTAGTAATAATCATGATGCATTATACACACCATTTTTACTTTTTATCATAACAACTATCTTAACCCAATTAAATATTTTTCCAATTAAAATAATTTGTCATCTACATTTAATTGGGTGAACCAACTCACTGAATTTAATTAAATAAATTCAAAAAGAAACTTCCATCATAACCTGCAAGTAGCCAAAATTTGAAAATCAACAACCACAAATATTTTACATAGCATAACTTGCTGTTCTCATTTATTTTCCAATAATTCTCAACATTCTCTTTATTTTAATATGCAAATGCTATGTCAAATCTCACTCTTCTTATTCCAATATCCTGTTAGAAAATAATTTATTGGAATTTAGTCATATACTCTGGATGAGTCCACCAATTCATAATTCATAATTTAATTTATTTTCCATCACACCTAATGTAATATTTGCTGGACAAATGCCTATCCATACAATTTATAATTGTAACCACATAAAGATTTCGCAATATCAAAGAATTAATTTATATTGTATAAATTAATTATACAACTGCTAACATAAATGTGTAAGTTTTATTTTGTACTTCCATTTTATAAATCAAGACTTTTGGACGTCACATTATCTTTTAATGTATATATATATATATATATATATATATATATTAATAAACTACAATAGACCGTCCAAGATCTTTGAACGTCCACGATTTTAAACTGTGAAGTATGCAACGTCCAATTTGGAATCTATATCTAATACCCATTCATAATTAATGTATTCTTCCATTAAATTAAAAGATAATTTTAATTTGTAGTATTTCATTTATTATATTCTGCTCATATGTGACCAAGCAATTTATGACATATTATTATATAACACTCACATATTATCAAACAGTGCATTTAAGAGAGGTATAATATTATAGAATTTATACATCTATGAAATGTTGAAATAGCTACAATCTAATATAAATATATTATATGCTTACAATTTTTCTGTGACGCCCCAAACCCAAGCGTCACATCCTGTGCCTTACCTCGGGATCGTATTGATTGGTAAACGTGATCAGGATTGTTGCCCTATCACACGGGGTTTTATTGGATATTTATCCAATTAAATACATTCTCATAGGAGTTTAATTCCTCATATTTTCATCTTAAGCATAACTAGGTCATTTCCAACCATTCATTACATAGTAAAACATGATGTTCACAAGACATTTCAACATTCACCTAAATAAGATGTCACTGCATGTATTAACCATAGTCATCAGCATAAACATCAAAATAATTTACATCCATTTCACACAAGTTTTTCATAACATAAAAGTGCTAATGTTTTTCCATTGCTTTATCAACCTTGCACTTGCTCCTTTGTCATGTCTTTTCTTTCACCTGTCTTTGTGTTTGGAAAACAAAATCATGACTTGAAACTCAATAAGCAAGCTATTTATATTTCACAGGCAAATTATTTCAGGCAACATTTTGCATTTGAAATATCTTGGAAAGCAACTTATACCTTTTAAAAAGGTATATCTTGAATACATAAATCCTGTATCCATCACGAGTACGACATGCATAATGCAATGTAAAACTGTGAACATGTCCTTCATAGGATGGAAGCTAGCTATGCGATCATCCGTCCTTTTCATCTCTCATTTCAGAGAGGGCGCCGCCGGCCTTGGGCCTATCTTAGCGACTTGGCCATACCAAAGGGGGACAATTGGTCCACTTATGCCTTTCAGGTAGACCTAGTACTTTGTGCACATGACTTTCATAAAACTGTCTTTAACATGCTAGTATAATTTTTCATTCAGAAACTTGGAATCATATCATTTTTTATAACATTTATCAAAGAAAATTTCATAATATCACATTGAAACAAAAACATCATTTCAACACATATTTAACTAAGGAATTGTCATCCTTAAATACTTCTAAAATATTTTCAATATTTACATTAAATAGTTAGTACAAAAATCACATTTATTTAAAGCAATTTAGAAAAGCAAAAATCATTTAGAAAATTTGCTTACTTTCCTGTGTTTTCTTAGCTTTCCAACTCTACTTTTTTTCCCCTTGCCTACATGAGAATAATATAATTTTTTATATATATTTTTTCCATTTATCTTATTTAGTTTTCCAACCCATTTTCGTCAATATATAGCATTCATTTGACTTCTCAAGTTGTTATGTATACACATAGCATATACTTGCACATCTCATCGGTTATTACACAACATAATCAATCCCATTATTAGGGTAAACATTCAATTACATAATAATTATCCAATAATTATTATTTAAAATTTCATTACCTTCCATATACTAATTTTCACTTATTTTCCAAAATTTACGCATCGGTGCTCATTTTAAGCATATGTTGTTGCCTTAAGCTTCATCGATTGATTTCAAAATTTGAAATTAACATCAAGCCAATATAAACAGGTATATAATCATGAAATTTACCATATTTTCATGCATTTTTGCACAAAATAAAATTACCAAGTCATTTATCACCCATCTAGGTCCATTCTTTCACTTATGCTCATTTGACAACGCATACATGATACATTACATAAAATTTTTCAAGTCAGAAATTTAATCCATATTTCAGCATGATAATTATTCTTATTTATCACTTTATTTAGTTACTTTTATAGAATTTAAATTCACCAATCATAGATTTCCAAAACAGCAACTTTGGAACCCATTTTTCACACGTTTAACGTGTCTTTTGACACATAACTCTAGATAGTTTTATAATTCCAAATTTTCAGCAATTAATCAAACTTTAATTAATCTAAATCTAGGCTATTGACACATATTTAACATTAATAAATAAATACCTCTCAAAACAGCAACTTGTTTCCCCGTTTCGGCTTCTATTTTCACCCCATTTGGACATCATTTCATAAAATTCATAAAATTAGATTTGGAGCTTATCTTTTCAAATTATTTTGGGCATCAATAGTACCCTAACCCTAGGGTATTTTAGCCTACATAAATTCCATGAATCATGCAATCTCATTTCCATACCATTTTTAGCATCAAAATGAGGAAATCAGGTCATGTACATTACTTTGCATTCTATTCTTTCTAAAATTCATATCTTAAGCTTAAATCAACATATGTATTTTATTAAAACATGTTTCATAACCTAAACATAACGTTCATCCAATACAGCAACTTTTCATTTAAATTTGGGTTTTATCAAGTTGAGTTTTCAACTCATAACCCACTATAAACTTCATTTCCTCTACACAAACCATTAAAATTCATTTCTATCACTTAATACCCATTCCATATTTAATCAAAGGGCATGTTGAGTCCTCATTTAAGGAGTCTTTAAGTATCAATTTCATATCCAAAATCTTAGAGTTTAAAACTCCAAATGAAAAGCTTAACTTAACACATCAACTTACTTGATTAATGCAAATCAAACCCTAAACACTTGAGCAATCTTTTTCCTCCAATTTCCCTTTCTTTTTCCTTCTTTTTTCTTCTTTTTTCTTCCTCCTTGCTGGCTCTAGGGTGGGACGTGAGCTGCTACCTTGGGGAAGATGGTTTCAGCACTTGGAAAAATTTTCCAAGCTTCAACTCATATGGACGTGTCCCCTTTTATAGAGCTGAATTTGATCCAGCTGTGGGCCCCACTTTGGAGCTGATTTCCACATCATTAGATGTGAGTTTATCCCCTTAATGTGTTGGGCAATTTACGGCCAAGTAAATTTATTTTTACCATATTTTTTAAAACCAAGAATCTGCCCAAATCATGATCGTCCAGCTGCCCCCTTGATCACGTCCACCTTGCTGCCCATTTATCGATTTTTCTAGTTTTTTTCAACCCTAATTTAAGGGTAAATCATACACCCAATTAACATTTAATTTAATCTTTAATTAGGCATAAAAAATTAGCGAAAATGGCAGCAATTAGCACATCAATGCACGTCCATACTCAACCATGTTGTCAACATTTTCAACCTTCAATGCAGCTGCTGTTCATAATTTTTTTGCAGGGATTTTCATATGAATAAATGCACATTCTAATGTCCCTACATATCAGATATGTATGTGCATTATTTATAAAATAAAAAATAGAAAAAAATAGTAGCAACATCATTTGGATGTTCATGGTGCCATCTTACCTATGATCACTTTGAGCACTCCATAGCTCCATCAATGTGGACGTCCTTTCCTGTATATTGTTTGGATTTTTTCATTTTATATTAATGCATAAAATACCCTGAAAATGAGCTGCATTGGACACCTATTTTTCCATTAAAAACTTGCATTAATTCCATATATTCTAGCATCTAATGCATGGTACCTTTGAGGTGCAAAAGTTAACTACGCACACCTTTTTCAATGCGGGTATTTTTCCAACATGTTATGCTTAATCTAAACCTTTCAAAATCTTAATCTCATAATTTCATTCAATCGTTTCAAATTTCATCGCAATTCGACTTTTCCTAACTCAAGTTATAGCCGTTTGAAGTTAACGATTGGCTTTGTAATATGATCAATAAATCATTACATTAATTTCATTAAGGATTTTTATAACCCAATAATTCCATAATACCAAGCCTAATATTATCAACTTCCATCTCAAATTTTACTTGATCCGTCTTACAGGCGTTGAGTTATAAATTTTCTAGTATTTTTCCCACTAAACTTGACAATTATCATTTAAATTTCCATAATTCATAGTAAATAATTTAAAATAATTATCCATGATGTATTGGTGCATTTTAATCACCAACAATTTACTTTAATCCCACTGTCCCATATTAGCTCGAAATGATTACTGAAGTCATCATTGCTAATCCTTAACCCTAATTGTAATAATTAGCAAAACTACATAAATCATTCAAAATTCAATAATTTCATACATAATCACATGTGAATGATCAATGCATACATTTGGGTCTTATATAGGTTGGGTTTCACTTTTTCAATTTATAACATTATCATGAATATGAGTATTTAATTCTTTATATATTTACAAGACAAATATATTAACCCGCACCTGAAAGTTCAAAGTTACATATAATATATATATGAGTATTATGAGTAAAAAAATAACCACACTTCCATTGCAATTGTTTCCATCTATTACAATTCTGTTTATTATAAATAACTGATCTAATCCCGTCCAAAAGTATATTTGCGTGTAATCCATCGTAAATACTAGTGCTTGACATATTAAATTCTGTCTAGGAGGTTTCAAGCTTCAAAAAAAAAACTTACATCCATATATAGTTTATATATATAAATGGCAATCTCGAGATTTTTGAATCTATCAATATATATTTATAATATCATATATATCTTAAAGTACCAAACCGGATCCTTTGAAATTTCAAATACCGGCTAATATATATATATGGTGTATGCGACTGCACCATACAGTCCATGCGCTGTGGGCCCCACTTCATCATAAATAGAAAATTCACCTCACCCATTGTATTTAGAATTGTTTACTTTATTAGCATACCAATTTTCATCCAAATCCAACATGTGTGTAGTCCCCATCTTAAAATGGTGCAAAATCAACGTAATAAAATAGTTTAATGTAAATATCAAGTTTTAAATAATTTTTTCAACATCTAAACCGTCTAAAGCATGATTTATATATAGATAAATGATTGTATAAAGTTTCACTACAATCTAATATGTGCGGGCTCCATTTTACAGTGGACTGCAGGATTTGATCTCGTATATATATATATATCATAAGCATTATAAATAAATCCAGCCCAACTTTCATTATAATTATTTCTATCAATTAAAAAAATTTGTCTATTATAAACAACCGACCTAGTTCCATCAATATATATAAATATACATACATATGCAACATATTATAAATACCCGGTGCTTGACATATTAAATGTCCGTCCAAATATATATATAATTTATATGTTAATTTGAAGTGTTGGTCTGGAGGTTTTAAGCTCCATCATAAATATATATGATATATTTTACAGATACAATGCGCCAGTCCGGGTCTCTGGAGGTTTTATTTTTTTCCAAACTTCAGTAAATATGCATATAAAATATAAACTATATTATATAAAACCAGCACCGAAGGATTTCATTGAAATCACACAAATACAATATGTACTATCTTAAACATAAACAACCAACTTTGTTTTGTCAAATATATTAAATATAATGAATAATAATTATTCAGCTCTTACCATTTTAAACTCCAACCTATATATATATATATATATATATATATATATATATTATGTTACAGCAGTTAAAAATTTTTAACGTCATCAAGTATATAATATATATAAAGTGTCGGACTTGATCTCAGGATGTTTTTTAAACCCTTCAATATATATAAATATATATTATAGATATCGTACCAAAATGGTTTTCGTCATATAATTATTATATTTTTATGAATTATATGCATAAAGAAAATTCAAATTTAATTTAATGTTCTACATACTAGACAACCAATCCAACATAGCAGAACCATCTCAAAATAACCCCTTTATCAATTTATAATTATATAAATAACACAACAAAATCAAATCAAGTCAATCACCTAGTGAATCAAAAATCTGTAATTTATACTGTATTTAATATGCCTAATCATGTGTTCCGAATTCCATTGAATTTCTCATAAAAATAAATTACTAACTCCATTAGACATTCCATTAAAGACTATTTAACAAATAATTTCCATAAGTTATTTTCCAAAATAAATTAACTATTACAATATATGTGGCTCCTAGAAAGATTTAATTATTTTTTACTTACCTTTTTGTAGAACCCTTGGAGGGATTTTCTGAATGAAAAAAAAAAAAAATTGGTTTCCTTCTCAATTTCAATCCGCGACAAATTCTTCCTTTCCCAAGTTTTCTCCGTTCACCATTTCTTTTCTCTCACATCTCCTTCCATTTAATCACAATCTCCCATTATTCTCTCTAACAATTTAATTTAAAATTTTAAAATTTTAAAATTACATCATGTTTCTTTGTGGGTCCCACATAAATTAACTGTTAAAAGAAAAATTATCTAATTTTACTAAGATGTAATTCGAACTCACTATCTCACATTTACTTGTCACAATTTCTAACCATCTTTGCATATCAATAATTTGTTAATTAAAATTACAATTTAATTTAAATAAATATATTTTAGATTCTATTTTTCTTAAAATTATAATTACTCACCTTAGTCAAGAAGTCAAAGTTAATGAGTTAATCCGGCCACCTCAGTTATTTTTATTGACACATCAAATGGTAAAAAATTCAACATGTCATAATTCAATGTGTCATAGTAGTATGCCATGTCAAGTCAACGTATTTAAGTTGGGTTATGATAACGATGAGACCCATGAGGATGCAACCCGAGATGCAGAGAAAAGCTCGTAACGACAGAGAAGAAATGCTGGTGCTAGAAAAACTCTGCGTAGACGAGAACAAAAGGCTAAAATTAAGGAGGAAGGGAGAGAAGAACCAGTGAATAGAGATGGCGAAGAGGAACTACATAAGAAAAGCAAGGAAACGTGGCAAAAACACCCAACCAAGCGTGCTATGAGGCCGGAGGTGAGGAAACAAGCTACAACAGAAGTGGCAAGAGAGTTCAAACCAGAGCGTGGTTGCTCGACCCAAGGAGAGAAGATGAAGGCTGAAAAACGGACAGAGAAATGCTTGATCTGGTAGAGGAGAAAAGTCGGACGATTGAAAATGGAAAGAAAGCAAGGCTACTTGAATTTGCCCCCCTCCAAGCTTAACGATGGATGAAGGAAAGATCGCTAGTCTCAGCCACGTGAAAACAAATGAGGGAGGCAGCGGGTTCTCATGCTGAACAGTTGTTCTATGGGAACAAATAGCTTGACGCTCAAGCAAAGTCACAATTTTGATTTCCCAGGTCAGATATAGACGCACAACTCCACAACGCCAGCTTATTTATGCCCGCCGAAATTCCCATGAGATTTTAGTTCCGCATGGGTACCCAAGTTTCACACTTGCAGAACTCTCCCTAGGCCATCCAAGCTCTACAAATAGTAGGACCGAGCTAAGTAACATGGCACAGAACTGAATTTGGGAAAATTGCACCATAGATTCTTTAACTATGCGTATTGGTATTTTGGACCCCTATGTTTGTGTATTAGCATTTTAGACCCTCAAAAGTTTCGGCTTTTGCATTTTATCCCTCGCGCCCTTACGGCATCAAAAAATTAGTGTCAGGCCGTCCGAAATGACGAGAATACCCATGACAGAAAAAGCAGAGGCCAAACACCAGACCGGCCACCTAGAAGAAACTGAAGCTGCTCACCACCTTTAGACATACTTTGATGATTTCTGCCATCTGGTCCACTACGCTCTCCTGGAAATAACGACTGCATAAATCACAACAAAGAAAATTGTCAATAATATGGCAAATATAATGTGTAAATAAAAATGCTTGGCATGATCCACAATCCAACCTGGCCAAGAAGCAACTCAGCAAGGATACAACCAGCTGACCATATATCAATTGATGTTGTATACTCTGTTGCTCCAAAAATAAGTTGCGGAGCACGATAATAACGAGAGCATATATATTATATGTTTCCTTCTCCCTTCACCTGTCATCACAAATAAAATAACGCAAGATGGGAACCATCCCGAGAAATAAATCTGATTTAAAGCTGCATGTTTGCTCCTCCCTCATTCCACATACAATTGTTCGATCTCATCTTGTTAAACAATCAAATAATTGAGCCATGGATGGGGGGAAAAAAGGTAGAAAGATACCAAAATTTTTGCACTTCCAAAATCACAAAGTTTAACCTGATGGGTAAGAGGGTCAACCTACATGATTATCCAGAAAGTAAGGAAGTAAGCAATAAATATTGTAAGGTTCAAAACTAAGCAGTGAGTTCAAAAAAATCTAGAGGAAAAATAAATACCAAGATATTTTGGGGTTTCACATCCCTATAACAAACCCCAAGTACAGTGTGAATGTAAGCAAGTGCTCTGAAGATCTACAGAATTACACCAATTTAGAAATCACTTACACTGGACCAATGGAAAGGGTCACACATTCAAATTTACTCTAGTTGATGACAGAAGGAATCCAAAGAACAGATGCCGAAACAAAATTCATAAAATGTAAGACCACATGCATACTTGCTATGTATAAAGTTTTGCAAAGAAAAGTGGCATCCCACGGTTCATCTAGCTGAAGGGTCTCAAAGCTCAATACACAGTTTCTGGGACGTACTCCATAACCAAGTTGAGAAAAAACTCATCTTTGCTTGTCGTGGAGAAGAAACAGTGCTTCAAAGAGATGACATTTGGGTGATTCATTGTTCGCATTAATTGCAACTCTCGGTTTTTATACCGTCTGTCTTGCAAGACCTTCTTAATAGCTATAGTCTCTCCTATCTCTAAGCATTTAGCCTAATACAAAAATTACCAAAAACCAAGTGAGAAAACAAAACCACAAAACATGGACATTGAAATGCCAAGAACCATAGAAACCTCTACAATAATCACACATACCTGAAAGACAACTCCAAATGAACCTGTACCCACAACATGCTCCGCCATGTAACTAATGGTCTGTAAGGGAAATGAGGAAATGAAATTAACCTCAAATACTGAAATCAGGAATCAACAACATGGACAGTATGCAAAAATATATGCAGCAAATGCTTTTCTGAGATTTAGCGGACTGATTAAGGGGAAGACAGCAACAAATATCTATTAAACATAACGGGAAGGAATCCAATCTCAAGTAATCAACCAAAAAATTTTGAATATGGTTGTGGTCTCGTAAAAGCGGAGCCCTTTGTATCTAGCCAGTCTGGTGGCTGAAACCGCTCACCATCTTTACCTTCAGTTTCCTCTAGGTGGCCGGTTTGGTGTCGTGGCCTCTGCTTTTTTTGTCATTGGTATTCTTGTCATTTCGGATGACCAGACTCTGATTTTTTAACGCCCGTGAGGGCGTGGCGCGTAAAAAGCAAAGGTTGAAACTTTTGGAGGTCTAAAATGCTAATACGCAAACGTCGGGGTCCAAAATGCCAATACGCATAATTAGAGGGTCTATGGTGCAATTTTCCCACTAAATTTCTCAATGACCTTCCCAAGAGCTATCCTTAGCTTTGTTTTCTCTTTTTCCAAGCTCCCTTCGATAAACAAAAAAAATCATTTTCCCAACTTTTGAAAACTTAGATTCAAAAGGTGGAAAATTTCATTTTATCTCATTTATAATCTTTTCTTTATTTTCTAACAAAAATTATTTTCTAAAACTTATTTTTCCTCTTGTAGATACTCCCTAAGTGGTTGGTTGAATTGATTTGTAGGATTGCATTATACACATGTTAGCATGTCTAAAAAAAATAACTACATTCGTCATTCCATATCATTTTCGGGTTGAGAAAATTTTGCACAATTATCTTTAAAAAATTAATAAATACATTTTCTAAATCATATTATGGGGATGGTCATCCTTAATTATATTTAAAAACATCATAATAAAAGGGATTGCAAATCATTTAATCATTTTAAAATAAATGATTTTAAGACATTACTTGCTTACCTTAAAGTATCAACTTATCTCCTCAATTTTTTTTCCTAAATAAATGAAATGGATTACCTAATATATTTGCATTACATTTTTATGCTTGCATGCATATTCTCTTATATCTTGCATCTTTATAATTTCAATTGACATTTTCATCATTTTCATTTTTTCATTTTTTCATCCTTATAGTTTACGATTTACTTTAAAACACGTCAAACTGCATTAATCCAATTATGTAATAGAATTTTTATAAAATATCATGGCTATCCAAGTTCATTGCTATTTAATTGTTATATTATATATATTTATATATGTGTGTGTGTTTTTGTATAAAAATCTATATATTAGGAAATAGAACCATCCATAGTTATTTTCAAAAACATCCATTGATTCGCTCAATTATGGAATCAAATTTTTAATGAAGCAAAATCTAAGTCCTCATTAGATCTTCATTTCATCAGGTTATTAATAGAGAGTTCATATCCCTCTCTTTCTTATTTTGTTTTCTTCATACATAAACAAAATAAAATAGAATATACATTCAAAGGATCGGCCACATCTGAATCAAACGTCCTGCCCATTTTTGCATTCTTTATGAATTATGTGTGTGCATGAATGATATTAAGTTTGACTCTTTCTTAATAATTAATTTTTTTAAATATCTTTAAAGTAGGAAAAGAAAATTTTATCTATGAAATTTTAAAATGTCCAGAGAGATTGTTATAATATAATTACTTAAATTAGCAATTAAATTAATTAAACTACAAGTATCCTATACAATATCTATGAAATCAGAATTGCAGAGAAAGAAAATCTCACCTTAAGTAATTAATCCGTAAGGCAACTATTCGCTTCTTAGCTTTCCCCTTTTGCCCTTTTCATTTTCTTAGGCTATAGTTATAGGACCTCGATTTTATGTTCCTGGGCGCATATACCTATTTTTAAATTTTTTTTCAAAATTTTTTCATGAAATTGTTAACCTAAATTTATTTAATGTATGTATCAATTTTTACAATTTTTAGAGATTTTAAGATATTTATATCAAATTTTTAAAAATCAATGGTATTTTAGTAATTTAAAATTACCTAAAATGCCACTGATTTTCAAAAATAAAAAATAAATATCTAAAATACTCCAAAAATGGTAAAAAAAATTATACAAATATTAAATATATATAGATTAATAATATTATGAAATTTTTTTTAAAAAAATAACAAAAATAGTTGATGCGCTCCATAGTTATGGACTTTCAACTGTGCAATGGAATATCATTGTTTGAATACTGTACATACCAATTTCATCGAACAGATGTCAATCTCAAGCATTCGTACATCTCTGTTATCTAGCATGGCTTCCTTAGTAGCTCGCCACGTCAATTCACAATTGCACCTCCTTTCCTATGCTTGCCACGTAAAAGGTTTTATGCTTGCTATGTCAAACCAGGTAAAGAAATGTCTCAAATGACACTCGTTTTGACTCTAGAGGTTAGGCAAAAAAGTACATGGTCTATTTTACACTAATTCTTTCATGCTTTCATAATTATTTAATAATTTTCTAATGATATTCTTTATAATATAATCTGCTTATATTTTAGAGCACATCGAATTAGCCGTTCATATCAAGTTTTATGCCAAAATGATTACAATTAGTTAAGAAATGATCATTTGAAATTAATTAATGCAATTCATTCAAATTTTAATTTTTCTATTTATTTATAATTATGTTTTGTATAATCTACTCTATTTACTAAATAGAGTATATTAATTAAGTTACCCATGGAATTTCATCTAAAACAAATAAATAAAAATATGTGTACGCATAGGAACGTGTATGCATTCAAGTGTGAATTTCCTATTCGGACGTACGATGCATGGGTTGGTTCCATGCACGTTTTTGAATGCAACATTGGAATTTATATAAATGCTTTATTAAATTATTTTTCATAATCCAATTCATCCATATTATAGAACATTCGTCCATCTTAAATTTCATATCAAAATAATTAGTATGAATGAAGATATAAGAATTCAAAATTAATTCATGAAATTTCACTTAATTTTGATTTTTTAAAAATTTTCTAAACATAATTTTTAGATTCTAGTCCATTTACTATATAGAGTTTGTTAAAATAGATTTACACATAAAATTTCATGCAAAATGGTCATATATATTAAGATATAATTTCCTAATCACTTAATAAAATATAAGGATAAAAGGACGTAAATGCATGTCTATATGTCCCTGCCTTTCATGGTTTAATTTCATGCACACTTTTCAATGTCAATTAAATAATTAATTTAAGAACTTTATTTATTTATTTATAATCAAATCCATCTAAATTAAAGAGCATATAATTTAATACTTTCTATTGAATTTTCATGTCAATCTGAGTTATACATTCTTAGATCTAAAGAAGACAGTTTAAGTGAATATAAGCCACTAATAAGGACCCCTAATTGGCCCAATTTTTTTTTTATTTTAACAAAACATCTATGAATTTAAATAATTTAGTTTGGTATAATTCAGAATTTTCAAATTCGTTCTCGAAAAATTTATAAAAATTTATTTTCATATCTTATCTTTATCAAATTGTAATTTACCCACTTTTCTCATATATTTCAAAATTAACCTTTTTAAATTTCAATTAGATCCCTGTTGTCTCTATTCTCTTTAAATTTACCATTCAATTCTTATTTTCTAAATTTTCTATTTAATCTCACTTTTCTAAAATTGCAATATAGCCTTTTTATAGACATATACGTTTTTCTATAAAAAGGCTATATGGTATTGGGTATATTGTAATTTCTATAAAAAGGCTATATTGGGCAATATAGCCTTTTTAAAGCTATATTGTAAATGGTATGAATACCCTTAAAGTTTGTATAGTACTTTAAGGCTATATTGGGTATAAATTACAATAACTTATAGTATATTTTTTATAATAAGTCTTAAATGGTATGAATTTCACAGTTTGCCAATTGGGTGAAACTATTGAAGAAGTTTGAACAGTGACATGATAATTTGAGAATGGATGGGTCCCCTTATTGAAGAACTGATCTCCTATTTATAGTGAAATTGTAATTTTGATTAATGAGGGAGTGTTCCACTCTTTGGTTAGTGCTCCTTGATTTTAGGAAATTTTCTAGTGATTTGTTTATTAGTGGCGTTATGATAGGCTTATGCTTTACTGCATTTATTTTGTGATACATGTGTTAAGACACGTGTATGGTGGGGAGGTACTCCTACACTCCACATATGTCCGAAGCATATATAAGACACGTGTATGGTGGGGAGGTACTCCTACACTCCACATATGTCCGAAGCATATATAAGACACGTGTATGGTGGGGAGGTACTCCTACACTCCACATATGTCCGAAGCATATAGCTTTAAGGCATTTTGGGATCTTACCCCTTGTCTCTTGGACACTCGATCACATACTCGTACTCCCCACGTGTTCAACTACAAACTTGACCATCACCACCTTGTTGCCTTACAACCTAGGCCTTCCTTTCTATCACCAAAACTAGCTACATTAGATACAACCTCAAACTCGATGAAGCAACAACATTAGCAGTAATAAATCTAATATCAATGTCTCTAACGTCAACAACTCTTGTATTTATAGCCTCAACATCTCCATCCATTACCTTTGCTTTTAGTCCCTCATATAATATCTTTATCCCTTGCATTACAACTTTACTCTTCTAATAATGTCATGATCTTTGTCATGGGCAATGATTTTACTCACAATATACACTCCAATTTTCATCTTCCATTACTAAATGTAAATATACAAATCTACTTTTCTAATCCTTATATGCAATCCCTATAAATTTCTTTGCTTGTGCATCAAGTCTAAAATGACAAAATCCAAACCCTCCGAGTCAAAAATCTTAAAAAGGACTTCAAAGTTAGAGAGGGAATGGGGTGGGTAGTGTAAAAGACTTGTGTACATCCCTAAGAATCTCATTGGCCATGTCAATTATCAGCATCGTTGACCTGGTAATACTCCACTTCCAAGTCCACTAGGCTCCCACGAATGGCTAGTGGCATAATCTTAGGCAAATTCTCATTACCCCTGTTAATAAATGAGATTTCTACTCTCTTAAGGACATTCAACAGTATGGCAACTCTTGTTACATCTCTAGACAACTTCTATGTAAGTGAAGCTTTTTTTTATCTTTTACACTTGCCAAATACTGTGCAAGTAACTTTTTCAATCATGTCTTCTCTACTCATGTGGTTTCAATAAGCAACCGTGAGTGATGGAGCCAAGTTACAATACACTTTTCTTTATGCCTTTGATTTGTGAAAGAGTCAAACTTAGAAAGTTAATTTTCCTATCATTGAAACAAGAGAGGCAAATCTATTATTTTCTAAACTTAAGAGTTAGAAATAAAAAAAAACTCCCTATGGGTTAAAATTGTTGTAAATTTCATATAAGAGATTCTTGTAAATTGTTGCTGCTTTTTCATATTTCCTTTTGAAAATGCTTTTATATGATGTGGACTATTACTGCTATTAGCATTTTATGTGACAACATTTTCCTTATCACTTTGCTAAAAAATCAAAATCTATTCCAATTAATATTTATAATCGAATGTCAAAATATGAAAATCATTCTTTTGGAATGTTTTAATAGTTTATAAAATTATTCATCCATATTCTTTAATATTTTAAGGGGATGTAGCTCTTACGATGGTTTTATGTATGATCAAAATTATTTATATAGTCTGTCCCAAAGACTTCCCTGTTTTATAAACCAAGCAAGAGTCACTTCTTATGTGCTTCCACAGTTGGCTATTTTCTCATGTGTGGAAAGCTGGTGAAGGGTTAGGTAGGCATCTTGTTCTTCCTACTAGGCTCCTTATTCAGCTTCGAGTAGGATCGAATCAGAGGGTGACAATTGAGAGTTGGGGTATTAGGGAAAAATAAGGATCGTTCTCCAAAATGACGACTTCTCATTAAAGAAATGCAAACCCTAGCAATCAACATTGATTCTCTTCTGAAGATCAACCCAAATGGAAAGCCGACCATAATTTGCTTAGTTCGGACATCAAGAAATTACAATAAGGACTTATTACAATAAGAAGATTATAGAAAACAAAAACTAAGTATACAACGACCTTTATCGAGTGTCCTTCAAGGCAGAACAGGATCGGCGACAAATTCTATAGGGTTTTATTTGGCTATATGATCGAAATATGCTGTTGGAGGAGCTAAACAAGCCAATAGGGACATATGAAATCGATTTCAACACAATTTCCATATGGCTTGTTATAAAGGAAATCCCCTTTCTAGCTAATAGCAGAATATTAGGGAAAGTAATGAGGAACTCTTTTGAGGAATATTTTGAGGTGGCTCTAAAGATGACAAGAGTTTGTGTAAAGGTGAAAATAGATCTTCAAGAACTGCTTAGAAGGGGGGTTTTAATGAAATGTGAAAGTTCAAATTGGTGATAGATTCCCTTCCAATATGAGTGTCTTCTGATTTTTTGTTATGAGTGCGGTAAGATTCGACATGCATACAAAGACTATGGTAGCTACAACAAGAATTTCTCTCAACCTAAAGCCAACCTACCTTATGGTTGCAATCTAAGGGCAGGATTTAAGGTATTGAGGTTGAAGGGGGAAGGGGTAAGGAGTAAGAAATAACAAGGTGTTCCCAAAATTGTATTATACAAAGGTGATGATGGGAAGGAAAGATGTTGAGTACCAGATAAATTTAGAGGGGGAAGAAACAGTTGAGGAAGGGAATCTGAAGGGAGATGAAAGAGTTGTACTGAGGGAGGTGAGGAGTGTGCCAAGAGAGAACATAGGGGAGGAAATGAGGGAACATCGGTTGGTAACCATGGGCAAGGAAAAAAAAGTAAAAGTGAAGGAAATGGGGACAAAAGAGAAAGGGAAGGAGAACATAGAGCCAGCAAGAATATTATATTTAAAAAAGACTCAAGAAGATGATTTATTTACCAAGGAAGAGGAGGGGGAAAGCAAAGGAGAGGAAGGGAAGATAAGAACTATAGGGGTGGGGAGGGAAAGGAGGGTGTAACAGGATACATGGGAAGAGAACTCTTTGTGGAAGAGACTAGGAGGAAGAGTTGAGGGCGCTAGGGACAAAAGAGGTTAAAAGGGGAGGATAAAGAGGGAGATTTAAGAAGGCAATGGGGAAAAGAACGCTTCTAAAGGTAAGCATGTGGAACGAGAGGGAGGGAAGTTTCTGGGAGGTTAAAAAGGGAACATTGTAGATGATGATTGTAAAGGGGAGACAAGGGAATGAGGTCATTTAAAAATGGGCGAAGGGAGAGGATAGGAAAAGGGAGAGATAGGGAGCTTCAAGAGAGTGTGGGGACTTAGAAGAGATGGAGGAGGAGAAAGAGGTGGAGCAATAGGGGATATGAGGTGGAGAGTGATAAGATAGGAATTGGGAAACACCAGAGAGATGGGGGAATAAGTGGAGAGAGGGTGAATGAGGGTGCTCAAAAAAGGAAAAAGGGAGGAAATAAGGGGAGTTGATGGTGGGAGAATGGCAAAGGCCGAAAAGAAACCCAACCCTACCTTGGTTAATGAAAATCCTAACTTGGAATTGTCGCAAGCTGGAACCTATGGACAATTCAATCATTTCTTATTCTGGTCAAGAAGCAAGATTTTGGGCTAGTTTTCTTATCAAAAACTAAGAGGAGGAGAAGTGAGATGGAGGTGATCAAATCTAGATTAAGGTTTGAAAACTGATTGACTATAGAAAGCCAGGAGAGAGGGGGTTTGGGGCTATTTTGAAAAGAGGACGTGAAGATTAAGATTATTTCTTTCTTTGAAAACCATGTAGATATGGAAATTAAGTATAAGGGGAGTATGATATGGAGATTGATAGGTTTGTACGGAAACTAGGAGGTAGCTAAAAAGTAGAGAGTGAGAACTTTTTAGGTCATTTGAAGTTACAGTCGAACCTCCCATGGTAGTAGTGGTGAACTTCAATGAAGTCTTGGAAGTTTTCGAGTACTTGAGTCACAGTCTTAGAGTCAAAATTCAAATGATGAACTTTAAAGAAGCGGTGGACAGGTGTGAACTAATAAATCTGAGATTCATTGGGTATCCAAGAATGTGGAGGAACAACAGAAAGGGGAGGGATAGGGTGGAAGCTAGAGTAGATAGGGGACCGGTTACAAGTGAATGGCTAAGGCAGTTCCCCTTTGGTAAGGTTTCCCATTTGGTGGCGAAAACTTTCGACTATGATCCAATTTTATTAAACAACAATTTGAGACACCAAAAGAGTAAGAAGGGCATCAACTTCAGATTTGAGATGTGTTGGATTAGGTATGAAGAAGCAGTAGAAATTATTAGAAAGGCTTGGGGAAGGAAGGCAACTCAAGGATTGTTCATTTTAGATAGAATAAGGAGAAGAGCATAAAATGTGGAAGGGAGCTATCCAAGTAGAGAAGAAAGGAGAGGGAAGGTAGGACCAGGCTTCTTAAGGAGAACCAAAATCTATTACAAGTAATAAAGACAATCATGCCAACTGATGACAGGGATGCAAGGATAAGGAAATGAAAGGGAAAATCAACAGCCTATTGGAAGAAGAAGAAACCAAATGGAAACAGAGGGCCAAAGTCAGCTGGCTAGCAAATGGAGATAAGAACACTAATTTCTTCCATAGAATGGCATCAGAAAGAAGAAGGAATCTCATCCAAGCTCTTGAGGGGACAGGAAACCAAATAGTGGATGATGAGCAGGGGATGGAAGGGATAGCGTTGAAATATTTTTAATGGGCTATTCACAACCTCCAATCTAAGACTTGTCTTGAAAGTTTAAGGGAAAACAAAGAGCATACTATCGCGGGCATACAACTAGCTTCTAATCAAGCAAAATTATAGGGAAGAGGTTTGGAAAGCAATGAAAGAAATGAACCCTGTGAAATCTCTCGGCCTAACGGCTTGTGAGCAGGTTTTTACCTGAAGTATTCGAACCGTATTAGGGAGATTGTGTTTGCATCATGTAGGACTTTCATGGAAATAAAGGAAAAAAGGGAGCAGTTAAAGTGGATGTTGGAGATCAACAAGACGAACGTTGTTTTAATCTAAAAAACTAAAGGATCTACAAGATTGGAGCAATATAGACCAATCAGTCTCTGTAATGTTATCTACAAGATTATGTCCAAGGTACTGGCAAATAGATTAAAACAATGTTTAGCAAGCATTATATCAGCAGAACTGAGTGTGTTCGTACCAAAGAGATTAATTAGAGATAACATGATCTTGGCATATGAGCGAGAAGAAGTAGGGGCAAAAATGAGGAAATGGCAATTAAGCTACATATGTCAAAGGCTTATGATAAAATGGAATAAGAATTCCTTCTTAAGGTGATAAGGAGAATGAGTTTTGATGAGAGATGGATCCACTGGATTCGGTGTTGCATATCCATAGTTTCCTATTCAGTTTGCATCAATGACCATAAGACAGACGAGATTCAACCAAGTAGAGGTTTAAGACAAGGTAATTCAATTTTCCCATACTTATTTCTATTAAGAGAGTAAGAGCTAACTGCAGTGTTGAAGGAAGCGCACGACAAAGGGTGCCTTCAGGGGATATGATTGGGGAAAAAGGATCTATTCCATTACACCTGTTCTTCATTGATAACATCCTCCTCTTCTCTCAAACAAAATACGAGGATGTTATCAAGCTCAAACAGCTACTCCGGCCATATGAACTAGCATTGGGACGAACAGTAAACCAATAAAAAACTGCTATCTTTTTAGCCAGAATACCAATCAAGCAACTCATGATGGATTAGCGCACCACTTGGGCTCTGTTGGTAGTGACTTCACCATTTATCTAGGCTTACCAGCTTGGGTTGGGAGAAACAAGTTAAGGTTCTTCCAAAAACTAAAAGAGAAGATGTAGGAAAAAATTCAGTGGTGGAGAAGCTATGAAATCCCAACCAAAGGAGGATTTAATTTGTGCATTGAACATATACATGTGACTTATATGTGAATTAAATGGGATTTTTGGATGATTTTAGAATTTTATGATATTTTGAATCAGGGTTTCCATTAGAAACGATGATTAAAAATTTAATCGCCGAAGCCCAAAGTGAGTCGGTATAACCCAAGGGGCTTAATGAGGATTTAATGGTGACAAGGTGTCATGAATAATCATGTTAATAATCATGATTTAATTTATGGAGATTAAAGTGTAATTATGGAATTAAGGTGAAAAATGATGAAAAAGTCATAACTTGATGTCTACAAGGTAGATTTTGATGAAATTTGAAAGGTAAGCTCATGACGGTGGGCCCAATTTTATGAATGGATTGGATTAAGAAAATCATGATGGGATTAGGATAATAATTAATTATTTTTATTCCCAAATCCAAAAGACAAATTCAAGTGGTCATAACTTGACATAGAAATGTCGGTTTGAGATGAAATTTGACATGATGGAATAAAATTATGAAATCTATGAGTTGAATGCAAGCAAAGAAAATATATGAATGTGTGTAAGTTATGATAATGGGTGCAAAATAAGTCATATATGTGTATAATGACTTATGAAGTCAAATGAATGATGGATATATATGAAATGGGTTGGAAAGCTAAATGAAATATGAGAAAAAGAAAATGGATGAAAATTCATACTATTTGTATGTAGGCAAAGGCAAAGAAAAGGTGATGTCGGAAAGCTAAAAAGTTCAGGTAAGCAAGCAACTTTCTAGATGAGTTTTGTTTTAAATGCTTTCCAAGTTTTTAAGGATGGTCATTCCTTGCCTAAATGTATGTCGAAATGTTTATTTCTATTGAAATAAATGATTGTTTATGGTTTCGCAATTATGCTTAAAATGTGATGAGACATGAATTTATACGATGTTTCATTGAAATGGTATTTAAAAAGGGATGATGCAAATAATTCTCTACATGAGAATGACACATTCCATGTGTAAGGAGGTAATTAATGCCGGGGTGACTAAAGGACATGCATGGAATGGAAATCAAGTAGGCTAGTTGTGGTAGTAAGTAGACAAGGAGTCCCCCTTGACTTTGCCAAGTCGAAAGGTCCGGCGCTAAGGATGGAAAGGACATGTCATAGTATAATGTTCCCCGTGCTAGCGTATCCTCACATAAAGGATAACGTCATTGATAAAAATAATGAATTTGCACATCCAATGTTTATGAAATGTTTGCGAATGATTTATGTGAATGGTTTTTCATGAAATATTTATGAAAGGTTTATGAAAAAGTTTTTGCTCCACAGATAGTTGATCACTTGATAAGTGTCTCTACCGAAGGGAGAAAAATATTTTTGAATAAACATGCCTTAAAAATGAATTGCCTGCAAAATATACAGCTTGCTTCTTAAGTTTTGACTCATGTTTTCGTTTTCCAAACCCATAGATAGGTGAAAAGAAGGAGGCAAAGAGCACAGGTGAAGATTCAAGGATGAACGAATTTCCATGAGTACCTGTGTATGAACCTAAGGGTTGAATGGTTATATGAATGTTAACAATTAAATTATTATTTAATGTTGTATATGAATTATATTATGTTTTATGCCTATGAATTGGTGAAAATTTTTATGGGTAAATGCTAAGGCACGAAATATCATGATATGGTTAAGTATGATGGCTATGAGATGACATGTGTAACTCTCAAATGATATGATGGCCTAGAAAGGCATTTGATGGAAATAGAATGTATAAATAATATAAAATCCTAAGGAGTTAGGATTAATTGGATAAAAATCTAATAAGAACCCGTCGCATGATCAGGGCAACAATCTTGATTAACATTTACTAATTGATAGATCCTGAGGTAAGGATATGACACTCGGGCCAGGGCGCCACAGAAGCAAACTTCCGTCAAGGGCAGGAAAAGAGGTCCTCATCAAAGCTGTGGCACAAGCCATGCCAAGATACTTAATGAGTTTGTTTATTCTGCCTACAAGGTTGTGTGATGAGTTGGGTGCTTTGTTGAGCAAATGCTTGTGGGTTAAAAAATGAAGGGAAGAAAAAGAACAAGTCAATAGCTTGGAAAAATTTGTACCTGCTAAAGGAATATGGGAGTCTGGGTTCAGGGGTCTGCAAGATTTTAACCTAGCGTTGATTGTGAAACAAGCATGGAGGCTCATAATTTAACCTAACACCTTAGTCCAAAAAGTTCTCAAAGCAAGGCATTTCCCGCATTCCGCTGTTTGGGATGCTAATTGTAAGCATGGATGCTCTTTTGTCTAGACTTCCATAATGAAGTTAATGGAATTGCTTAAAAGAGGGGCCAAGTGGAGAATAGGGAGAGGGAACACAATGAGGTTCTTTGGGGACAAATCGGCATATGGCGAACTCCGAGCTTATGGGCTGCTACCTGAAGGTATTGATAAGGATATAAGGATGGAGAGATTTATTGATAGATGGTTTGGGAATTGGAAGGAGGAGGAGGTTAAAGTGGTAGTAGGAGAGGAAGGTCAAAGAGGATAAAAGATAACCCTCTTCCAAATAAGGAGAAGGAGGACAATATCTTCTGAGAAAGGGAGGCGAAGGGGAATTCTCAATTAGATCTCCATATGGGGAGGCAAGGGAGATGAGAGGTAGAGGGGAAAAGACCATTTAATCTCTCCAATGGTAGAGTACAAGGATCTAGGAAGAGTAGTGTGGAGTGCAAGAATCCTAAGAAATGTACAACACTTTGGATGTAAACTTGTGACAGATACCCTCCCAACAAGTAAGAATCTGTAGTGGAGAGGGATCACAATAAATTCAGTGCGCTACTTATGTAGAGCGGACGGTTTGAGATGGGAGATCTTGTACATGTTTTGGTTATGCCATAGAGTTGAAAATGTGTTCACAAATTGTCTAATGTTTGGAAGATTTAAGGGCCACATGTATGAAATATGAATCCGTTGCAATGTATTTTTTCTTCAAATAGGGACAAGTCATTGTTTGGATTATACTTAACCATTTGTTGGAAAACTTGGTTTATGAGAAACAAAGCTCGAATAGAAGGGAATTATTCTGGGTTGGATGGTGTCGTATACTAGAGTACAAAGTTTTTGCATCAATTTCATATTGCTAATCTAATCTACAATGGAAAGCTGAAGCTGGAGGAGAGCCAAGCTAGGTGAAGGCTGCTAGAAATGGGATTTATAAAGATAAAGTGAACGCAAGAAATAAAGATAAATCTTAAATTAGAGGCTATGGGGCAATAATTCGAAACTAGAGGGAGTGTTTGTGGTTGCATAATGTTGGGCTGATAAGGGAACAATCAATCCATTGAGGATGGAATTTAAGGCTTGCTTACTGGGACTTATGGGCTAGAGAGCTGGGTTTAAGCAGAGTTGAGGTGGAGATGATTCTCTCATCCTTATTAACCCCTATTTAGGGAAAGGAAGTATTGAGTGTGATGGCTACGTAGAACTAGGTAAATTAATCCTTGATTTTCAAAATTAATAATATTAAGTAATACAATTATACATGATTAGAAATATATATATAATACAACAATAAGTGTTAAAATAAATTTTTATGAATTTTCAAGAAAGAATTGGAAAATTTTGAAATACACTAAATAAAATTATTTAAATTCATGGACTTTTTAGAAAAATAAATTGAAAAAATTATACTAATTAGGAGTTCCAATTAGCGGCTTATATTCATTTAAAGCGTTTTTAAAAAAAAAACAAAACAAAAACCCCAACTGGACGAAAGGACGGTCCAGTTAGATTTTTAAAAAACAAAACAAAACAAAACCTGAACTGGACCAAAGGACGGTCCAGTTAGATTTTAAAATAATAATAATAATAATAATGTCACATGCTACGTTTAAATATATATTATAAATTATATAAGATCATTTTACATGAAATCTCATGGGTAAGTGTATTTTAATATACTTCACGTTATGAATGGATTCGATTATAAAAATTATGTTTAGAAAAATTTTAAACAACTAAAATTGAATCAATTTCATTAGTTAGTTTTGGATATTTATATCTTAACCTATAATAATCATTTTGATATAAAATTTGATATGAACGATTAATGTAGAGTACTTTAAAACGTAGATGGATTAGATTGTGAAAAATATTTTTTGAAAGTTTTAAATCAATCATTTTAGATTACACGCAACAATCTATGTTAAAAAAAGGGGGCATATAATATGTACCCAGTTAACTGAGTGGTGATCTAATAATCTGATGTGGATTGAATATAAAAATATAAAAAAGCAAGATAACGTGGCAAGTGACATGAAAAGAAGAGTGGCTAGTTGCTTAAAAATCAAACAAATGGAAATAAGTCACTTGACCCACAAAAGGTCTAAATGCATTTAGAAAAAAGGTAGATGGGGTGCGGTTACTTGGGCAGGAGTAGTTAGATGGCATGATTTTACTTTACCAAAATTTGGTCCATTGAAAAGGAGACGTGGATGTAAGAACCAGATGGGAACGAGTATAAATAGATACAGGGATAGTAGAAACTATTGTAAAAAAAGGGAGATAAATATACAAGGAAATTAAGAGCAGCCGGTGAAAAGAGGAAAGGAAGGCAAGCACATGTGGGTTTTCAACAGGTAAACCCATACTCTAATTATTTATAAATTTTTAAAATTTCCAAAACTTCATATAAATGAAGAACAAAATATATAAATCAAAATTATCAATTTCCGTTAAAATTTGAAATGATAACAATTGAGGGTCAAAAGAAATGATGTAAATTCATACCATTAGAAATGATTTGAATCTTAAATAGTTGAAACAAGTTTGGTTGGGGCAGCCGTGTGCGTGTGCGTGTGTTTGTATATATATGTATATATATATATATGAATACAAATATATTTTAATGCACTTTGGAATAATATTAACTAAACCTCACAGATAGAAAATAATAAATTTTAAATTTAATGAATCTTATTAAATTTGAAATTTTAGAATTGTCCAATTTGAATCATAAAGATTTTCTAAACATAATTATATAAAAAAATTAAAGAGGATAGCGATATTCTTATTAAACCAACACAAATATAATAGGAAAAAAAATCTAAATAATGAAAATTAGACTCTTAGTTTTAAGGCGTTTAAGAAAAAATTTCAAAACCATGAAATATAAGGTAGCACTATGATTAAAATAAATAGGGAATAAATAGAATATTAATTAAAATAATACTAAGAATAAATTATTATATTACCTTGATAAAAATTTATGTAAAGGTGTGAATATATAATCTAACTTTAATCATTAATTAAGTAGTGAAATAAGAGTGGATCTATAATAATACTTCAAAGGATCTCTTGACTAATGAGTTAACGTAATGGATAGAAACTTAGACTACAAGTCATATGTCATGGCTTGAAAGCACCGTGCCCATTATTTTATTCTCAACTGTCTTTATTTCAAATATGTAAAGATAACATCAAAAATTTTATGCATGTACTTGCCCTTCTGTAATGGTGAAGGATGGTGACTCTCTTCCATATGAGTTAAGTTCAACTCAAGTTTGGCCCCCTTTTAATAAATAATTTTTATTTAAAAATTATATAATAATAATAATAGTTAAAATTTTTAACAAAAATTTTAAAAATAAAATTTGACTATTGATAATAACAATAATATAATATACAGTTAATATATTAATGTCCATATTCTAAATTTTAGGAAAAAGAAAAGGAAAAGAAATTTTAGAACAGAGTTTTACTCCCTAATCACTATAAAAGTTAAGTAGGCTATGCTTTCCATTTTCAATATGTTATTTTGGAATTATTTTTTATGAAATTCCACAAAGTTTTCACAAATATTTGATATGTGTTTAAATTATGCACTATGTGGTGAAAATTTTTAATTATTTTACGATGATATGCAAATTTTCTCGCAATGATCATGATCCATGGTGTGTATGAAATGCATTAAGTGATCTTGTGAGGTAAGTCAGGAGGTAATCTTTCCGAGGTAATTGAGCCCAATTACCTGATCTCGAGGCTTAAGGGTGGCGTTGGAGGTGTTTCAAGTACCTTTTGGGTTAAGCAAGATGTATATGATTCATGCAATAGATTATTGAGCATGTAAAGTTTTGAAGCTACAAGAATGTAAGATTTTCTTTAAATTGCTTGAAATCTTATATGCCTACTTATTGAGAAACATACTCATTCCTTTCAAAACTTTAAAAAATAGCTATGCAAACCAGAAGTGAAGCAGGTCAAAGTGTAATAGAAGGAAAAACTTATCTCCATTATTTAGTTTCTTAAATATAGAATGCATTTAGGCAAAGATTGTAATAATTTTGGATAATTATCATTATTCTATAATCTGCTTGTATAAATTTATGATTAAAAAAGAAGATTTTAGGGTGAAATTTTGCAATTTGTCATACATCAATTCCTAGAGTAAGGTAATTCTCGTAGTACCTTATGTTCGAGGCGCTCCAGAGAAGAAGGTATCAAAGCAATGTTTATGGTATATTGTAAAATTTTATAAATAAAATTTCAAAATAAATAGATAACTTTAGAATTTTACAGATGGACAAAAAGAGGAAGTTAGAATTGGACTACCCTCCAGCTAAGAGAACTAGGAATTATTCACCTCCACCTAAGGTCACCTTAGTGGGGTCTTCCAGGACATTTTCTTGGGAACCAAAGCAGAATGTAAAAATATATGAAGAAATACTTGAAGAAATAAAAAAGGATGATCCGATGGTTGCTGATCACAAGTAATTTTTGAAGTACAGTTGGACAATATTTGGATCAAGCAAAGGCAAAAGTTATAAATAATATTTAGATAAATAAAAATCTGTGTTTTTTATTTGTATAATTTCCTTTTGTGAGAAAACTATGTGTGTTATAAAATTATATAAAAAATTAATATTTATAGCCTTTCTTGTAGATGACTAAGAATGTTAAGTTTATAGTGCGATAGGACTGAGAGAAAAGACACCCTTTGTTGGGAAAATTGCGCCATAGACCCTCTGACTATGCGTATTAGCATTTTGGACCCCGAAGTTTGTGTATTAGCATTTTAGACCCCCGAAAGTTTTGACCTTTGCATTTTACCCCCCGCGCCCTCACGGCATAAAAAAAACAGTGCCTAGCCGTCCGAAATGACGAGAATACCCATGACAGAATAGAAAGGCAGAGGCGACGACATCAAACCCTTCTCAACCTTTTGCAAAACTCTGTTCTATCAAGAAAACAAGGAGACAAATAAACCAATCAGTAACCAAGCGGCCACAGAAGATTACAATCACCAACAGGCACCACTTCCATACTACCAGACCCCA
>JAXCLR010000092.1:24340627-24378331 GCA_035584095.1 Annona squamosa
CAAAAAAATTATTTCTTTAGTCAGGTATATAATCATAATTTTACTGAAAACTTATTCGGATTAAAAATATATAACCTGAAATAAACATTTGCATCTCTAAAAATTTTTACCTCGCGTTTATTTTGATTTGTACTCCACTAAAATTTTCCAAATTAATGATGAGGTATTTATCGAACGTTTCCGTTTAACAGGCCAAATTTAATTATGAACGATAATATATTAAATGAAACCTGGACGGGAGAAAAACTATGACAACCCACGCCTAGATTCTATTTCAATTGACATTCATATAATAAATAGGCCACATGTTTGGACACACAGCACATAACATGGAAAGCAAACCAACATCGCTTTAGAAATATATAGTAACACCAATATTAGAATGAAATACTCAAATACATTAGAATGTCGTCAAATTGATTGGTACTCATGTGGCAAATCTCATTATGATGTATCAACTGTTGTGCCACAAACTTTGATATGCATGTCATGCAAAGCTGGAAAATAAATATGATGGTGCTTACATATGGAACAATAGAAATTAATTAGTGAATGATCATGATGCATAATTTGCGTGATTAAAGTTAATAATTAATATTATGCAAGAATGAGGCAGTAATAATGAAAAGAAATAATAGTAAATAAAGTAAAACCAAATAATGATGGCTATACCATATCTGGGTCACCGTTACAGAGACTTAGGTAGGCTAATATCAGGATATGATGAAAAAGGCATAAATTATTTTACTTCTCTTAACACAGAAACCCTAAAAGCATAAAAGGAAGTAAATGTCTACAATGTTTTTGAGGGTTGAGGTAATCAAATTTATAACATGATGACGATATATGATGAGCAAGACTATGTTTCTAAAAAAAATTATCTGAGGTGAAAATCTGTTTCCTAAGATTACAATGGTTAGAAAGTCACTTCAAACAAGTGTTATCAAAACCAGTGATTATATGTCCAATTGGATAATTTAACCAGTTAAACGGGAATAATTGGGAACCAAGCAGCCAACCGTCTGAAAAATCAGTGCAGTTTTCATTACGTTACTTCAAACAAGTGCATTATATTACCATGATCTGACATTTTTAGTCCATTCTTATAACTGGAAAGTAAGGTGAGGCAAAGTCAATTTGATTTTGATGGTTAGAGATATAAATCAGAAAACCATCGAAGGCAATTCCGTCACCGTAACCATCCAATTTAAATCATTGCTGTGAAGGAATAGAATGTTGTCTGTTAGGTGTGACCCATGCATCAATTGCCCACATAGAACACGGCCAAGCAAAAGCCTCTGGTGGTTGCGCTCTCTCTCTCTCCATCTCTCTCTCTGTGTGGGGGGGTTGGAATCTTTTTTTGCTGGTTAGAATCTGATCATCTTGATGATGGGGATATATTTGTTATTTATAGCTTTTGTGTATGTTCTTTGCACTTTCAAACCATTCGGCTTCTCTTTTGCAAATTGCAATGACCCTTTTTTGCACATCATCCGTTTAAGTGTCCTTGCTGGTAATTTCTCCAGCGGCTTTGAAACACCATTTTGGTGGATAGAAGTCATCTTTGTGTGCGTCATTGATTTTTTTAAGTCATTTTAATGCCTTAATTCTTTCTTGATCTGCTCCATTCTTTGAGTAACGCATTTTTTTACTTTTTAGATTTATGTAAACAGGAATGATTGAGTTCGTTTTTGTTTTGTATTTTTTATATCATCTTGTTATTATTTATGATATCTAATTATAACAACTTGATCTTACTTTGACCAGTGGTAATTCTGCAGTATCACCTCACTTTTTCAGTCAATTTCAACATCACTGCCATACTTGAAATTAGTAGCAAAACATATGGTCATCTATGTCATTTTCATTATTGTGCACTCATACATATAAATATAGGTATAAATTAACAGTTAAAATAATTTTCTATTTGAAAACCGTGGAATATGCTTGCAAAGGTAACTTCTTCAATCGTGCATCATGTACGACAGTGAATTTGGGCCTTATCTCAATGACTCCATTGATTATATTCAATACCATTCACTCGACTAAGATATCAAATATGAAAATTAAGTATTAAAAAAAGATGTCAAATATGTATATTAAATATTAAAAAAAAGATATCAAATATGTGTATTAAATATAAAAAAAAAAGATATCAAATATGTATACAATTCAAAGTGTACTTGAATCGATTGAATAAAAGTATCATAATATAAAAAGAAGTATTTTAGGTGGAACGGACAAATTAAATGGTGTAGATATTTAATTATAATTTTATAAGTCATTTTAGGGCTTGCAAATTTTTAAAGAATGCATAACAAATTTTATTAAATGAGGAATATTATTAAGAAAAATAATCAAGTTTAGACGAACTGTATCGTAATTATAGTGTAGTCCGCTACAAATGAGCCCCACATAGGCACGAAATTAACATTCATTCCGCTCATTATATTTAAAATTATATACTTTAATATCTATCAATTTTCATCTAAATCAAACATGTATCTGACACCCGTCCTAAAATGATACAAGATCAATATAATAAAATAATTAGATTTAAAAATCAATATTAAAGTTCTCTTCAACATACAACAATATATTTTTTACATAATAAATGATTATACAAAATGTTTGTTATTGCATTTTAATATATGTAAGGCTCGTTTTACAATGAACTGCCCTATAATTATGATACAATCCATCTGCATGCGATATGTTCTCCATTATTATAAATAAAAATTTTCACTTTGAAGTAATTTTTTTGTTTTTTTACTATTAAAATTTGTCATTAATAAATGTGTTGGTGCATGAGTATGAATTACATATTTATTTTTATAATGATACATAATGCTATATAACCTATTAAGCATATAATACTTATTTTACTGTATTAATATTATCTATTAAGGGTGTATTTGTTAAAAGATAAATCTTTTTTGCTTCAAACTTCTCAATATAAAATTTTTCACTCTTTATAACTACATTGTTTTTTAATTATTTTTTTCACATCTTCCAATACAAATTGCTCTTTTTTTAATCATTTCTACTCAATTACTAATACAACTAACCTATCTATTTTAACTTTATTCTCGAAAATAAAAAAACATTATTCTCTTTATTTTTTTATTATTATCCCTATCATATCGCATAATTTTCTTTCATTTCAAAAATTTTTACACTTAAAACTTTTCAACAAAATTTTATCACTTTTCAAGCACAACCTAAAATTAAAGAAAGCCTACTCTACATAGGTAGCTAACTCTCGTTTGACTGCATTTTTTTTCTTTTTGGACTTTTTTTACAGCTACAACTCAACTCTATATATATTTCTAATCCTTTAAAAATATTTTCAAGTACATTTGCACCCCCACCCCCTTGAACTCTCTTGCAAAAATGCTAGTTGCATGATGGCGACAAACTATGCAGTTTTGAGTAGTTAGTGAAAATAAAATGTTGTCATAAATGTAAAACTTTTTTAAAAATGATCACCATAAATGCAATGCTTTTGAAATCATTAACATGGATGCAAATATTTTATTTTCCAATTGGTTAAGAATGAAATAACCCTAAAATGTATAATTGTGCTCCCCGAACGCCCACACACCAACCGCCTCAGCCTCAAGTTGAACGAGACTACACCAAAGAAAACGAAAAATAAAAAAAAAAATAATAGGAAACGATGACTACTGTAAAGCTTTACGAAGCAGCTAATAAACATTTCACATGTCAGGAATACAGTGAGGTAATGATAAAACTATTTGCAGAGCCGAAGCAGTGTGAGGGAATTCAATACTTCTATCTTCACATCATCGAAATCCTTCCTGGATGAGGGAACTCAATATTTTAATTTTAAGATGATCTCTGAGAGAGAGCCGTACATGCATGGGCATCCTCATCCGTCAAATCATGGAGCACGATGGCAGTCAAATCAGGATCCATTCAAGTCAGCATGATTTGTTTCAAGCAGTATCCCAATCAGGGATGTTGGCAGTTGCTTCATTTACCATTTTCACCAATGTCACCTGCAGATTAATTGCATACAACAAAATATTTCTTGATATTAGAAGTAAATATTCATCCATGCATATATAAACTAAACAATGGGTGAGAAGGGTCATTAAGGAGTCGTGCTAATGAAAAGTTTCTTCCCACTGTCTTTGGACACAATGAACAAGTTACATCTATACATTTCAGGTGTAGTTGGAGAATGTGTTGGCTGGACTCCGAAGATTTACTTGATGGAAGACATCCATAAAAATTCTGGCCATTTCCACTCAATTTGAATGAATGTTCGTAGGCAATATTATCCAAAAATTATTTCGATGCCATCAACAAACAATTCCAAATTCAGAGGTCTGAGCATGACATACAATGTTAGTAATAGCCCTTATTGAACTACAGTTTCAGCAGAAATGAGCATGGAAAGTACGATTTTAATAATCCTTAATTACAGCTTGAGCAGCACTAAGCATGGCAAAGTATGATAGTAATGATTCTTCTAGAATGACAATGCGAGAGTTGAACGTAGGACAGTATGATAACAATGATCCTCATTGAGTTGCAGCTTTGGCAAAAATCATCATCATCACCGTCATCATAAGTCATTTCATACCTAGGTAGGGTCGGCTACATGGATTCTGTTGCGCTATTCTTGGTAATTTAAGACTAAAATTTCAATAATTTGTAATATTTTTAAATCTTGTTTAATTACTTCCATTCATGTTTTTTTGGGTCTCTCTCGTTCTCATACCACCTTCTACTTAGATAGACTCCGTCCTCCTAACCAGTGTTATTTCAGACCTTCTTTTAACATGACCAAACTATCTTAATCTATTTTCTCTCATTTTATCACCAATTGGTCTCACTTTTAAATTTTCTCGAATTATTTCATTCCTAATTTAATATTTCTTGTTTTATCACTCATCTCCCTTAACATTATCATTTTCATTACGTTCATTTTATGTATATGTGATTTCTTTAATTGCCCAACATTCTACCCCATAAAGCATAGCAGGTCTAATCGCAGTCTTATAAAATTTTCCTTTTAATTTAATTAGAACTCGACGGTCATGGGACCGTTTGGCAGAACTGATCATGGGAAAGTATGATACCAATGATCCTTATTGAATTACAGCTACAAAATGATAACCCATTTAACAGTTTCTAAAATTCGGATGGTAATCTGGTGGCTCAAAATTACACATTCCGTTAAATAACACCACAGGGGACAGAGAAATCTGAACACACGATTAAAAGCCAGCTGCTAATTTGGAATGAATCAGAAAAAATTAAAAATTAAAAGAAAAAAGAGGGCAGCACTTGGGGAAAAATATTTTTGAAATATTTACACAGAAATTTGATAAGCTTGTTTGGACAAGTGATGCTTAGAACAACAATTATTGGGCATCAGAGTAATGAAACCGAAGAGTGGATGCGTACAGTCTATGCTACAGTCAAAGTAAGAAACTGAAAAGGAACAAATGACAGGACAATCAGAATGTGCCATTCTCTGACACTATTGTGTGTTTGGAGACAAACAGAAAACCGTATCCAAACCAAAGAATGGAGGCATTTCTCGGCAGTCTACGCTGTAGTCAAGGAAAGAAACTCAGAAGGAACAAATGACAGGACAACAAAAATGTGCCATTCTCTGACACCATTGTGTGTTTGGAGATGAACAGAAAATCATATCCAAACCGAAGAATGGAGGCACTGTTCAGCAGTCTATGCTACTGTCAAAGTAAGAAACTATAAGGGAACAAATCATAGGACAAAGAATGTGTTTCTCTAACATTATTGTGCGTTTGGAGATGAATAGAAAACCATTTCCTCTCCCAAATGGGCGGACTCATGAATCTACTAACATTGCATAACTTTTGAAAACAAAGACTCGTAGCAAGGTTATCCAAGAACAAAAATCTCCAATTCTACATGAAAAAAATGCAGGCAAATAAAAAGCAAAAACATGATCAAGACCTGTGAATTTTGACATCAATATAAACAGCAGGGTAATGATCATATATGATGATAAGACCGGGTCATTAGTTAATTAACAACCCCTTGCATGATCCCAAAAAATTAAAAAATTAAAAAAAAAAAAAAAAAAAAAAAAACACTTCTTGCCTTTCATATTTAAAAAACTTATTTTTTTAAATCTTAAACACATACAATTTTCTTCTAGATGCATATATTTATGATGTCAGAATTCACTTTGATTGGAAATTTATATGTACAAATATATTTTTTTGAAGCAATATGTATGATTATTTAATATCACTTAATATTAAATGCCAATACCCTGAAGCAAAGGAGAACAGCAACAATAATAACAAACAAACATAACCTATCAAGTAGAGTAACGGCAAACTGTCTCAAATCAAGATAATAACTTCCAGAATATCAATTCTTTGTTTTTTTACCCCATAATTCTCACCAAGACAGAATGCCGTTAATTCCATTCAATTCAAGATTTCAACTCATCAAACTTCCCAGGTATTTCCAGCAACTATTTTATGGATGCTAGTTACATTGTCATGTTGTCGTCATTGTCGTCGTTGTCATCATCATCATCATAAGCCATTTCCCACCTAAGCAAGTTCAACTGCATGGATTCTGTTACATCATCATTGACAATCAAAATTAAGTCTTTAGTAATCTTTTTTTAATGCTTTCATATATTGTTTAATTACTTTTATCCATTTTTTTTTTTAGGGTCTTGATCTTATTCTCTTACTGCTTTCTATCTATATAAACTAAACTCTTCTAACTGGTGCTATTTCAATCCTCTATTAACATGACCAAACTACCTTAGTTTGATTTCTCTCATTTTGAGTTAATTCATTTCTAATTTTATCTTTTCTTGTTTTACTACTCATCCATCTTAACATTTTCATTTCTACAACACATTTTTTATGTATGTTATTTTTTGACTACCTAATATTCTGCTTCACAAAGCATAGTTGATCTAATTGCAGTCTTATAAAATATAACTTAATTTAATTGGGACTTGGTGATCATACCCGATTCCATAAGCAGTTCTCCATTTCTTTCATCCTGCTTGGATTCCATTTATGACATCTTCCTCAATTTCCCCATTCTTTTGAAACATTGATCCTAAATACCAAAAGGCATCAATTCTTGGTATTACTTGATCTAAAATCTTAATTGTTATATCGTCACTTATTAAAGTAACATTTCATATATTCAATTTTTGTGCAACTAATTATAAAACCATTAGATTTTAGAGCATCTTTCCACTTATTTAATTTCGGGTTAACTCCTCTAGTTTCCTCTATTAAAACTATAACATAGGCAAATAACGCGCACCAAGGTATTTCTCATAAATGTCTAGTAAGTTAATTCATAATTAAGGTGAAAAGGTAGCAACTTAAAGCTGAGCCTTGATGCGAACTTATTGTAACTTAAGGTGACAAGATAACAATTTAAAGTTGAGCCTTGATGCGAATTTACTATAATTGGAAAAATATTTGTATCCCTACTCATGGTCCTCACATTTATTACAACCCCCTCAGACATATCTCTAATAACATCAATGTATTTGTTGTTAATATTTTTTTCCAATCACTTGTTATGTTAATTTTCTTGGAACTCAATCATATGTTTTTTCTAAATCAATAAAAATCATGTATAGATTCTTTTTTTCTTGCTATTCTTGCCTAATTAAGAAAATGGGTTCGATTCCATCGGAAAAAAAAAAAAAAAGAAAATGGCTTCGGTGATTGATCTTCCTGACATAAAACTAAACTGATTCTTGGAGATACTTGATCTTCATTTTAATCTTTGTTCAATCACTCTTTCCCACAACTTCATAATATGGCTCGTTAATTTTCTTCGAAGATAATTTACACAATTTTGAATATCCCCCTTACTTTCATAACTTGGTATTATACTATTTTTCTCCATTTGTTTGGCATTAATGTTGTTTTGATAATCTTATCTAAAAATTTTGTTAGCTAAGTTATACCTATATCACCTATGCACTTCCACAACACAATTAATATATTATCTGAACCTAATGTTTTTCCTATTCTCATCTTTTAAGGGTTTCCTTAACTTCGGATATTCGAATTTTTGAAAAATAGCTAATACTTCTCTCCTTCTATATCTAAACTATTATCAAATTTTAAATACTCTGACGACGCACCATTCAACAAAATATATGATTAATTTCAAATATACCCACTCCATTTGCCCTTTATTACAAAAACACCAACTAAGTTTGAAAACTTTCACATGTACTTACTAAATATCCCATTAACTCAAATATACCCAATCTAGTAGTTAGGAACGTTTAATAATTTTAAAATTCCGGAATATCCCAAGCCAACCTAACATCCATCATCATTGCTACCATATACAAACCGTCAAAATGCATTTTACCTAGCTTCGCTCTCAAGTCAAATAGGTTTCCATCAGACTAACCAACTTCTATCATAGCTAAGAGACTATAATTATCAAATTATAAAGGGTATTTTGGACTTTTTTATGATACATAATTGCGATTTTTAATTATGTCTGATGACATGTAAATGGATGAAAATTAGTAGGTATACTTGAAATTTTTGAAAGTTAGGGTGTGTTTGAGAATGGATACAACTTTTAATGAAAAGCTATAGAAAGTAAAAATTGTTAAATGATATGATATGATAAGGGTAATGATGAGGAATAAAGAAGATAAAGTTAAAATAGATAGGTTAGTTGTGTGGGTAGTTGTATAGAAATGATTAAAAAGTACGATAGTTATATTGGAAAATGTGAAAAAATAATTAAAATATATGGTAATTGTGAAGAGTGAAAAGTTTTAACTTGACATTTTCTGCACATTGCCAAACACACCCTTATTAGGTATATTTATAACTAAGGACAAATATGTGAGCATATTCCAAATTATAAACTATTTAAATAATTTTTCCATCTTTCTCTAATTTTATCATCTTTAACTAAAACATTTTCGTCCTCACTTCTAATACATTTAACATGCTCTAAGTCTTGACTCATGTTTCAATGCATCCGAATACATTGAAATTTTAATGCACCAAAGTGCGAAACTATTGTTTTTAATTATTTTATAAGACTATTAATCTAGGTGTATTTAACTTATACATTAAATTCAATCATTTTTTGAGATGTGTACATATTTTTTTATTTTTTAAAAACAAAGATGTTTTAGTCATTTAAAAAGGACAACCCCCTATTTTTAAAAGTTAAAAAATATTTACATATCTCTAGAAATTATAAAACTTGGTTCATAGATTAAATACACTTAGATTTACAGTTTTATAAAAAATTTCAAAAAACAATTTTTTTGACAAGATTTCAAAAACAAATTTTAAAAAATGGGTTTGGCACCGAAGCGCATTAAAACATTATACCTAAGTCTTTGCCTTTGTTTTCTCTTAATTTAGCTAACTTAAATATATAATTTGCCCCTTGCCTAGTTTCTAATATGTCATATAAACTGTCATAATTTTTATGTTTAACTTCATTAATAATCTTCTAATTAACTTTTTTATAGTTTATATTGTTGTAGATTTATATCGTTTTTATTGGTTTGTCCTTTTTTAAACTTCTCACATTTGTCATCTATAGCTTTTTGAACATCTTTGTTTCACTACCAAGTTTATTTATATAAAAATTTACCATTTTGACATATAAATAAAATGTTTAATCCAACTTTTATAATACATTTTGTCATTTCATTCCACATTGATTCAACTTCCACTCCTTATATGTCTCATTTTCCTTTTTTTATTATTCTTTTACTAAAAAGTTCTATATTAACACCTTCAAATTCCACCAATTAACCTTTGGGATTATATTATTTTTAGGTGTTGTCATCTCCTTTTTTGTTTATATATCAATCACTAACAACCTATCTTGCACAATGAACTCTCCACTATGATGACCTTGCAATTAGTACAAAGGAATTTATCAGATCTTTGTATAAGAAAAAAAATTTATTTGGCTAAAATTGCTTTCACTTTTACAAGTTATCAAATGTACACCTCTTTTTTGGAAAAATCTATTTGCTATAACTAAATCATGCCATAACAAATCTAAAATGACATTCATCGTTTCATTTCTCCGGAGCTGAAATCTCCATGAATTTTCTCATATCCTCCATTCTCGTGTCCATTTAAATATCCTCCTCCTATCACAATTTTTCATGGTTGGGCATCCTTTGCACTACACTATCTATTTTATTCCAAAATTGTTTCTTAAGTGTATCATCTAATCCTAACTGTAATACATAAGCACTAATCACATTTATAATCTCTTCACCTAAACAAGTTCTATTCTATTTGAATAGTTCTTTCATTTACACTATTAACATCTACAACTTTTTTCATACATAAACACTAATCGCATTTATAATCTCTTCGCCTAACACAAGTTCTATTTGAATAGTTCTATCATTTACACTATTAACATCAACTTTTTTCATAAATTTATATTCCACAATTAGGTCTACGTTGTTTCTATTTTCATCCTTTCCTACATACCAATATTAACCTCTTTAGCCTTATTTCATTTCCATTTAGTCTCTTGATGATAAGCTACCTTAATTCTTCTTCCTAGAGCATTAACTTTCATACTTTTCCTAAAAGTCCTAACATTCTATGAGGCAGGACGGACAATGTTTTAAAACTATCTTTGTCAGCAAATCACATTTACCAAGGGGTGAAACCTATCTACTTTTCAGCACAACTAGATGTTGTCATGATGCAGTCGGGCTCCCTTGTAGCACATCACTTATAGGGAAAACCTTAGCATTAATGACTTGTAATGTATTAAAATCTATGAAAAAATGTGGCGAAAATTTTTATAACACCAACCACCAACCTAATGTGCCAACCCTCACTTTTTATCTGAACTTGAGACTGGCAATATGGTAAAAACTCTTGCTATCAAGGTTATGCTAGTTATATAGTAGGGATCATTAACTTTAATTGTTTGTTTCACAATCTGAAATATGTGAATTATTAATCTTAAAGCCTATAAATTTTCCCTTCAACAAGAAGATTAAATTCATCCAATACTAGCTTTTTTCATCAAAAATTAATTGATATCAGAGATATTAGTACATGGCACCCCGTCATAAGGTCTACCAGAAGAAAAGGGATTATTACTGGAACACAGAGAAGCAGGCCAAATCAGCAAAAACTCATGGGTAAAACATATGCTATGCTTTTACTCCTTTCTATTATTTATGGAAATAGAACATTAAAATGAAAATAAATAAATACAGAAGAAACATAATTGAAACATACCACACTCTCTGGGACTCCACGTGGTGGCAAGGGAAGGTTTCTTGGAGGGGGTTTTCGCTCAAAGGATCTTTTGTCAAACCTCCATTCCCCAATCTTTCCATAAGTTAACTTGCCCTGAAATTGGACGAATGTCAGTGAAGTAACTAGCAAATATGGAAAGCGCACAACAGTATCAGTTTCATAACCAAGAATAACCTACATTCAGCATCGAATTTAGCACAGGCAAATAAAATCTGTTAAAATATCAATATTTGCTGTGTTCGCAATTTCCCCAAGGATGAGTCCTTGAAGCATGCTAAATGCATTAACTTCTGAACCGTTCCATCAACACTGAGAAATTCCAAATAAATAAATAAATAAATAAATAAATAAATAATAATAATAATAATAATAATAATAATAATAATAATAATAATAATAAGAAAACAAAAAGAAAAAACTATACCTTCATGTCATAGTCACATCCATAAGTATAATGAATTATGAACTTCTGGCCAACTTCCAAATCCCAGGGAGGCTTTGTGACCACAGGCAGCAAAGGAATGTAAGTTTTGAATGATATGGATGCAAGAAACAATAAAAATAAGGTGAACTTAGAACAAAATAAGCTGAACTTCTCTAACCTGAATCATGAAGTCCTTGTACAAGATGTTGGTTACATCATGCAAAGCAGATGCCACAGCGTAAGCATACCTATAAAACAAAGATACTTGTAAACTATAAATAACAAAACATTTTTTACAGGTTCCCGAAGTTAGCGACAAAAAATGTGTTATGTGACAGTTGACTGACCATGCCTAGAAGCTAGAAGGCTAGAACCACACACCAAAAAACTCAAGTAAAAATTAGGGTGGACCATCCTGAATGGATGCATAGGAAAAGATATCTATGACAGTCCGGATTTAATAATAATTAAGAAAAAGAAAGAAAGAAAGAAAGACAGCAGCATAAAGGGGTAGGTTAGCTAGGATTTCCATGTGGCTAGACATCAAACAACCTCAGGACTGACTGTAAATGACACATATGCTTAGGATCATAATCATGTATATTTCCCCAAGAAAATAGTAGTAGGCTTCTTGTTACCTGGAAGAAAAAAACATAAGGTAAAGAAAACAAAATGTGAAAAAACACAAATATCAGAAAAAGGAGATGTAAATCCTCACATTTCAAGAACCCAGCCAAATGCCTTGTCAGCTTCAGGATCCTTCTTCATTGCCAAAGAAACATTCATCCATGTAGGAGCAATCTTCTTAAGAGATGCCTAAATCCGTTTGAAGGTCATGTCAAAAGACCATAACTTAATGGTAAAAAGTATTCTTCATTAAGTAAAAAAAAAAAAAAAATACCTTCCCAATGATAACTGGAGAATTTCCAATGGGGTCAATATTCGTAATTGGCCCCTTGTCTTCAGGAAAGAACTTACGAAGAGTAGCCTCGTACTTTCGGGGCTCTATGTAGAAAAAAGGAAATGCAGCTCCAAGCCCATCTTTTGATAAGTTTGGTATAGGCTTCGTAATGATATGATCTGGTTCTGCCATCAATATATAACTGTGTACAACGTGTTGCCAAACAATGTAAAATTTTCAATGGTTGATTAAAGTAATAAGAAGAAAAAAATTACATTTCTCCATATTCAATTTATACTAAATATCATCATCATCATCATCATAAGCCATTTCCCACCTAGGTGGGGTCGGCCACATGGATTTTGTTGTGTCATTCTTAGCGACTTAAGACTAAATTTTCTGTAATATGTAATATTTTTAAATCTTGTTTAATTATTTCTATCCATGTTTTTTTTGGTATTCCTCTAATTCTCTTACTACCTTCTACTTAGATACTCTGTTTTCCTAACCGATGCTACTTCAGGCATCCTTTTAACATGATCAAACCATCTTAATCTATTTCTCTTATGTTATCATAAAGTGGTAAATATCTATTATCCAAAAAAAAAAAATTATACTAAATATCCGTACTCTTCTTTGATCTGAGCCTTCTGAAGCCACTGAACAAATGCCCAAGGTCTATTAAGGACTATATACCCCTGAAATTGTAACAGAAAATCCAGTTAAAAATGGGTCAAAATCAACCATGCAGACTGCAGACCACAAATATTGTGATAGAGAACAAGGAATGCTTGGACATCTTCTGAAGTTATTTTATGGGGAATGATTAAAAACAAATGTTTGTACACTGAAGGACTTGTACAAATGGTTGTTTCCTTCACTTCCCAAAAAAAAAAAAAAAAAAAAATCCTAATATCTAAACCTTTTATAATGTTAATTCATATATATTTAGTTATGATGACAAAAATAGTTTGAAGACACACATATTGAGAGTGATCGGAAAGAAGTAAAAAGAAAAGGGAAAAAAAAATCTCACTTCTTATCACACACATTTTGACATGATTTGACATAACTACCCAATTTTTTTTTAAATGATTACTTCTGTATTTCAATTGTTTCAATTTTTTTTCCATATTTCTGTACAACAATCATATCTATTTTAACTTTATTTTATTCATTACCCCTACCATATATCACATTGCTCTATCACTTTTTTAAAAACTTTCCCATTTCCACTTTCCCACTTTTACTTTTACATATTCCCTAACAGAGCAACTATATATTTGTTTTTAAATTTTAATAGTTTCATATTCACCTTCAAATAATGTTAAATATTTACAAAATATAAGACTTCAATCAAAGAGATTGTTGACATCATATATATACATATTAATTTACTTTTCAAATGATTTAGATATTAAAAATTAAAAAATTACTTTTCAAAAACATTTGCACAAACCCTAGTGTACAAACGTTTGTTTTCAGTCATTCCCCTTGCACCATAGATGATCACGAACACATACATATAGAAAGAATAAATAGACCAATAATAAAAGGGAGTTAGAGCTGTCAGCCACTTTTGCTTACCCTCCCTAGTGTAGTAAAAGAATTGAAAGATTTGATAAACAGAACAAATCCGAGGATTCATAGGAAAAAAGAAAATTTCAACAAAAGGATTCAAAGAATCATCCATATAAATTATTCCATGATATCAAAAAACTCTCCTCAGTTGACCCCTCTTCGGTGGTAAAGAACTTCTCAGTAATCCCTTCTAGGTGGGAAACAACTTCCAATGATGTCCTTCTAATAATTCTAGCTCTTTTTCTCATCAAAAAAAAAAAAAAAAAAATTCTAGCTCTTCTAAGGTCAGTGCACTCTATTATGTTTTTGGACATCCATTACTTCTAATAAATTATTGTAGTTCTTTTACGGTCAGTGCACTCTATTAGTTTTTTTGGACATCATTATTCCTAAGGTAAATGGGCCTATGCATGTGAGCTAGGCTTGACCGTTTGAGTGATTCCATGTTGGTAAAAACATAGAGAAGCTATACAATGATGTTTCATTACATATTCAATTGGAACTCTATGATTGGTTCATAATACCATCTAGAGTTTTCAGAGTAAAAAAAAAGGTTATGAGAGGCTGTTCTTGATTTGGGAATGGTGTGTGAGACATATCAAGAACAGTCTGACTTGTGTTTGTAGATAGTAAATTTTAGTCTGTAACTTGTTTTTTTACATAGTAAATTTTAATCCTTCTCTATTGTGGTTTTTTCCTTCTATGTTAAAGGCTTTTCAGTATAATACTTCGTGCCTTTTGTGATGAAACTGTTTATGCTTCACCAGTGAATGATGATCTTGTGCTTCAGCAACAAATGATGTAAAACCTATGTCTGAAGATGCATTGACTAAGGTAGCCTAAGGCCCTAAGCCGATCACCATTCGGGTCAGCGATGGAAAGCAATATTAGTCTGCAGATCCTGACACACATCAAATGCGATGCATCAGATCTGGCAAAGCACGTGAAAATTCATAGTGCGGTGATCGTTGTTGGCTGTGATTGGAACAGAGCAGCAACAGGCACTCAACATGGTTGCTACAGTTATGTCATGTTTTAATGGATAAGGTAAGTGACAAACGCAGCGTTGTTGGGTCAATTTTGTTCACTCAGCATGAAGGAGGCAATCTGTATCTGCAGGTTCTTGGAGAACTTATGCTGATTTGTGCATCTACAGTTTGTAGATCTGGCAGGGCAGACTGTTTGGCTAGGATGGTGGAATTACAGAAGCTAGCAGCAAGTCAGACCACGAATCATTGGTATGATTAGCTCAGTGCAGGTGCCTGCAAGGAAGAAGCCAGTGATATGGTGGTGTGTGTGCACATTGCTCATCAGAGGAAAAGAAGGTTCTTCATTCAGCAGTGAGAACATGAAGATGGCAAGCTATAGATGGAATTCAAGCTGAAGCAAGAAAAAAATTTTCCATGGCATTTTTTTTTTTTTTTTGCCATTCCCCAGAGGACAACAACAGAGATCTAGTGAGGTAATCAATTGATTGGAGAAAAATGGCAAGAGCATGCTGTAGGTTGTCTAATTAGCTGACAAACAGTCAATGGATGTGACACTAGAATGGCTATGATCACTACTAGAGGAACTAGCAGCTGGGGTTTGTCATTGATGAGGAGGGTGATACAATATGTTTGGTGCATACTATTATATTAGAGTCAGAAGGTACACTACCTGTTGGTCCAGTTAAGGTATTCCAGGTTTGTGTTTTTATATTTTTTGGTACAGCAATACAATGGATAGATTAGGCAGATTGTGGTCAATGGTGAAGGTCTGATGACGACTGCAACTCAATAATGGTTTGGTAATGATATGCAATCATAATAACAAATCTAATAAGGTTTTGATGTGTTGAAGTCCTTGTGGATGGTGCATAGTTGCATGTGATCCAATTTGATCATAAGCAGACGAAGTTGACCAGGAATCAGGATTAATCTAAGGTGTGTTTGGTTGGGGATAAAACTATTTGATGAAAAATTTTTGGGGTAAAAGTTGTCAAATTGATAGAAAATGATGTGATATGATAGGGGTGATGATGAGGTGTAAAGAGAATAAAGTTAAAATATATAGTTTAGTAGTGTAGAAATGATTGAAAAGTAGGGTTGTTTGTATAGGAAAATGTAAAAAAATAATTTAAAACTAAGATAGTTATGAAGAGTGAAAAGTTTTTTTTATTAAAAAGTTTTGGTTGAATTTTTTTTAGCCCAACCAAACGCACAATTTGGCTGAGCAGAGATTGGAGCAACTCTTAAGTGGATATAAAATGATCATGTTGTTTGTGGTTGATGGTATGGGTATTCACAATGATGATTATGCTGCAGATGTCTGTATTGTTTATCCATGGGTTTAGGGCTCTGATTTTGTGTGGAAAGCACAAAGATTAAAGTGATTTCCAAGTATTCCAAAATATATCATGGTTGTAGGTCACAGTTTGTAACCATGATCAAGAGTGGGTCATGAGAGAGCCTCAGAGTCTTGACCCTATTATTTGGAAAATGGAAGAAATATCGCAGCAGATCATTTCGTACCAGATGCAGAGGTGGTGCATGGATAGTTGTCCTAGGATGTGGTGACATGACATGTCAAATTTTGGTAAGCATATAGAAGACAAACAACAAGTGGAGTGATGGGCGAATGCAGAAGTGCAATTTAACATCAGAAACTGTTAGTACACTGATGACTGAAGCTCATAAATTCATTTGACCATTAGGACAAACAAGGATGTTGTATTCACAGGGTGCACACAGGTAGAAATCACTGAGGCATTTGGATATGGTTAATCCAACCTGCAATAGTGTTTGCAAAAGAAGCACTATGGGAACCAATGAGATAGGCATAACAAAGCGTTCTTCTGAGTCTTTACTTGTAGCAATTAATCTCTATGGAAGCTAACAAATGGAAGAGCTAGAGTCGCAGCCAACTGATGGAGAGTTATAATTAACTAGCAGATTGATAATTATACTAGTTTGTATATTAGAAACAGGCTCAAGGACTACATAATCCAGCATCCTCGCACTTCCCATATCAATTTCCAATATCAGCCTATCCCAGAATTGAGAAAATATAGCCAACTTTATTTCTATATGCCAGGCCATGTTCAGTCCAACAACAAATGTAAAGAATTAAATTAAGCAACACAGATTTAAGAACAGTTCCAATATTTTGAAAAAAGAAGAAAGACTTGTTCACCTGATCCATCCCAGGAGGCAGAGGATCGGCTACAAACGTGGGGATCTCATTCATAAACTTATCAGGCTTTCCAGAATGCAAAATCCTGGTGAAGCCACCCATCTCGGAACCAGGCTGGTCTTTGAACTTGTTGAACCAGTAGTACATGATCCGACACTGCCAGGTGTTGTAGACGGAGTCGGAGGCGGTGACGGCAGTATGGAAGAGGCGCTTCTTGGGAGCGTCAAGGCGGGCGCGGTCAAGCGGCATCTTGATGACGGGATCAAGAGAGAAGGTGCGAAGAGAGGAAGGGTGGTTGGTGGAGCCACCGGGGCCGGGGAAGCCCTGTTTGAGAGGGGCATGGGAGGAGATGATGATGTTGTACGTGATTGCGGCAACGGAGAGGGTGATGAAGAGTGTGTAGAAAAGGCTTTCGCATCCCATTTTCTTCTACCTTTGCTTGCTTCAATTTCTATCTGCCTCTGCTGCTGGCGCCTCACGCCGGTGGCTGGCTGCTGAAACGGTTTTTCATTTTTTATTCTTCTGTGGGAGTGGGGTACTCAGGCCACATTGACTGTTCATATCCAGGAGGCATCATCGCAGACTACCATCCCCAGATACTGATATTTCATTGACAAGGTCTGCTTAATATTCTCCTTAATTTTTTATGGCCGTTCCAGGGCCAGGATTTTTCCCCAGACCAGTTAAGTGCTCTGCTTCTATTGAAACTTGTTTCAGCTTTACATTCAGAATTATTTATGTTATGATAGAAACACATTATGTCTCTGATGTCAATAATAAAATTATATTTATAACATCTAAATTATCTAAAACATCATTACTATGCAAATAAATGATTCTATTAATTGAATGAACATCGCATCTTTAATTCGACGAAAGAATCTCCTGACTACACAAACGATGCTAACTGCGGCGGATACGGTGGATTCCCATCGACCATCTGGGAAAAGAACGTGTGCTGGAGAATTTGTTGTGAAAATATTCAAAACAAAGCTACTGGAGTTCAGTTTGTCCTTTGTTGACGTGGTAGAGAAATTGATGGTTAAGATATTAAATTGGGTTAATTTCAACATTCCTGCTTCTTTTGTCCTTAATTATAAATACACCCACTAAGTTTTAAAACTTTCATATATATTCACTAAGTATGAATAAAATTTTAAATATACTTGTTCCATCAAGCATGATTAAAACATCACCATTATCCATTGTATGAAATGTACAAAATGCCCCATATTATTTAATAATAATAGTCATTTAACTACCTCATATTATTTAATAATAATAGTCATTCAACTATGATAGAAGTCGAACAATATAATTAAAACATATCTAATGTGAGAGAAGCTAGACATAATGAGTTTTAACTGTCTAAATATTGCACAAATCATAATAAATGTTGAATTAATCAAAAGTATTTTAAAATTTCACTTATACTTGGTAGATGTGTAAAAATTTTCAAACTTATGAGTATATTTGTAATTAAAGGCAAATATAATGAGTATATTTGAAATTAACCCTATTATGGACACTCGCAATAGTTGAGTGACTTTGTGATCATTTTTCATCAGTCAGATCTGCCTCACGCCTGCTAAAACCCGCGCAGGGAGTCAAGAACGCCACCGTCAACGGGGCATATGATTGCCAGCGAGGCCGCCCAAATGACTTCAAAAACAAAAGAGTTGGTGAGGAATTGACCAATGGCAGACCTTATCATAATATATAAATAATATTAATATTTAAAATTCTCATTAATCCTGTAATAATTGAGCTCCAGCAGGTTCAGCATGTGTAGATCCACCCCTCTTCGGATTTCCGTCGGTATCCATAGAGGCAAGAAAAGCTTAGAAAAGCTCTGCATGAGAGGGGAGAGCAGGCGACTAAACCATTTAATCTCCATGTTTATACAAACAAGGGGAACAACAGACTTGACTTGAGACAGCTATTACAATAGGGATCTACCTAATATGCTCAATGCATAAAACCCACCTCTAAAGTACTACATATATTATATCCATACAAGATCATTCTACAAGCATGTCCTATTGAGGGAACTGTTCCCCACATGAATTAAGTCATTTTTCTTTATGGGATGGGATGGAAGGCTTGGGCGCGCTCACCAGTGTGGTCACTTTTTTCAAGAGGCCTTTGATCTCACCTGCTAAATTTGCTCTAACCTCTGGTGGGAGCTTCTCCCCCGGTACTGCATCACCTTGTGCAGCATCGGAGAGCATTGACATCATCTTTTGAAGGCTCTGTTGCATGAATTGCAGCGGAGGACCCGCTGTGCCATTTGCTTCAACTGTGGGAGCTTGCCAACTGCTGTTGTTTCCTGGAGCTTGCAGAGCTGCTGGACATTCTCCATTACTTTTCTTACGGTTTGTTGCAACACCTGAACTACCAGCAATTCGGCGAGGCCGGCCAACCTTACCCCCTCGAGCTGCTTTCCCTGACGTAGGCTGTACCAAATCCTTTTTGGGGGATTGCAAAACTGCATCATCTTTTACTTTTCGTTTCTTCCTATGTGACACACCTCCAGATAGATCCCCATTGTTAGAATTACCTTGTAAGGACCCATGCATAAGTTGAGATCTTCTCTTCCTACTGCTTATATCTCCAAAAGATAAGTCAGCCTCACCAGTATTCCTAATCTGTGAACCCTGTTCTGAGAGTAGCACCTTTTTCTTTCTCCTATGCTCACGAGGAGCTTTTCCTGATGGATCTGCCTCATCAGGAGCTTTTCCTGACAATCCTCCAGCAAGTTGGGTTTCTGTCTTTCCACAACTTAAAGTTGCATCATGAAATGAATGAGTATGTTGGATTTCCATTTTTCCAGCAATTGAGCCTTCCACAGGATGGCCACTCGCATCAAGACTTTTTTCCTTTGAACGAGTTTCTTTAACCTCATTTTTCTTTCTCCTATCATGAGAAGCAACCACGGATAAGCCTTCCTTGCTAGAACGTTTTGCTGGTGAACCATGTCCACTGAGTTGAGATTTCCCATTTTTGCTAACTGTGCTCCCCATGAATTTCTTGTAGTCATTGTCAGAACTTCCAGGATACATAGTATATCTAAATCCAGCAAAGAAATCTACAACTGGATCAGAAGAATTGAGATACTGGCAATTTAAAGCTGCCAGTTGTAGTCGCGAAAGCATCTCCATTGTAGATGCAAACTCCATCATCTCTACCGCATGGGCCTTGCTACTTTCCTTCAGCATCACAGGACTCAAGCCACTAGGAGCTTTACGCCTGGCAGATCTCTTCTGAAAGGTCTCCTTGCCACATTTTACAAGTGGTGAAGACCCAGTCAGCTCACTAACAGTCATGTTTGCCAATTCTACAGGCTGATGCATCTTAGATTCCTTTGCTGGAATTTCTGTCTCAGAATCTTTCAAATTGATAGAATCTCTGACTTCAGACTCTTTTGGAGATTCTAAATTCTCATCTTTCAAAGAGATTATGCCCTTAAACCCACCAAGGAATGTATAGGGGGGTGACAAATACTTGCTCTTCTTCCGTACCCGGGGTGAATTCCAGACTGTCCCTTCTTCAGCATCATTATTTTCAGCACTTGAAGTCTTGCTCACATCTACCATCAAAGGAGGTTCAAATATGTCATTGCTCCTCTTTCTCCTGCTTGCATGAGAGGGTCTCTTGCCAGCCTTGCCTACTTTAGCCCCATCTTCACCGTTCTCACTCTTACTCCCTGTTCTTCCAGATGAAGACGCAGAATTCTTGGTCTTATTCAGCCTCCTGGGAAGCAAAGAAGGCTTACCAACCATCTTTCCTTCTTCCACCACATCACTGGCATCAGTTTCAAGTTCAGAGTCTACTTTCTCACCCATAAGTTCAGCCATGCTTTTCTTCTTCCTCTGGAATAGTTTATCTTCTGAGATCTCGGGCCGACATTCAGACACCTTCATATTTTTGAAAGTAGCTGGCGAAGAAAGCCATTCCTCTTCTGCCGAGTCATGGGCAACTTCCTTCTTTTGACCACCAAACTCATTTTCATCACATTCCAAATCTCTGTCAGCATTCCCCTCAGGATCTGTAATCCCCTGAGGTTCCCGATACAATGGCAATGGGCCATGTCCTTTTACATGACGGAAGGCTGATAGCTGACTGCGGAGGACTGTGAAATCCAGTAAATCAATTAAAGAAACAACTTCAGCAATCTCTCTTAACCGTGCTAAGAAATTTCCAGGCTGAAACTCAGCTATGGCGTGTTCATTGATATGGCCCTCGGGGATGGTAACACCTTCCTTTATCCCAGCATTTACAGCTGGTGGTCTGCTAAGCCCAATTGATGTTTCTTCAGGTACACAAGAACAAATCATCTTTGATTCTATACATCTACCAAGCTCATCCAATGCCGCCTCCAGTGCAGTAACAAAACTCAGGGAGTTGCTCTGTTTTGACATCTGTTCAAAGTCATCCAAAAATGGTTTCAATTGTGATGGGTCACACCATGCAAATGTGTGATCTCCAAAATATGCTACTAGGAAGCAGCCCCTCCTGCAGAACTTTCCAGCATAACCAGATGCATCTGCAGGGTCATAAATCTGCCCAGGCCACCAAGGATGACTTTTAATTTTACCCCACACAAATTCACCCACAGAAAATTCATGTGTTAGAACATGATTTTCCTCATTTTTTCCTTCCTCTTCCCCTTCTTCAGGAAGTGGCTTTGAAACATCAGCTTCTCTGCCCTGATTTCCAGCCGGCATGACATCCTTACATGAATCTCCATTGACAGCAAACTGGTTTTCTTCCACGGCCTCATTCTCAGCAGTTCCGTACTCCACATTAATATCTCCAGATGCAATCCCTAATGACTTTTGCTGTTTCTCACTTGCCATCACAGACACGTCTGCTGTGTGTATTACACTATTGTGTTTTTTTTCAAGAATATCCTCAATTTTCTTTGTCTTGGGCAGGCACCCATGAATTCCTGCAACTTCATCAACCAGTACTTTCCCATTTCCAGACAGGCTAACATCCATTTACTCAATAGTCTGATCTGCAGGAGACACCAACATATGCACCCACAGGAATTAACAAATAAAAATATAATAGCCTTAACAACTACATTCAAGTACAGATCCGTATTAATAAAATTTACATAAATTATAATTTTACATTCTTTGCTTATGTAAGAAATAAGTTTTATCCTGTTTTCTAATGAAAGACACGATCATCAGTAATCAAACAATACATACTCATTACAAAAGGCATTCCTTATTACAAACATGGGAGAGTATCCAGCAAAATCAAGCAGCTCTGTCCTTCTATTTCTTTCTCATCACATAACAAATCATGAAGATGTTGAGAAACACAAATTCTACCAAAAACTGATCAATGGATGTACAAGAACTCATATTGCCTCCCAAAACTTACCCAGGCCTTATGTCATCCAGTACACAGTATTGGAACATGCACATGGTATATTCTTCCAAAGCATAGCCGAGTAGGTAAAAGGACATGTTGACAGCAAATACAAGGTTAAGTAAATTTTAGGGCAAATTCCACGCATACCCACGAATTTTACCCCTAATTCCATTTATACCCATGAACTTTCAAAAATTTCTCTCATACCAACGAATTTTCATTCTAATTCTACATATACCCATGCCGTTAAGAATCCGTTAAATGGGCTGTTAGCCAGCTGTAAAATGACAAATAAGTCCAAGCCTTAATATAATGTGAAGTTGTTTTGCTCTAAATTAAAGATTCATAATATAATTTGAAGTTGTTTTGCTCTAAATTAAAGATTCATATTCAAATAGTATACTATTTTATAGTTATAGAATTCCTAAAAATTCATTATAATATGAATTTTTTAGCTATAAAATCATAATTAAAGATGGGCATATTCGTCATTTCACAGGAGGTTAACAGATCCCTAACACCATAGATTTATGTGGAATCGAGACGAAAATTTGTTGGTATAAGAGGCATTTTTTAAAGTAATGAGTACAAGTAGAATTAAGAGTAAAATTCATTTGTATACGAGAAATTCGCCCTAAAGTTCATGGCAATTTATATACAAAATGCATGACCATGTAAGTCGGGGAAAATATTTTTCTAAGTTCAAATCTTAACTAATAGTAAGAACTGGTGTTAGAAATACATTGGATATAATTGCAACATCAAGTTTTTGAGGCAAGGTCAATATATGAAATAACATTGGGCCAGGTACGGAAACATGTTGGTCACTCTACACTATACAGTGAATGGAAGGTCATATAAAACTCCCTGTAACTTACATTGGGGACATATTTTTCCAATTTAACATCATAGTTAATAGCAAGAACTGGTTTTAGAAATATCTTGGATTTAACTCCAATAGATAGTTTTTGGAATTGCCATTACAATGCAGTAATATCATGAACAGCACAATAATCAGCCAATTTGTTGACTATAACTAATCCACTTGCAACATATAACAGTAAACCAATGCAAAATTTTTAACTTATCATTACACACCATCTTCATGATTGTCTGATTTTTTCCGCAAGGCACTGTATGGTAAAAGGGAAAAGAATTCACTCTTTTCCAGCCCTTTCTTCACAATATTGTCCTACTTTCTTTTCTCATAATTACCTATATTTCCAATCATTCTTTTACTTCCATATAAAAAACTACCTATTTTGTCTTTATTTACTTTATTCTTACTCATTAACCCTATCGCATCAAAGTACTCTCTCTCTCTTTTTTTTTTCCGCACTTAGCCCCCTCTGTTCTTCATTCCCACCTTCAAAATTAATTGAAATTCCAAGTGATGTTCAATTCTATGCATCCGTAAATCACACTGAAAAACACTTCCTTTATTTTATTATGCCATAATCTATAAAATGTTTAAAATATAATGATTCACAAATGACTTACGGTTATATGTCAATGAAAGAGACAGGTATAACCTCCTGAACTATGGCATACAAAGATGCAGGGCTGACCACAGTTTGGCATCCAAAGAAGCAAGTCTGATCAGACAATATCCATCCTAGCTGGGTCCAAAATGCCCCTACTATGGTCACACTCGATAAGACGATTAACTATTTACCTAAACTCTTTTCCTTCTTTAGATATCAGCATATATTTACAGAGAAATCGTGATACTTGCAAGCTAATTGCCTTGCAAAAATTAATTTTTAGCATATAAAAACCATACAAAAAGAACTTTCTTTTGTTTGGATTACATTCAAGTAGGCTTTTTTTGGGGGGGCGAATTAGGCTATATTTAAATGAACTAAGCCCAAACCTAACTACAGAACTCATTCTTTACCTTCACATGCTGGTTTGAGCCTGGCTAAAATAGGTCAAACGGAGACTCGAACTATTGGTATCTCTAGTCAGTATTTCCCATGCACGCTCATTTTATATAATGATTTTATTTTCACTTTTTGCCTTTGTCAATCCTAATGCTCATTTTATATAATCATTTTATTTTCACTTTTTGCTTTTGTCAATCCTAAAATCTCTGTAACAGCCTCTTATAGTTTCAATAATTCTCCAGTGTTTACTTATATCTCTCTTAAGAAATGGAGGTATATTTGAAAAATATTATGGCAATTACCATGATATTCATGTTTTAAGATGTCGACAGCCCCAAGTTCAATGTTTAGCTGTAGCAGCTATCATGAAGATGCAGAGGCATTCAAAGCATATTTGTAGATTCCATGTCTTAAGTATCCCCCAAACTATGGCACAGTTTTTCATTTTTTATGAAAGAGTTAAAGGACCCAAAAATTTATAAATGGAGATCCACAGTATGAACCACACAGATTTGCAGTTCCATGTTGTAGGAAACACTTGCCTGCCCAGTGATTTATCAGCTTAGGTATAAACACCCAACAAAATAGCAGGATAAAGATGGACTAAGTTACTTATCAGTGAACCAGCAGTAGATGTAAGACCTTTGGCAAGTGAGGGGAATTTCGTATGAAGGGCTTATATTATTATTTGAGAGGAGACAATCGTGTCAAAATAAACTGTATTTTGAAATATTTTTAAAAGTTTAAGGGAAATTATATATCTCATCAAAAAAAGGAAATTATGTAATTCTAAAATTTTCATTGGGAACAAATGAGGCATTTGCCCCAATGAATTCTAGGTGGATCCACATATTCTTATCACTCGAGACTCAAGAGAAGTATTATGGACAGCAATGGTCCCCATCACCGTTGACCCCGCTGCATTTTGGCTCTTTTCACTAAATGAGCTCCAAATTCAGGCCCAATTTCACAAGTGAAATTTTCTTAATCACTCCATCCCATAAGTATGCTAGATCAAATGTGTTACCAAATCAGAGGAAAGTTTGCAGATATCTCAAAGCCACAAGTGATGATTATAGGTGAACACCAGTCTTTATCTGTTGTGGAGCTCATACGGCACCATTTTCATTAGTTGCATTTTGTGTCACCCTTTTTTGTATATGCTATTGAGATTCACATCATCCATCAAAACAGTATCAAGACTCCTAAAACCTGATCATCCTACTTATTGAAAGTCTAATAACCCATTATACTCACATAAAGATAATTATAGATCCTCAACAGAGGCTTGAAAATCTCACACCATGTGATAATAAAAGGATTCTTACAGATTACCAGAATGCTCTATACTCCCAACATGTGAAACCACCTCCAATGTCTAGATCAGCCCCACATTAAATGAGAGAGTTTTTATAGGGCTTGATTCACTTGGCTAGAGCATATTGGCAAACAACAGACAAGAAACAGAAGGTACATACAGAAACTCTTTGGTAAGACTGAAATAAATGACTTAATATTATTAAACTATGTCTAATACAAGTGAAAGTGAATGTAGAAATATTAAACAATAAACCAGATCACTCTTATAAATGTTAGGATGTGTTTGAGAAGTGGTAAAACTTTTGATGAAATGCTTTTGAATTGGTAAAAAATGAGCCAATATGATAGGAATAATGATGATGACTAAAGAGAATCAAGATAAAATAGATAGGTTAATTATATAGGTAGTTGTGTAGAAATGATTGAAAAGTAAGGTGTGATTGTATGGGAAAATGTAAAAAAAAATTAAAAAATAGGATAATTATATAGATTGAGAAGTTTTGGTTAGAAAAGTTTTTATATTTGCCAAACACCCCTTTAAGCTGAAAGTATAGACATCTTGTTTGCAAAAATTAAAATACTTGGATAGAGTCGTACAACAATTTTAGCAAATGCCAACAAAATAAAAATGAATCAATATAAAGCTCAGGAAAAAGTAATTAAAACATTTTCAAATTTATTTTCATTTCGAAGTTCTTTTTATCTTTATGTAGTACATGGTTTTAGATATTACTTCTACCTATTTATCTAATAATCAATTTCTCATTTCAGAAATAAAAAAGATAAAAGATCAATAGTAGGAAAGACTTGGGAGTATTGGATCTTTTGATTGTTTGGAGTGAAAATTTTAGGAAGATACAAATTCAATCAGCCCAAAAGCACTACATCCAATAATCACAACCAGTGTACTTAACATCAATCAATACCTATTTATCGGAAGGCCAAGAAAAAGATATGATCATATTTATCGGAGATAATATCATTTTCTATGAGAAATTTATCGGTAAATTTTTTAAAAAAAATTGAAATTAGTAAACCTTTCTCATAAATTATGACAAAGCTAAATACACATTCATCCTAATCTTCTTAACATTTATATAAGAATAAGCACTACACTTGCAGTTGTATAAGCGACCTTAAACAATATATTCTCAATTTTTTAATATCTAGTAAAAATTATTATAATATTAATTTTAAGTTTAATTTAAATCAATGTCTTAAAAGATAAAATAAAAATCTATATAATTGTTAATGAACGCTCAAATTAATCATTATTTTAGTTTACAATGATTAAATAAGTACGGACAAACTAAAAATTGATTTAACATTCTTGTCGAAAATTAATGTCAAAAATAAGTGGGAGATATTAACATATTTATCGAAGATAATATCAACAAATAATAGACACCATTGTATTTGTTGGAGATCATATTGATTAATAGAAAAACATCATTTTTACACTTGCTGAGAAATATCAATTAGCAAAAAGAAGATATTTGATATCATCAGAGATAATATCTATATTATGAATATGAGAGATATTAGTTATTGGGAGACCGGCAATCCTGTGGGCATGATTGAAGCTACGGCGAGAAGGAACATCTCCAGCAAGTGAGAAATTTGAGCAACAAAGATCCTGCTGTGAGAGAGAGAGAGGGGAGATTTCTAAAAGAGAGAAGTTCTCTCACATCACAAGCTATTCGTGGTCTAGTTTCACCCCTTTAATTGCAACTACTTTGACGAGCTTCCACATTTTGATCTAATGGCTGAAATCATGCCCATAGGACCAGACAACTCTCAACAGTGGTCAAAAATAGGGATCATAATCATATGGTTGGTAAATAAAATGAGCTTCACCGAATCCAAGATGGCATCGCACACTTAAAACTGCTGTAGAGATTTTCTTTGAGACTTTGACAAATATAGGGCAGGCATGATATTCACCTAATCCCACCCAAAAACAGCCCCACCATCTAGTTTTACTGACTATGTTTCTTATGCAAGCATAACCTGTGGAATCAAATATACCATACCGGCGGGAACAAATTCAGGGGGGTAACATGAAACCCACCCAACCCAATGTTTTGCAAAACTATTTCGCTTTCCATCCACTAGCAGATTTTCTCTATAAACTTGATTGTGTGAGAATGGAGTTAAATGGCTAGAAACCCAAAAAAATAAAACACAACCCACTCAAATTCACTTTTCTTAATCCATCAAACACACATATTGGCTGCATATACACTGCCAGAAGAGGAAGAGGAGGGAAGGGGGTAAAAATTTGTTTAGGCTGACCTAAAACCTGACCTAGTTTTCTTTATAGTAGGTTCATTAAATCAAAAGTTGGTTAGAACATAACTCTTTGATTTTGAATAACTATTTTTTTGAATCCCCTTATTTATCAATTGATATTTGCAAGGACTAGCTACTTCTTTTCTTTTTGTTTATTTATTTGAAGGAAATTTATGCGAATGCAATTGTCACTCCATGCAACCTATTGAATTTAAAAAATAAACAAAAACAGAAGTTTTAGTAAAGCGCTTCAAAAAATAATTACTAAATTTATCCATGACCTGTGTTAACTAAATAAATATTATTAAAAGTAATGGGAGGCTTGAATTGATCAAAAGAAGTATGGTTTGCAAAAGTCAAGCAATTCAACATTTCTTTATGTAATATCTAAAGCAAACAATTGGAAAAAATTATAAATATTAAGAGTGTGTTTGTTAAAAGATAAAACTTTTCACTCTCTACAATTACCCTTCTTTATAATTATTTCTCCACATTTTTTTATACAAACCACCTTATTTTTCAATCATTTCTACACAACTACCCATACAACTGACCTATTTATTTTAATTTTATTCTCTTTATTCTTCATCATTACCCCTATCATATCAATTCATTTTCTCTCAATTCAAAAACTATTACACTAAAAACTTTTCAACAAAAGTTTTGTCACTTCTCAAACATACCCTAAGTTTCTAAAAAATCATATACACCATTTATATATATCGTTCATAGAACAGTGTTTAAAACAAGATTAAAAATATTCATAAAAAGAAAAAATAGTTTTTAAATACTAAAAAATAGTTTTTAAATACTATTAAAATTTTATAACTATTTTTTGTTTATTTGAATGCCATATAATAAAGTATATGATGAATGTTTTAGATAAAATCACACTTTATTGACTAAATAGCTATTAAAAGACCCTAGCAACTCTCGAATTTTTACTTTTTTTTTAGTTACTGTGAGATTTGTATGTTACAGATTGAAATGATTTTTAGCACTCGACCATATGATACGATGTTGTGGCAAACGGGCTCATGGATTATTGATTTAAATTGTCATTTAGGATTATTCGTCTCAACCTCATAGAATTATTTCCTTATATGATATAGTAGTCCTCTTCCACTTATGTGACAAGCACTTAAAGGGTTACAAATATCAAACCTTAAGTCTTATAAACTACCAAAAAATTACAGACACAAATTCACCACTCTTATAATAAGCATGGCCACAACATTTCTCATCTCTTTGAAGATGGAAGTTTTGTGCACATTGTATTTATAACTGGATTAAAATAAGCTAAAAATGAAAATAGTGCAAGATTTAAAGCCTTGAGCTAAGACCTGCCCCAACCCAATTCAAACCAACCTAATCCAAGCCCCGCACACTTCAAAGATATTTGGCTTATGCAAGCACGAACCTAATCTAGCATTGGGTTAAGCCGTTATTGAGAAGTTTAAATGATACTTGAGCTGGGCATGCATCAACCATCTAATATGTCTCTTTAACCTTCAGTACGCACCCTAAAAATGACACAGAAATGCACACAGCCGAACCAAGCCCTTCCAAGTGCCAACTAGTTTAAATCATTCAAGTTTCTGATTCAAGCCTGAATATGAATATCACATACTCAACCGCAGCCCAAGAGCACTTTGAAGTTTGCCAGCTTCTACCTCATTGTAGGCCACACCCATTTCATTAAATGGCCCACATTTGTTACGAAATGATAACATGCAATAACATCATCCAACTTTACATAGAATCATGCAGTTAGCAACAGGTTAACCCAATCCATTTCCAAGCCGTCATGCAGTTGGAGCGTTTGGGCCGGGCTGGGCCGGACCACGCCTGGATGGTCTCCCACGACAAAAAAAAAAAAAAAAATCCTGGTGGCTAGAGGCGCCTTTGGCTGGGCCACCACGAAATTAACCTCCGTACACCTACCACAGTAAGACCATGCACTATACACCGCTCAGAGAGGAAAACCGACTCCACAGCCCCCAGTCTTCTTCATCTACTGCCAATCTTAGAGAACCCTACGCGAAAAGCGATCCTACAGAAGCAGTTTTCAGCACCCAGAGATTGCAGAAACCACGAAAAACAAACGCTGGAACTGCAAAGTCAGGAATCAAGCAACTAAAACCCTAACCCTAAATACGCGGGTCCCAAAAAAGCCGCTAGGAATTCTTCCTCGTCGATTTCCAGGCTCATCAGCCGGAGCCAGAAACCTAGACCAAAACCCAATATGCCTGCACGGGTTTTCGGAATTGGCGGCTGAAAAACGAAGGATTTCGAAATTTTCCAATCCTCGAAACCAAGCAAGCTTGCAGCAAGCAAAGCTCACCTAAAAGCCGATCTTCCTCGTCTCCGTCTTCGGAGATTTGTCGTCGGAACGTAGATTCTCGCGAGATGAGATGAAGACGTACTTCCCGCGCCTCGGGAGAAAACGAAAAATTGCGAAATTTCTTCTCCTCTCCGTCTTTCTCTCGGATAACATATGAAACGATCCACTGTCCCTCTCTCTCTTCCCCCCTCTAAAGTTGCTATACGAGCCTCCCTCTCCTCGGCATTCGTTTGTTGGCCTCAGGTTCTGCTCACACGTGTAACCAGTGTAAGAAATCTAATTGGAGGACCGCATTCCCAATTTAAAATTATTATCCCATTCAAAAGTCATTCCCACCATCTTTCCAATCCCAAATCTGAACCGTCCATCTTAAACATTCTCAAACACCTAATTTTTTAGTCGCTTATTATTTGTTTGGGTGTTGTCTGGCCCACTTTATTGTGGCCAGCTCTATGGACGGAGGACATGCCCTGCGAAGACTTAAATGATCCATATTCAGGCACGTGCGTTTCATGTAAATCATATCTCCACTAACTAAAAACATTTATTAGATGGTTTGGAGAATGTTGGAAAATCAGGACAGTATTGAAATCGTGTCCGCTGCTGCATTCCGGATCCGGGAATTGCGACGCGTGATTAATGTCCTTCATCCGCATATATCTGGCGTAGAACCAAGGAAGCAGGATTATGAAAGTTAGATGTGAGCCCGAGTAGATTCGGGCAAGATAGCGGCCTGCAATTTGTACGTGGGAGCGAATCCGATGCGTTTATCGTGGAATGTGGATGCACCGGATTTTTTTACCGTGTCGGTTTTGCACCGTAGATGGAATGTGTGCAGGAGAAGCATGTAAAAACTGGCCAGAGAGGCTAAGGCCATACATCATCGGTCACATTTTGGAAAATGGAAGTTGGATATGGAAAGATTAGGTGAAGTCGACGTAACAACTCAAGTTAAAAATTTTTGGCAAAAGGTTTGATAGATGACTAAGATTGAATCTTACATTGAGTGATTTGGAATATGTGAAAATGGTTGATTTAGCTAAATTATAATATGTAGGATTTAATGCATATAAAGTGAATTTTGAACTAGGAATGAGATGTATCTTGAAATCGATAAGGTTTGAGGTATCTACAGGCATGGCTTTTAAGAAAATGTTGCGCATAAATTTCGCGAATCAAAGAATTTGAGCTTAATTGTCTAAGTTTCAGTAAAAGGGCAATTGAGATGATAAAATTGAGATGATAAAAATGAACCAAACTGTAAATAGAAGCCATGATATATGTGAGAGTAATTTTTTTATCGTGTCACCTACTTAGGGGGGCATATGGGGATTCCGAATGGAAATAAATTATAGGACAGGATGGAAGTGGAAAAGGAGATATTTTGGGATTTGTGTGCTTGATAAGAAATAGTAGAGGTAAAGTTAGAATAAATAGGATAGTTCAAAAAAAATTATTAGAATATAAGGTAAAGTTGGAAAAATGATGTTGTCGGGTTGTAAAATCATGTGTTAGTAAATGCGCTCCTATATCGTAGCCATGCCATACCATATGTGTTGAAAAACAAACATGCCCTTAGACAACTAGTCAACTAAAAGAGGACAACTTGACGTGCGAGGTAAATGAGGTAAGTTCTTTTACTCAACTTCAACCCCGAACCTCTCACCCTATACACTCATAGACACACTCACGACTACTACTTAGTCATTTGGTATGTAATAAGTTTTGATTATTTGCATCCAGATGTAAATACCCGAAGTTTTTGACCACCCTTGTAGTCCATTGGATCAGACACAAACCATCCCACCCATTGGTTTTAAAAGTCAGAGCTGAATATTTTGCAAAACAGCCTGTATATCAGTTAGAAAATTTTGTAGTGGGCTTCCTTTAATAGTTTGTCAATCAACCCTACATCCAAAGTTGCATTTTCATCTCTTCTCTTGGATCTCTTCTAGATCCCTCTCCTACATTTTCATCTCCTCTCATAGATCTCTTCCTGATCTTTCTCTTAAAGAGCTAACCTTTATCACAAGACAATTCAAAAATTATAAAAGAAGAAAGAATACAAGCTCTTCTAAAATGTATTGAGACAATGAAAAAAGCAAGAAATAAAGAAGAAAAGAACCTGCAAAGTGTTTCAAGTGTGGAGGAATGAATTACATATAAGTCCAATATTCTACACCTGATGAATGTAAATCAAAGAAGAAACAAGAAAAGAAAAAAAAGAAGTAATCTTAGAAGATCCACCAAGCAAAAACTAAAAGAACGTATATGAACGAAAAATCATTTTAATACTTAAGCAACTCATCAAGTGAAAACAAGGATGCAACAAATCGTGTAAGGATCTCTTGCATAGCATAAACTAAAGAAAGCAATAGTCACCTATATTTCACAACAATAGAAAAGTAGATAAAAAACAAAAAGGTGAAGACACAACTCAAATAAGTGATGAAAGAATATCTACTAGACCTTATTATTCTATTTCTCAATCAATTTCTTTATCATCCAATAAATGCAATATATGGGTGATATTAGAAGAGGTATAATAAGCATATGAATCACTATATGTTTAAATTAAAGAACTTAGTATCAAATATACTGAAAAAAAGAAGCAATTTGATACCACAATAATTGTGAATGACAAATTAGCTGAAATGATTGCTTGTAGAAGGAGCGAAGGGAATAACATGAGAATTAGATAAATTAAAAAAATAGAATTAGAGTGTCCAAATGTTCCTTAAGATGTTAACTCAAACTAATAAAAAAGAACTTGGATGTTTAGCTCATGAACTTGGTTAATACAACAACCTAAAGAGTCAAAATTTAAAATAAAACTCATAAGCATACAAGTTAAACTCATTACTACAAAAATGTAATGAAAACTACACGGGTAAGAAAATCCACTTGGAAACCAACAAATACATGAAATGTTCCACCAAGAATTTCCAATGCTTGCATCTTTATAATAAATTTGGTCCCAATATTTATCAATGTCAAATCAAGAAACTTCATGAAAAGGACCAAAACTTGTATGGATGACTAAAAGTATTGCACATGTAGCACTTAGGCAAAATAGAATTGCATTATACTCATTTACTAACATCAACAAACCTAGGAGATGGGTATCAAAAGAATGAGCAAAATTTTAAATTGTTTTACACTTGTGTCTTAAAGCAAATCTAAAGGATACATAGTTCATAAACAATTGTTACTCAAGATATATTACTTGAAACAAAGCACTTTTCAATATGATAAAACCATATAATAAAGGTATTATTGCATTTGATAATAATGAGAAAGGTAAAATTTATAGTAAAGGAAGTCTTTTTAGTTTAGCAAATGCATATATAGAAGATTATTATTTATAGAATGCTTCAAGCATAACATGTTAAGTATCCAACTACATGACAAATGATCTAGAGTCATGTTTAAATTATCAATGTATAATATGCTAAATGGAGAAGATGTGTTATTTTCTATGTACATATATTTTACAATTCAACCCACTCATCTAACTCAAGGGGAACATAAGAGAGACAAGCTCCCACAAATCAAACAAGGAAGATAACTCCCAAATTATATTAAGGGGGACACCTGCCCCCACACTTAAAATCAAAGGACATAGCGCTTACCCGTTGTTCGAACCAACTTCCAAAGACGAAGTGGGTTGTGCCCCTTATTACCTGCACTACTCAAGGGTGGCAAAACTTGTGCTATTTAATTACAAAATATATAAAAATATTTATTAGGTTTGTCGAGATGAATTAAATAAAAAATACTTATTAATGACAAATAATGGTCCATGAGTATAACATAAGAGATATGTAAAATATAAAAGCTCTATGGAAAAAGAGCTTAGTTGAAGAATTATCAAAATCCAAATATAATAAAGATAAAATTTTATAAGTTGTGACAAGTATCTAAGTAATCAAAAGTCACTTCTTGCTTAAGAATGAAGTTTTAACCTCTAAACTACTTGAACTCCTACATAATGTTGGGTCAATGAGAACAGTATTATATGTTTGTAATTATTAATGATTTTTCAAGATTTACATGAACAATAAAGAGTAAAGATGAAACTGTATGTTTTTTAGCTTTCCAAGATAGTAAAAAGAAAAATAAAATACAATTATATTAATTCATAGTAATCATAATGGTGAAATTGAAAATAAAAACTTGTTGAGTTTTTTAATAAAAAGAATTTCATCATACATTTTCACACTATGAACTCCTCAATAAGATGAAGTCGTTGAGAGGAAAAAATAGAACAATTCCAAAGATGACTAGAACTATATTATGTTAAAACCAATTATCTAAGAGATTTTAGAAGAAACAATTAGTATAGTTTGTCATGTGCTTAATCATGTTACAATTAGAACTATCCGCAAAAATATCCCATATGACATGTAAAGGAAGACAATTTAATACTATATATTTTCATGTTTTTAGTTGCACATGCTATATCTGGAATAATAGAAAAGACAATCTTGAAAAATTAAATGCAAGAAATGATAAACCTATTTTTCTTGGATATTTGTTAAATAGCAAAACATATAAAATCATAGCAAAGGAACACAAGTAGTAGAAGAATGTATTCATATCACATTTGATGTGTTCAATCTAATCTAGAGAAAAGACGATAGGTGTAATGATGCAAAAAACCTGTCAAGTGAATTGAAGAAGCTATAAGTGAGAAATAAAGGAAGAAAAGTGTTGAAATTCAAGGAAAATTAAGCACAATCTATGTTTTGATAATTAACAACTCAATTTGAGAATTAATTGGGTACTAATGTATTTTGCTAAGTGTTGTCAAAGGTTAAAAACTCAAATTTTAGAACATAGCAGACCAACTCGTAGTCCCAAGTCGACTTAGCCATCGACTTAGGTGAAGTCGATTCTCAAGTTGACTCTAGAATTAACTTCAAATGCAATAATGTTCCGGTGTTGAAATTAAGACTCGGAGACATGTAAAGTCGCAGTCGAAGTTCGACTTTACTTGTGACTTAGGTAAAGTCGTAGACCCAAGTTGACTTCAGATGCGACTTGAGTACAGCCATGCAAAAGACTTCGAATCCTCAAAGTCAAGTCACATTTCTAAGTCGACTCCGCAACATGACCTAGGTAAAGTCGAACCTCAAATCGACCCAAGCATGCGACTTGAGTGAAGTTGAAGTCTAAGTCAATCCAAGCATGTGACTCAAGCAACTGGCCACCTCAAACATCTTCAAAAATAGTTTATTATTACATGAACAACTATGTATAGAAGATTGAACACCAAAATCAAAAAGGACAATCATCCTAAATCAAGGCCGCAAGGAAGAACCTCTCAAAAGAAGAATAATACGCTAATTTTCAAGGCAAAACAAAGAAAATCAAGGATATTAAATGAAAAACAAGATAAGAAAAGAAAAAGTGAAGTATTAAGATCACTTGCAAGAATCCAAGGTTCCAACATAAACAAATAGATGGAAAAGTCGCACTCAAAGTCAACTCCACCTGCGACTTAGGTCAAGTTTAAGACCAAGTCGACCTAAAGCTGAAACTTAGAAGTGGAAGCCGAAGACTGAAGTCGCATCCAAAGTCTACTACAGTCTGCAGCTTAGGTAAAGTCGCATTTGAAGTTGACTCTACATTGCTACTTGGATGAAGTTGCATACTAAGTCGACCCCATATGTGACTTGGTTTGCAACGATTAAAAAAATTCGAATGTTGGCACATTAAATGCACCCCACTTACTACCAAACATTCAAAAATCACCTCCCATTATTTAAGAGGCTTCAAGGGGACGTGAAAGAGGTTAGAGAAGCATTCAATAAGCTCACCTTTCACTCTCTCTTGCATTTAAGTTGATTTACATCAAGTTTAAGTGAAAAATTATGCTTCAGGTTGCTGAATCTTCTACTCTCTCTGTAAGTTCTTCTACGCGCTACAAGCTGCCTATACAAATATGTAAAGTATAGTTATTTCTTTTATTGATTATCTGTGTTTACCAATTGGTTTGATATTGGAAATCAAAACCAAGTGAAGGCAAAGTAGTGTTGTGATTGTAGTAAGACTCGTCACCTACTTGTGCTGTATTTGAATAAGCCCCTTAAAGTTGGAATCTAAAAGAGAGCTACTGTTCTAATTGTATTCAAAATCCAATAGTAGAACCCAAGTCACAACTGGTATGAGCTTGGAAAAGTAGAGTAGAGAAGGTTGCTCGAACCACTATAAACCTTTATCTCTCAGTATGACTTGAATATTTGTGTTTTATTGCTTTATTTCTCATTATATTTCTGTTTATTTCATTAAGAGGATTAACACTAAAAAAGGAGAAATTTATGTTTAACTAAAAAATTTTAAAATACTTAATTCGCCTTCCCCTCTTAGGAAATTATCATAAACTCGGGATCAAGAAGAAGAACCTAAGCAAAGTGAGGATCAAACTAAGCAATCTCAAGTGATGAGTAAAGGTAATGTTTCCTACAAGCCTCTTATAATTTAAAATTTAAACAACATTATCCTATCAAATAAGTAATTAGAAATATATGTGAAGGTGTACGACTAAGAGGTTCTAGGTAAGATATATGTAGACACTATGCTTTCGTTTTAAATATTGAGCCAAGCACAATTAATCATGCTTTAGGAGATGAAAATTAAATCATGCGATCAAGAAGAGCTAAATCAATTTAAGAGAAACAAAATAGAAAAACTTTTTCCTGTGAACTCAACTAGTACAAATTACAAATTAAATTTTGCTTTTTGATAATTAACAACCAACTTGAAATGTTAAAGACTACTAACTCAAGTTTGGGTATGAGCATGTAAGATAAAATCTCAAAAAATCCAATTACAAATAGTGAAGTTACATATTTAAATTGACTTCAAAGGCGACTTCGGTAAAGTTGCAACCCAAGTCAACTCTACAATCAACTTAAAGTGCATTTTGGATGGTAGAGAATTTCAAAAGAGAGTTTGTAAACCAAGTACTGACAACTCTATACATAGAAGCTAATGTATATAATTGTGAGGACCAGGTATTTTATTTTATTTTTCCATTATAACTTTTCTCTATTTATGAGGTAACTTACGAACATGCT
>JAXCLR010000092.1:24384235-24410268 GCA_035584095.1 Annona squamosa
TAAGTTACCAAAGAAATTTTTTAAGAACCCAATTCACCCCTCCCCTCTTGGGTTTTGCCATCAATTCGGGACCAACACTTATGTGCTATTGTAAAGATCTCGTAGAGTTATAGTCTAGAAGAAAGCTGAGGCTATAAATTGTACTTTTAAAGTGAGAGTGAAATCCCACATATAAGGAGTTTGAGCTTGGAAGAGTACGAATGATGTTTGAACAACTATAATTTTGTGCCTTCTTGTACATCTACTTTTACTTTCTTACTATCTTGCTTGGCTATATAAGTTTCATTCAAAAGGATTTAATCTCAAAGAAGTTAAGTTTAAAACAATAGAGAAATTTTACTTTACCCAATTTACTCTTCCTCTTTTAGGTAAAGCAATCTATTTGAGACCCATAGTTTTTAAACGAAAAGATCACTCAATTCTTAGAGCTAAAGAGATATTTCGGAACAAACTTAATGAAAGTTGCTTGGTTGTTAAAAATAAAATAAGAATAATAATCAAGAGGTATGTACGTGAAAAAAAGATTAGATTTTAAAGGATTACGATTATACATTATGATGTATTTTAAGCTAAAATACAACCTTCATGTATTTTTTAATTAGTTATATTTTTATTTTCTTTTCATAAACATGTTTTCATAATTGTATTTAATCTATGTACTGAGTTTTGCCATTTTATAATAATTTATATATTTATTTTTGATTTTTTAAAATTAAGTTTTTTAAGAGTGAGAAATGACTAAAATGCCCCTTCAAATTGAAATTTTTTAAAAATAGAAAAGAAATATATAAAAGTAGTATAAAATAACAAAACTTGGTATATGTATTAAATATACTTAGGAAAATATATGAAGAAAAAATCAAATAAAATCAAATAAATGAATGTTATATTTTAACGTAAAATACATCATGATGTATATAATTCGGCTCCTTTAAAGAATCCTATGCCCTGCTAGGAAGACTTAAAGTTAGAAGAATTTTAATGGGCATCGGAAACTTGAAGCTATAAGAATTTTACTATCTTTTGTATCTTATGGAGTTTTAAATTATTTCAAATGGATGTCAAATATACATTTCTTAATGATTATCTTAATTTTATTATCTTTTGTACCTCATGGAGCTTTAAATTATTTCAAATGAATGTTAAATAAACACTTCTTAATGACTATCTTAATAAAGAAGTGTATGTTGAACAATAGTTTGGTTTTGTAAAAATAATTAATTGAATTATGTGTAGAAGTTGACTAAAGCCTTATATGAACTAAAATAAGCTATAAGAGTTGGTATACAAGACTTGGGGTATCTTTGGAAAGGATAAAAAATTTTCACACTAAAACTTTTCACTTTTTCTAACTATCCTATTTTTTAATTATTTTTCACATATTCTTACGTAATTACCTTACTTTCAATTATTTTTACACAACTACACATACAATCAGCCTACAGATCTTAATTTTATTTTCTTTGCTTTTCATTATTATGTCTACCATATCACATTATTTTCTCTCAATTTAAAAACTTTTATACCAAAAATTTTTTATTAAAAATTTTTATCATTTTTCAAACACACATTTAGCAAATTTCTAATTGATCATAAAAAAGTGAATATTATTTTGTTTATCAAAAATGAAAATCAAAATATTTTTAATAGTGTTAATATACGTCAATGACGCTATATTCAACAATACTCATAAAGTTTTTTTTCAAGACTTTTTTAAGTTAGTGTGGGAAGAATCTGAAATGAGTATGGTGGATAAACTTAATTTCATTCTTTAATTGTAAATCAAACAACTCAAAGATGAAATATTCGTATGTTAATTCAAGTAGATAAAAAAAATATGGTTAAGAAATTAAGAATGAAAAACTACAATGTAGCTATAACTCTAATGAGGGCCTCCATTAAGATGGACAAGAATGAAAAAGATAAATCAATTTTAATCAACATATTTACAGATGCATGATTGGATATTTACTTTACTTAACTATACCTAGATTGGATATTTTGTTCGATATGTGCATGTGTTCTTGATTTCTATCAAATCCTAAGGAATTACATTTATTAGCTATAAAAAGAATATTTAAAATATTTAAATATTTAGTTGATACACAAACTTAATTTTATGGTATTATATAAGCTCTATATTTGATTTAGTAAAGTACTTTGGTGTAGACTTTGCAAGATAAAAGTATAGAGGAAAAGTATTAGTGGCACATGCCAATTTCTTAAAAATATGTTGGTGTCACAGTTTTCAAAAAAATAAATTAGTGTAGTTCTTTCTACTTTAGAAGCAACATATATAGTCATCAAAAGTTATTATGCTCATGTTTTATGAATGAAACAACAGTTGGTAGATTATATCCTGAGCCATAATTATTTCCATAATGCAAGTGTTGTTCTTAACTAAAAATTCAATTTTTACTCACAAATAAAATATAATGCTATGAGGCATCACTTTATTAGAGAACATATTGAAAATCATAATTTATGCTTATGCAACTACAAAAAATCAAATTATAGATATTTTATTAAATCTCTTTCTATAAAATTATTTTATAAAATTAAAATAGAAATAAAAACGATAAATTATGAAAATTAAGGTCAAGGATTGTCATTGAAATTAGAAGTAAAAAATGCATATGTTTGCTTGATCATGTTGCAAAGTTATTATATATGATATAACATGTGAATGATATAATAGTATGATTGAGTGATTGTCATGTATTGCTGATTAATAAATGGGGAGGATTGAATTGCATTTGAGCTTAGACAAAAATAGGTACCTTTAAAAAATTTGGCTAAAAAGCCAGGTCGATCAAAAAAGCCGAGCTAACCTCTCCGTGGTCGACCTTATTTATCCTAGTACAACTTGGGGTTGCAACTAGGGTTTAAATTGACCCCAACGCATGCGCCCCTTCATATTCTATCCATCTTTCTTTCCTATTTTCAAAGCTTGAGTGATTTTCTCTTAGATTTTTCCTCCAAAAGTGATTCTCCTTCCATTATTCATTAAATCTACATGACTAATTGTAGTTTTTTATGGTACATAAGAAAATGGTAAGCAAACCCTCCAAGAAAAATGAAATGGCCTCTACATCTATGATGTTGCAAGCCACCACATCCAATATCTGAAGGAGGCCATGCACATCGGCTAAGAGGCAATGTTAAGAGGAATTAGAACCCTCATTTGGCCATCGAGTTCATTTTGAAGAAGGCAATGAATCCATTCCACCCTCTAGAAGAAGAACTTAAGAGTTATAGTAAAGAAGAGGACATAGTGAGTAATAAAAAGCCAAAAAAAAAAAAATCCCGAAAAGAAAGTTAAGGAAATGCGGTCAATTACTTTAGAAATCCTACAAAATATTGAATATTCTACAAAAGATTTTGTGTCAAGAATATTTTCATTCTTAAGAGCATTGGTTTTCATTTTTAAGAGATTATGAATTTGATAATGAAAGAATGCCCTACTTTCAAGAATTAGACCAACTTACTTAAAGAAGAGTATAATATATATCCAAATCTTATCCCTCAATTTTACTATTGCTAGAGTAACAATGACCATATAACATTTAAAAGGAGTGAAATTGAGATTTGGCATAATTCAAGATTGTGCATGTGCACAGGTAGCTTAGTCCTTAGAGATCCATGTGATGAGAAACTAATGCTTGAAGATTTTCAACCATCTTTGCTTTACAATGATCCAACTTAGAATAATAAATACATGAAAGGAATAAAATTCTTGTACTATATGGATTTGTCACCATAGTTATGAGTTTTGAGGCTGTTTATTGGGTGTTGCATATTTCCAAGGGAGAAGGATGGGGCTTAATCAACCTTTAAGAAGCAGAAATTCTTTGAAAGTTAGTGAATTGTAGGAAAATTTTCTTAGGATGGATTCTATATACAATATTGTTTTAAATTTTATTTTGAACATGCTTAGCTAAGCCTTTAATCAAGGGTAAAGGATGTAACATGTATACAATGTAGTAAAAATTGTGGTTATGGATTATTTATGATGAATATTGATTATTAATTTAATATCTTATGTTTTTAATGCTTGCTTAAAGCATGAGCTCATACTATGACATGATTCCATATATTAGGTGATGACACTGAAAGATGAAAATCTAGTATATGATAATTAAGATGTTAAACCTAGAAATCTAAGATAATGAAAATAGACATGATAACCTTGAGAAATCCCATGGACTTCCACTATACTTAATGAATTCTAATTAACTTTATCTCATAAAAATAGGTGGTTCGGAAGATTAGAGTATTCCTTGTAGGTTTTGAAAGAAAATACAACGATAAAATAGAAATAGTTCTTTTTAATAATTAATATCCAGATTATATAATCATACCATAAATCTATTGAAGTTATTACATGTGAAACCCTAAAACCTTAGATGTTCTTTCTCTTGATTTTAATCCTTTGCTCTACACTTCTAAACTCTCTCTCTCTCTCTCTCTCTCTCTCTCTCTCTCTTTCTTATTTCCTATTTTCTCTTCTATTCCATCGAACTATCTTCTGGTTATTAATTAAAGTATTTTAAAAGCAAAGTTCAAAGTCCAGTAGCTATGAGAATGATATTTATATACTACAATATATGACCCATGCACTTGTGATGAGAAAGCAAACAATAGCCCTCTTACAAAACATACATGACAACATTATGGTAGAGCTAGCCAACGTAAATAACTCACTCAAAACCATGCATGAATGACAAGATGAGTTGGATTAAGATTTTAAGAATCTTACTTACACTTTTGCCTCAGCAACCTACATTACCTAATTCCATCATTTGACCAATTTACATAACAATTTAGAACTTCTTATCCTTTTCATGCACATTATGTAACTCTCAAACTCACTCATATCATTTTATCTTGGGTTAGTTTCAATTCATCAAAGACTCAATGATTGAGTTTCCATCCAAGTCCTACCTTTTCGTCTCATTAACAAGAAGGAAAAGATAGAATTTTCGATTTTAAGGAATAGTTTTTACTTAGAGGGAGTCAACTAAAATGTATTCTCTTTATTGGATCTCATGATATATATACATGTATTTTTGAACTTTGAATGCATATAGTTGAAATTATGCTTGATATGTAATTTTGAAATTTATGGTGGCTGCAAGAATGATGTGTATCCTATGTCAATATCAATGAAATGGATATTTTGTTATATTTTAGTTTGAATTATGAATATGTATGTTTTGTGCTTTGGAATCAACGAAAGGCTTATATTGAATAGAATGTGCATACTAATTATACCCTAAATTAGTTATACAAATACCGAATATTTGAAATAATGTGTAATCCAGTGAATCAATACTTGACTTGGACCATTATGTCCATGAAAGATATACATTTCAATTAGTTTTGTCAATCATCAAAAAGGAGGATATTGCAAACTCGATTATGGTAAATTGCAATATGATGATTTTGATTATTAACAATTCAATTGAAATAAAGTAAAGCTACTAATGTGCCTTGTGTTAAGTGTATACATGAGTATAATTATAAATCAAAGGTTCAAAAAGGAGGTTAAGAACTATACAACTGTAGAATAGCCAAAGTCACAACTCAAGTTCACCTTAGCATTGATTTCAGTTAAGTTGCAACTGAGGTCGAGTCTATAATGTGACTTGAGTATATGTTGGAAGGCAAGTTTCAAGATTAGAAGTGAAGTTTCATCTTAGATCGACTTCAACTCTTGACTAGGGTGAAGTAACAACCCAAGTGAACCTCACATGTGATTTAGAGATGAACTAAGAGAAGAAAGGAGTCTTCAGATTTCATAGGAATGCAAAGTCACACTCGAAGTTGATTGCAATTTGTGACTTAAATGAGTTCATAACCCAAGTCGACCTCATACGTGAATTGGAAGGTGTTTCAACCTCTTTTAAGGTTGAGCTTGATTTACCCATTTTGTCTCATGGTTTTAAGAAATAAAATGCTTATTCAATCTCCCATAAATTTTTGAAGTATTAATTCCCTTAACCAAGCTGGAAAGAATATTATAAAAGTTTTTTGCATTATGTTCAACACTAATTTTTCATCTCTAATGAGAAAACTATTGCAAAAGCATAGAATATAAGTAGTTCATTTACTCAAGATCATAACTTCACTAAAATGATGGTAAAATCTAAAGAAGTCTTTCTAGGACTTTACAAGCGCACAGAGAATTGTGTCGAACAACATTACAAATGTGGATAAGTATGCATCGCCACTCACCATGACTTAAAAATGGGGTTGAGTACATATCACCACATGTCATGACTCAAATGTGTTTTATATCATTTACACGACACGACTAATAAAAATGAATAAAGTTTAGTTCACTACGCATTGTGATTTAGAAGAAACAGGCAAGTATATATTGCCGCACACTATAGCTTGAGGCAAGGTTACTCTTAGCAAGCCGACCAATGATGACTTAGTTTGGAGCTATTGAGGGGCTCGTCAACAACATTGATTACCGACCCTACATCGTAAATCGAGTGTACATTCAACTTCCAAATTTATAGAGCAAACTAGCATTTCCCACATACAGTCTTTAGATTTGCATAACAAACCAGCATCTTCGGTATTCAATTTTTGCATTTACAGAACAAATTGGTGCAATACGTACATAACTTTTGGATTTATATAGTAGGCCAATGTGTTTCACAACAGCGTCTAGATTGAAAGCTAGGTCGTTTTAACAAGAAAATTAGATTTGACCATATTCAAAATGTGCTTGGGCTAACTTGCGCTGGCTAAGAAAAGTTTAGGTCCAACTGGGCCAATTGAGATGTCTTAGGCCTTATTGGGCCACCTTTGACAGGTTTACACCCAAATGGGCCTATTGGAGACCTCCAAACCAAATGGAAGGTTTTAGGCTCAAATGGGGTCTCGAAGCATTTTGAGTTTAAGTGAGCTTATTGGAAAGTTTTGGGCCTAGCTGAAGGGTTTTAAGCTTAATCAAAAGGTTTTGGGGTCGACTGGGTCATTTCGAGAATTTTGGACATGCTTAGGCCAATAAAAGAGTTTTGGGCCCAATTGTGTCCGTGAAGGATATTGGGCATAATTGAGCCAACCAAAAGACTTTAGACCCAAGTGAAGCGATTTGGGTCCAATAGAGGGTTTTGAGCTCAAATGGTAGTTTAAGGCCCAAATGGATGAGTCTTGGGCCCAAAGAGAGCAATATGGGCCTAAGTAGGATTTTCTAGACTCAAGTGAATTCAAATTGGCGCAAATGAAATATTTTGGTCCTAAATAGGTCGAACTAGGCTTAGTGGAAAGACATGGGTTTGAATTACCGACCTGCTCTCCAAATGTGAGCTATGTAAAGTTCATGCTTATTTAGATCATGATAGATCTACATGTTTCTAATTTCAGCTTAAGAAGAGAGTTTTCATAGCTTTTTAATGCTAGACAGTTTCACCCTCTTCTAAATTTTATATGTTTGTAGGTGCTAGTATTAGGTTTACTATATAAACCTCTTACTAAATCAAGAATAAGATCTATCGCATAGATCCATCATGATCCAATTGTTTAGATCATGAAAATCAATTGGGAAGGGGGGGTTAATGATTTCGATCTAGAAGCATAATGGTTGACATAATGGCCTTATTTGGACATAAAGGTTTGAGTATGAGTAAGTATGGAATGGAATAAATTTCTTTGGAAATAAATGAAAAATACTTGACCCTAAAATTCAAATAATTTTCTATTCAAAGATTTTTCATATGAGATAAGGTAAATTTTTTACCTTTAAATCCAAGCTAGAAAGTGAGAAATATTTTTTAAAGAATTTTAGAATTTTTTGAAGTGAAGAGGTCTGAAAAAGCTAAGGAAGAGGCTTTGGAGAGGGTCGAAAGCTCCCTCTTATAAGAATGAACTTAGGAAGCTAGTTGTGTTGTCTGGAAAAGTGAACTAAGGAGCCTATTTATAGGCTTTAGATTGGGCTTTTTAAGCTTTAAGAACTAATTCTGACAGTATACTAAGCTTGGGCATCAAGAAACAACACCTATAGAAGTATAGTTTAGATATTTTAGTTTGGTTTCGTCGTTAAGAAATGCTACTCCATAGCAAGTGATTAAGCATAATTCAGCATATTGTTGCTTGCTTTTGACATTTTACATTTCTGTTGGTTTGTTGTAAACATGCTTTTGGCACACTTTTATGGGCGAAGTTGAATGGTTGAGATATCCACCACATCATTGATCTATGCCATTATTCAGCCTTTCTATAGTGTTGGATCTTGGTCAAGAATCCTACCAAACCCATCAAAAGAAAGTTAAGAGAGTGAAACAAGCATTCTGATGGTGTGAAGTGACTATAATAGCGTGCTTTACTTTGAGAGAACCGAGTGCTCCTCATCCTCAATCGTGCTCTTGTTCCCTGTCAGACCATGATCTGGTTGCATTCTCTTAGTGAGTGGTTATTGCTTTGTTACCAACTCAAAAGGGCTTTATCCTATGAATTCACTCTTTTGCAACAAATTACAAGAGAATTAGGCTCCATTTAACAACTTAGCCCAATTTTAAAATTGGGTTCTCAATTACTGATAATAGTCTTATGCATACCCAATACTTTATAATGTGTTTTAGAAATATTCAGGTTGCCTCCTCATTGTGAAATTCATTGGAGTTGGGATGGAAGTTTCATACTTTATGAATCGGTCTACAATCACTAAGATGGATCTACATCCTTTTGACTTTGGGAGACTTAAGATGAAGTCCATTGAGATGCTCTCTCAGGGCTTTTTGGAATAGTTAAAGGTTCCAATTGACCCCTAGGTTGTTGTCGCTCTACCTTATCTTGCCAGCAATTCAAGCATGTATGCACATGTGACTTGTTATCATCACGTTATTAGGGTTAGTAATATGCTTGGCTAACCAAGGCTAAGGTATGAGCCATGCCCAAATGGCTTCCCCATCTAAAGTCATGACACTCACTAATTATTTCTTTCCTTATGTTCCTCCACTTCGGCACATATACTATATCACTCTTACTGAAGAGTACATCTCGCTTTACCTAGAATCACCTTGCTTTCCCTTCCTTAGCCATCTTCATGATCCTCAAGGCAAGAGGGTAATGATCTATCCCCTTTTTTACATGATCTAGCATGGGACACGATGGTTCGCTAATGGCAGTGAACTCTGCTTTAAGGCTTAAGGCGTTAACTAAATGATTTATCTTTCTTGGCTTGTACCATTAAATAGTCAAAGTCAGCTTGGAAGTCTTACTATCATGCCTGCTTTGAACTAAGCTTCTTTTGGGTATGAAAGTAGCTTGTGGCCACATTATCCATCTCAATGGTGAAGTGGGAACTAAGAAAATAATGTCTTAATGTACAAAAGCAATAGATTACTATAATCATTTCCTTCTCTTGCACCATGTATCGCCTCTCTATGTCATTTCATTTACAACTTTCTTAGGTCATAAGATGTCCTTCTTACATTAGTATCCCACAAATAGTAAAGCCAAAAGCATCTTTGCGGAGCTCAAAAGGCTAGCCATAGTCTGGTAGCTTTAGCATAGGTTCCTCAATGATTGCCTTCTTAAGTTCCTTAAATGCATTTTGGCATTCTCCTAATAATGTATATACCCTTTTTTTGTGTAGTAAGTTTGTAAGAGATTTAGCTATCTAAGAATATCCTTTGACGAATAATTGATACTAGTTCACAAGTGTAAGAAATGACCGTAATTGGGGTGCTATAGTAGGTGGATCCTAACATAAGATGACCTTCAATGTCTCTCTATCCATGCTTAGCTCTCCATCCCTTATTTTATGATCTAAAAAGGTTATCTTACTTTATTCAAAGGAGCATTTCCTTCTTAACATAGAGTTCATTGTCTTAGAGGACTTGGAAGACCTTTTTTAATTGTTGATCATGTTCTCTCTAGAGTAGTGCCATAGACCACGATATCATTGAAGTATACTACCATGAACTTATCAAGCAGGGATAAAAGATGTCATTCATGAGGGTGTAAAAAATATCCGGGGTATTAGTGAGACCAAAAGGCATGACCAAGAACTCAGAAGGTCTATAGATTGTTACGCAGGTTATTTTGATTCATTGCCTTTAGTAATGCGCACTTGATAACACCCCAAATGCAAGTTTAGGGTAGTGCTATAGATTATAATATCATCTAAGTATACTATCATGAACTTATCTAAGAAAATATAGAGATGTCATTCATGAGGGTGTAGAAAGTGGCAGGTTATTAGTGCGATCAAAAGGAATGACCAAGAACTAATAAGTATTGTAGATTTTTTACACAAGTTATTTTGATTCATCGCCTTTAGTAATGGACACTAGGTAGCACCTGAATGCAAGTTTAGCTTGGTGAAATACCTTGCTCCATCAAATTGGTCAAAGAGATTGACAATCAACATGATAAGATACTTGTTCTTCACAGTGATCTTGATTAAAGTTCGATGATCAATGCATAGCTGCAATGATCCATCACGTTTCTTCTTGAATAACAACAGTGCACCATATGGGGCCTTTGATGGTTGGATAAAGTTAGCATCAACTATATCCTTCATCTGCTGTCTTAGTTCATCTATCTCCTTTGGGGACAACCTGTATGGTGTCATGGCTAGGGGTGTTGTTCTAGGCTCTAGTTCAATCTCTTGATCTACTTCTTATAGAGGTGGTAACTTCTTTGGAAACTCGAGTGACATCTCATTTTGTACTCTTTAAGAACTACATCTATCTCTTTAGGGATCTCAAATGAAGGAGTGGAATCATCACTCATTTTTAAAGTCTCAAGGTATGCAAGTCCCTTCTTGTTGAGACGTTTAAAGAGTTGTATAACCAAAAAGGTCTTTCTCTTTGATTCAATTTTCCTCTTCAAAGGTTCTATGCATGTCTCCATTATGAACTCAACTAGTTAAATTACAAATGAAAGTATATACAAGTTTTGATGATTAAGAACTAATTTTGAGAATATTGAAGCTACTGATAAGTTGATTTGATGTTTGAAGATAAAATTCTAAAATTCAAATACATAGTACTCGAACAACTATGTCGACTCCAACATTGACTTCAAATGCACTTTTGGAGTAAGAAAGTTAAGTGTGAAAGTTTGACAGTCCAAGTCACACTTAAAGTCAACTCTGCATATAATTTGAGTGAAGTAACAAACTAAAATTAACTCAAACTATGACTTGGAGTGCATCAGTTGTCTAAAGTTTCATTTGACTGAATTTTGAAGAATCAAGTTGCAATCCAAGTCTATTTCACCAAGCAACTTGAGTAAATTGGATCCAAAGTTGACCTTAACCTTGAGACTTGAAAAATTATGAGAAGAAATGGAAATTTTTCTAAGTAGCAAAAGTGAAATCACAACCCCAAATTGACTTCATATGTGACTTGAGTTAAATCTCACAAAAAGTCGACTCTGAAGGGATGAAGACTTAGATAAGGGAGATTTGAAGTTTTAGGATCGTAATGTATAGTGAAGTTGAAGGCCAAGTTAACTTCACATGCAACTTGAGTAAAGTTTCAAGACCAAGTCAACTTCAAGTACAAATTGGAAAGTAAAAGACTGAAGATAAACTCTCCAAAAGAAATTGGGAGATTAAAGTCGTTAACCAAGTTTACCTTAGTATGGGACTTGATGAAGTCGTCGACCAAGTCGACTTCAGATGCAACTTGGGTCATAATGGTCATAACTTTTTGAAGGTGGTGCATCTAATGCGGTCACTTACCCTCCAACATTCAAGTTTAACTCAAAACTATATAAAGCACATTAAGTGGAGTTATGATGATTAGTAAGAAAACTAAATAAGCTTCAACCTTCCTACTTACAAGCATTTAAAGCTTCATTGATGGATCTTCAAGCAAATCTCTCAAAATTTAGTAAAGTCACTCATCTTCTTAACTCTTAAAATCTTGCTGTTGTGCTTCAACTGCTCTAAGTAATTTTATAAAATGTAAATTCATGTGATTTACTCATTCTTTGTTGTATTAAGCTACTTACTTTGGTGTTGTAGACCAAGGCCAAGGCAAGGAACAAGTAGTGTTTGGTTGAAGTAAATCTTGCCAATTACTCATGATATTATTGTAAAAGCCCCATAGAGCTAGAATTTAGAAGAGAGTTGAGACTTTAATTGTATTACTATTATGATAGTGGACCAAGGCACAAAGGAGAGCGTTTTTGAATGACTAGAGTAGGGGAATTACCCAAACCACTATAAGTGTCTATGTTTGTGTGATTATTTCATCTCTTATTCTCTTATTAGCTCTCTATATTTCATTCAAGGAGATTAAACCAATCAGGGGTTAAGTTTTGATTGCCAAAATTTTTTTTAATAACTCAATTCACCAATTCCCTCTTGGGTTAAACCAATAACTCGGGACCAATAAGTGATATCGGAGCAGACTTTGACTTATTTACCGAAAAGATCTATAAACTATGGAAACCCAATCAACTTTCATCCCTGCCTTTGTCGAGTGTTAGTCTTTTCACTAGACCATCTCTATTTAATGAAAATAACTTCAATTATTGAAAGTTTAGAATAAAATAATTGATCATGGCTATAGACATAGATTCTTGGCTTGTCATCTAAGATTGTGTTTATGTTTATGTGATTATTTCATCTCTTGCTCTCTTATTAGCTCTCTATATTTCATTCAAGGAGATTGAACCAATCAGGGGTTAAGTTTTAATTATTAAGAAATTTTTTAATATCTTAATTCACCCATCCCCTTTTGCGCTAATAACTCGGGATTCACAAATGGTATCCATCCCTACTTTGTTGAGGGTTAGTCTTTCATTAGATTATGTTTATTTGATAGAAATAACTTCGTTTATTAAAGGTTGAGAATAAAATAATTGATCATGACTACAAAAGTGGATTCTTAGATTGCCATTTAAGATTATGTTACCCTATCCAAGAGTGAAAAAGCCTCCAATTGGACTAAGAAGGAGGTTAAAATAGTTAAGACAAGTGCTAAAACCATGAACTCCTTGTTCTATGCTTTTACAGTGGCAGAATACGATTGAGTGTTTTTGTGCAAAATTGTCAAAAAAATACCGGACACTCTAATCTCCATATATGAAAGAACTTCTCAAGTCCAAAGGATAAGAATAAACATTCTCATTAAAGATTTGGAGAGTTTTATGATGCTTAAAATTAAGAATATTTATGAAATATTTGCTTGTTTCACTAAAATTACTAATGCACTTCAAGTCCTAGAGAAAGCTATTTTTGAGTTTAAGTAGGTGATGAAGATCTTATGTGACTCTACACCAAAAATTACGACCATTGAGGAAGCTAAGGATCTAAATACCTTGAAATTAAAAGACCTTATTATTAGCACACTAATGTCTCACAAACTAATTAGGAAAAAGAACAAAGAACATGGCTAGGGACGGAAGATTTTTGCATTGAAAGTTACTTAATAAAGTTCCAATAAGTCTTTCTCTACTTCATCAAATGAAAATGAAGAGATTGCTCTCATTACAAGAAAGTTTAAAAAATTTATAAGAAGAGGGAAGAATGGAGGATCCTCTAAAGTCTACAATGAAAGGAAAGAAAGGGAGAAGAAAAAGGACACCATCAAAGGCTATGAGTGTAGAGGAGTAGGATACATATAAGCTCAATGTCCTAATCCTGATAAAAACAAATCTAAAGACAAGTAGGAAAGAAAAGAAAGAAACAACTGATAACTCTATAAAAATAAAGTTATCAAGGTTTATTTTGTACTTAGTTTTTTGGATGCTAGGTTAAGAAAAATATGTTCTTTGCATAGGTTTTACATTAGTTTTTATCATTTGTGTAATTCTTGCATCTAGTGTGATTTTCATGCATTTTAGGTTGCATCTGGTAAAAATTCATCTCATTTTGGTTATTTTAATTTCATTTGATCATTTAAAAATACATTAACTTGTTTTTATTTTTAGTTGTGGGAAAATGAGGGCAATTCTTGTGGCAAGTCAAGATAAAATGACCATGGAATGAGAGAGAAACCACTTAGAGTTGTCAAAGAGTGAATCTGACACCGGTAAGGTGGTGGCTGCAACCACCAAATTTACTGCCTTTAGAAATTACACTGTCATGCTATCCAAATCATCGTGGCAGCGACCATGAAGGTGCTTGTGTCAAAAATTCCACACGTGTGAAGCTCCAAACTGAAGAGTTATAAATAATTCTTTTAGGATTTCAAGAGAATAATTGAGAGAGCTTGTGGCTGCTGAGAAAGGGGAACAAAAATTAAGGCTTCAAAACAAGGAAAGAAAATCAAGAGGAGATCAAGCTGTCCACTACAAATCCTTGAATTTCATCTCTTCTCATTTCTCTTTTTATTTTTGTTATTCTCCTCTTTTGAGATGATTGTAAACTTGATGTTAAAGAGATTTAATATCATATTTATGGGATAAATCTCATTGTGATGGGAGATATGGGTGATTTGTTATGATACATTATGTTATTTGGTTTCCTTTGTGCTAAATGACTATATGATTATGTTGTAACTTGTGTTGCTTGAGATTATCCATATATATCAAGCTTAATGTACTTGCAAGCCTTCCTATCTTCTAAATTGATTTAATATCCAAATCTATGCTTGAAAAAGTAAGTTTTGGATGATATCCATATATAAGGCATGGGTTTTCAGGTTGCAATGTGAATTGGATGTTAATATAGACAGGAACATATCTATTAACCATTTGTAATCTTGATTAGGTTATGTGGTTATCGGCCTTGTTTTACATAGGTGTATAAGAACATATTAAATAACTAAAATAGGGTTAGATTTTTATGTATTGAAAAACATATATGAATATAAGTGAATGTAGATTAGTAATCTTTGGACAAGTAACTTAAAAAGGAACTAAGTTAATATATCTATGAACTAAAGAATTTATACTCCCATCAATCTTAATCATCTCAAGGTAATCTCACCTTTGGTCACCCCATTTTAGTTTAGTTTAGTTTAGTTTAGTTTTTTAAATACAAATTCTATTTAATCACCAATTCACTTAAGACAATTGAATTTTATAGTGCAAACCCGTTTAACGCAATTCTCATAAGAATGATACTCTAATCATTATCATTCTTTAATACTTTATTGGCACATATCTGACGCCAAAAATTACAACCACTAAGGAGGCTAAGGATCTAAACACTTTAAAATTAGAAGACCTTATCAGCTCACTAATGTCTTGCAAATTGATCAAGAAAAAGAATAAAGAACACAACAAGGGAAAGAAGATTCTTGTATTGAAAGCTACTTAACAAAGTTCCAATGAGTCTTCCTCTACCTCATCAAATGAAGATGAAGAGATTGCTCTCCTTACAAGAAAATTTAGGAAATTTTTAAGAAGAGGGAAGAATATAGACTCCTCCAAAGCCTATAATGAAAGGAACAAAAGGGAGAATAAAAAGATACCATCAAAGGCTATAAGCGTAGAAGAGTAGGACACATGCAAGCTTCGTGTCCTTCTCCTGACAAAAACAAATTCAAAGACAAGTAGGAAATGAAATAAACAACAACTCAAAGAAAATTTTAAAGCTACGGGCTAGAGAAATGTATGTAAATGAAGATCCATCCTCATCAAGTAACTCATCAAGAAGCTACAAATTAAACAAAAATATGTGACATAGCACAACTTGAAGAAGTGAACTCTCACTATTGTTTAATAGCCACATAAACAATAGCTACAAAAATGATAGACAAAAGTTGCACACGAAGTGAAGAGGTATCATCTACATCTTATCATTCAATATCTCAATCAATTTGCTCTTTTCCAAATGACTGTATCAAATATGACATATTAAAGGAGTTGCAACAAGCTCATGATTTATTATATGCTAAGACAAAGAAACTTAGTATCAAATATGCTGAGAAAAAGAGATAACATGATGACATAATCGGTGTAAATAAAAAACTACCAGAAAGAGTACAGTCTCTAGTGGAAGAAGTGAACAAATTAATCAGTGAACTAAAGAAAGCAAAGAAAGAGAATCAAATATTGAATGAATCATTGGCTAAGTTTTCAAATTCAGGAGAAAGTGTTCAAATGTTCCTCAAGATGACCGCACAAACTAGCAAAAGAGGACTTGGATACTTAATTTTTGAGCATGATGAATGCAATAATGTAAATACACCCAAATGGGTAAAATCCCAAGCCAAAGCATTTACATCAAAAGGCCAAGTAAGACCACAAAGGGCTACATCGGTAAGAAGACCAACTTAGCAGCTTATAAACACATGTAGTGCTCCCTAAAGGATTCACGGGGCATATAATTTTTGCAACAAGTTTGGTCACAAAACTTACCAACGTAAGATTAAGAAATTGCATGACAGAGGAGCAAAGTTGATTCAGGTATCAAGGAGTATAGGATATGCACCTCCTGGGTATAATTGAACAGGATTACAATCATATACTAATCCAATTGGACCCAAAAGACACATACCAAAGAAATGAGTTTTATATAATCCATTTTGGGTGTGTCTTAAATCCAAGATTAATAATACATAGTTCATGGATATTAGATGCTTAAGACGCATCACATGGACAAGACACTATTTAATGACCTCAAACCTTACAATGGTAGAATTATTGCATTTGAAGCAATGAAAAAGGTAAAATCTATGATAAAAAAATAATCATGATATTTTGAATGCATGCATTGAAGAAGTTTCATTTGCTAAAGGACTTAAATATAATTTAATGAGCATTAGTCAACATTGTGATAAAGGATATAAAATTGTATTTGAATCATCAATATGCAATGTTTTGAATGGAGAGCACATAGTTTTTAATGGCAAAAGATATGGTAATATATATTTGGTATGTCTTGATAAATTGAATGAAAAAATCTAGTGGCTGTATAATAATCCATGAGTGTGACAAAAAGACTTACACACACGAACATGTCACATATAAAGACCTTGTGGAGAAAGAGTGGTAGAAGGATTACCGAAACTCAAATATGATAAAGACAAAATATGTAAATCATGTCAAATGTCCAAGCAATCCAAAATATCATTCTCACCTAAGAATAAAGTTTTTACATTAAGATCACTTGAGTTACTACACACGGATCTTTATATTCTATTCGATATTTTGAGTTTTGGAGAAAAAAGGTATGTGTATGTCATTATTGATGATTATTCAATGTTTACATAGATAATGATCTTAGTTGGTAAAGATGAAGATTTCTTCATATTTTATAATATTTCAAAATCAATGCAAAATGAAAAAAAATTCAATTATATCTATTAGAATTGACTATAGTGGTGAATTTGAAAATAAATATTTCATAAAATTTTGCAATGAAAAATCTGCACCAAGAATTACACAACAAAATAGAGTAGTTGAGAAAAAGAATATAATTATATAAGAGATGGTTAAAACTATGCTTAATGAAGGAGATTTATTTAAGAAATTTTGGGGTGAACTTGTTAGCATAGCTTATCATGTAATAAACCTTTGAGCATAAGTGATATTTTGAAATAGATCCTCTATGAGTTATGAAAATGTAGAAAGCCAAATATATCATATTTTTATATTTTGAATTGTGTATGCTATGTGTTGAACGATGGTAAAGACAACTTTGAAAAATTAGATGTAAAAAATGATGAAGCTATATTTTTCTTGGTTACTTCTTTAATAGCAAAGTATATAAAGTATTTAACAAAAAATTAATAGAGGAGTCTATACATGTTATTTTTGATGAGTTTAAACCAACTCTAAAGAAGGAGGATGAGTTAAGTGATGTAAAAAATTTGTCAAAAGATTTTGGAAAGCTACAAGTAAAAAAGAAAGGGGGGAGAAGAGCCCAAATAAGATAAGGAAGATTACAAATCAAGTAAAGACGTAAGTGAATGTAACATTTCCTATGAACCCTTAAAGATCTCAAATTTTGGCATGACCATCAAATTGAATAAGTTTTTGGAAACATATATGATAGTGTGAAAACAAACGGCCTACGATAAAATATATGTGGACACTTTGCATTCATATTAAAAATTAAGCTTAATACAATTGATCAAGCTCTAAGTGATGAAAATCAAATAGTAGCAATGCAAGAAGAGCTTATATAGAAGTCGTACATATATTTCTTACTAAGGGGTATTCACAAGAAGAAGGAATTAACTTTGAAGAATTATATACCATTGTTGTTAGATTAGAAGTCATATGTATGTTGCTTGCTTTTCTATCACATATGGGTTCAAATTATTTTAAACATGTCAAAAGTGCATTTCTAAATTAAATTTTTAATGAAGAAATGCGTGTTGAACAACCTTTATATTTTGAAGAGAATGATCAATCAAAATATGTGTATAAACTAACCAAAGAACTATATGGCTTAAAACAAGCTCCTAGAGCTTAATATGAAAGGCTTATCATATTCTTAATTGATATAAAAGAGAAGTAAACACTACCTTGTTTATTAAGAGCAAGAATAATGACATATTGGTAATACAAATTTATGTAGATGATATAGTTTTTATTGTTATTAATGAATCCTTGAGACGAGAATTTTTTAAGTTGATGCAAAATGAATTCGAGATGAATATGATGGATGAATCAACTTCTTCATTGGATTGCAAATCAAGAAACTTATAGAAGAAATTTTCATTTGTCAATCCAAGTACATCAAAAAGACACTCAAAAAGTTTAGGATGTAAAATTGAAAAGGAGCAAGCACACCCTTGAACTCTTTGATCAAAATGGACAAAGATGAAAAAAGTAAAATAGTAGATCAATATCTATATAGAAGCATGATTAGACTTTCGTTATACTTAATTACTTCTAGACTCGATATATTGTTTAGTATATACTTGCGTTCAAGGTTTTAGTCTAATTACTTTCGTTTGGTTTAAGAGGATTTTTTTCCTCTTCCATTTTCATTTCTTTCACATCTCTTTGGACTCTTCCTACTCCCTCAAGCTTCCAAACCTCAAGATTTACTTTTTCTTACCACAAATCACTTTTCAAGCTATTAGATTTTCATCCTCATCAATCCATTCACCCATGAAACCAAAACAAGCTTCAAATCATCCAAACTCCTTGTTTCCTGTCCTTCACATTCTAACATTAAGGGAAATGTCCTAAGAAGGCAACATATGCTGGCTAAGAGTCTGTTGGAAGAAGACACTAGCTAGCAACTATCCCAAAGGAGAAGAGTTCACTTTGAGGAAGATAATCCATGTTCAACTCAACTCGAAGAAGTAGAAAGATATTCTAGTAATGAAGAAGAAGTGAGAGTAAGAAAAAAGAAAGAAATTCCAACCCAGAGAGACAAAGTTTTTGACATGCCTGTCGTTTACTTTAGGAACCCAACAAAGCACAGGAGATTTTATAAGTACTTTTCTAAGAGAAAGACTTTTCCACCCAAAATAATAGATTTTGAATTTTTGAGAATATGAGTTTGAAATAAAAGAATTGCTCGACTATCAAAGATGGAGAAATCTCTTGAAAGAAGAAGGATGAATCTACCCTGACTTGATTTGACTATTTTACTACACTTGGGGTGTAGATGATCTTAATACATAAGTTAAAGGAGTGGAAAGACCTCTACAAGTATGTAATTCTGAAGCAGCTCAATCCGTAGCTCACATCTTAGACATTCCATATGGAAAGGAACCACTCCCGGAGAATCTTATTCTATCCATAATGTATAATAAGCTAACTTAGAGCAACAAGTACATTGAAGGAATGAAGTTTTTACACTATATGGATTTTCCTTCTAAGCTTAGAGTGCTGAGGCTGTTGGTTGCCCACTGTATTTTGTCCAAAAGAGGAGGAAGAAATATAGTTAACCTCGAGAAGACTAAAATTATTTGGAAATTAGCCAACCACAGAAAGATATCACTATCTATGTTGATTTTGAAGGCACTAGCAGTTAAGAAAGATAATCTTAGAGGTATTATTCCCAACGGTATGTGGATAATAAGAATATTGGAAGATTATGGAATAGATTTGGAAGAGGAGCCATTTGAAGTCCTTAAGCCAACCAATGCAACCAACAATGCTCTTCTTACATAGCTAAAAATTGATATTGAGGTGTGTTTGGTTGAGGATAAAACTTTTTTATGAAAAGTTTTTGAGGTAAAAGTTGTCGAATTGATAAAAAATGATGTAATATGATAGGGGTAGTGACAAGGGGTAAAGAGAATAAAGTTAAAATCAATAGGTTAAGTAGTTGTGTGTAAATGATTGAAAAGTAAGGTAGTTTGTACAACAAATACAAACAAATTTAAAAATAAAATAGTTATGAAAAGTGAAAATTTTTTAATTGAAAAATTTTGATTGACATTTTTCTAGCCCTATGAAATGCATTTTAAGTGGTCTAGAGAAGAACGAATACAAGTCAAAGTTGGGGAAGAACAAGATCTAGAAGCAAACTTGAAGAGGAAGCCCAACCTGAGGGAGAACCTCAAGCCCAACCTTTTCTTGTCCCATAGCTTGAACCAAGCCCTAAACCACATCTTTAACCTTCTTGTGCATCTCCAACATCACACTTCCATGCATGTAATTCCCAACAAGCATCTTATGCACCAAACAAGTTTGCAAACACCACTAATCATCATTCCATGCGTCCAGCTATCCTAGAGTACCTCCAAGCTATGGAGAATAGGATCACTTGATAACTCGGAACAATAAACATGTCTCTCACGACTATGCATGAGAGACAAGAAAAAATAGAGCAAGACATCAAGACATCATTAGCTTACACCTAGCATCCCTAACTTAGATCCATACCTATTGTGTTATTTTTATACTATATATTTTGAATAATATTTGGATGAAAATATGATTGAATATGATGTTGTGAATCGAATATTGATTGATCTAGCTTTATTTAGAATAAATCACTCATAATTGATCAGTGCGTGCAAAGTTAGGTAAGTTCGAAGCAAAACACACATAATTCTTGAAACATTAGAGCATGAGGATTAAGGCTCATTCAATTTGATGATATAAAAGAATTAAAATAAGATAAAACAATGATCAAAATGGGCCTAGAATGTATCACGGAAGTTTTAACACAGTTCTGGGTGTGTTGGGCAAAAAAAATATGCAAACATGGAGCAAAGTTATTGAAACCAGAGACCAACATGTCCCAGCCCATATTGGGTTATTTGTGTCATGGCCCAGTTTGTGTTTTTGCTTGGTTGCGTATCTAATTCGCTTCGGATTGGGTTTTGCATCAGTTCCTAAGAGAGCACCATATAAACACTTATTGTATACATTCTAAAGCATTTTAGAACATCCTTGGAGCTAGGGTCGAAATCCAGGAGTGAGAGAAGCTCAAGAGCATAAAGGGAGAAGTGAGGCGGCACGTCACTTGAAGTGTTCAAAACACCATTGAAGCTTCCAAACCAACAAACTTTCTTTTGATTTAATTATCTTGTTTTTGATGGACTAAAATTGTTTTGTGTTTCATTTTTATTATAAACATGTTGCTTGATTTATAAAGGTTATTGTATGTTGATTTAATATCTTATGTTCTTAATGCTTGCTTTGTATTTGGGCCCTCATTCTGAAAAACCTAATATATGACAATTAAGATGTTAAATTTGAAAATCTATATGAGAATAAATATGATTACCTTGAGAAACTTCATGAATTGCGATAGAATTTAATGGATTTTAATTTAGTTAATCCCATGAGAATATTAAGATACACCTTATAAATCTTGAGAGAGGGTATAAGCTTAATTTATTTGTTCTCCTTTAATACATAATATCTAGATTAAATTAGCATACCACGTATTCATTGCAAACACCACATGTGAAACCCTAGATGTTAAGTAATTTCACCCTTGATTTCTAATTTTCATTCTACATTCTCAAAATGTTCTTTTCTCGTTTTTCCTTTCTCTTTGTTTTTTCTAATTTACTCGGTGTTTGATATAAGTGTTTAAAATTACTATCTTAAGTCTCAAATTCTCTATGGGATTGATCTTTATTAAATATTATAATCCATAACCCTGCACATATGGATAGAATTAACCAATAGAGCGAAGAAACTAGGGTCTCATCTCCCTTTGTGGAGAACATTCTCCAAATTTTCACTCCCTATGATTCTTCCTCTCCACCTCATTTCTCACATGACCAAATGCATTTATGTAACCTTTTTTGATGATTGTCAAAAAGGGGAGAAATTTGAGATAAGGGAAGGAGAGAAATTTTTTATCATTTGGGATTGGGTAGACTATATATAGGAAATTTTGCAAATTTTAGATAAAAGAATGAATTATTTAATGCTTGTATTATTTTTATCTTATGTATTGGTTGGATTTCCTTATACTAGATAGTATCTTTTGTAGTGAATGAAGTTTCAAATACTAGAGTAACTAAAATACATAATATGTGAAACTCAAATCGGCAAATGCAAAATAGAACCTTTTGAATGATTGATATTGACTAAATGTGTTTATGTAAATGTTAAATGTTAAATCATGCCAAAGCTGAATGCTCAATACAACTCCCAACCAAGTATAAAGCAAAAAGGAAAATAAAACTCATACTAATAATCTATAAGCATTGCCCATGTTAAAAGAAAGGTATGATCTCAAATTGGATTTGCCAATCATAAAAAAGGGGAAGGTTATTAACTCAACTACTTAAATTGCAAATCAAAGTATATCCAAGCTTTGATGATTAACAATCAATTTTGAGAATATTGAGGCTATTAATAAGTTTGATTTAATGTTTTAAGACAAAATTATAAAATTAAAGTGAACAGTACTCAAAGCGCAAAGCTAAGTCAACTTCAGCATCAACTTATGCTAAGTTGACTCCAATGTCAACTTCAAATGCACTTTTGGAGTCAGAGAGGTGAGTGTGGAACTTTGACAACCAAAATTGCATCCCAAGTAAACTCCGTATGCAACTTAAATAAAGTTGCAAACTGAAGTTGACTCAAGTTACGACTTGGAGTAAATCAGCCGACTAAAGTTCCCTCTGATTGAAGTTTGAAGACTGAAGTCGCAATCCAAGTCGACTCTACCATGCGACTTGAGTCAAGTTAGATCTAAAGTTGACTCAAACCTTGAGACTTGAAAGTTATGAGAAGAGATGTAAAATTTTCTAAGTAGTAAAAGTGAAGTCGCAATAACAAGTCGATTTTACATGCAACTTGGGTCAAGTTTCACATGAAGTCGACCCAGAGACAAGACTTAAAGGGATGAAGACTTAAAGAAGGAAGAGTTTAAGTTTTAAAATCCTAATATATATATTGAAGTCAAAGGCCAAGTCGACTTCACCTGCGACTCGAGTGCAGTTCCAAGACCAAGTTGACTTTCAGTAGAACTTAGACAATAAAAGTGTTCATAGTTTCACCGTAAGTGCATGAGTCATAGATTGTAATATATAAAATATCGATTCATAGAAAATTTGGGACTTAAAACTTTATTTTTAAACACTTTTATCAAATATCAAGAAAATAAAGTGGAAAAAATAGAATAATAGAAAAGTGAGAAGAGAAAATAGAATTTAGAATCGAATATTTGAAAGTGGGGATGAGAATATCTAGGATCTAGGATTTCATATGTGTCTTTTACAATAAGTATGTGGTATGATTATTTAAACTGGATATTATTTGTTAAAGGAGGTGTAACCCTAATATATTCTTAACCATCTATTCTCATGGGATTAAGTTACTTCAGATTTATTAAGTTCCCTAGCTGTTCATGAATTCCTCAAGGTCATTATGCCTATTCTCATGATCTTGAATTTTTAGGTTTAATATCTTGATTTTCATATATTAGACTTCCACCTTTCAATTCCATCACCTAATATATATGAAATCATTGCCAAAGTGGGAGCTTAGACATTAGGCAAATATTAAATCATAAGATATTAAATTAACAATAATATCTATTATTAAATTGACAATAATATCTATCTTAAAAAAATCAAAACCACACATCATTCTACATTGTATGCATGTTAAATCCTAAACCCTAGATTACGAGCTTAGCCAAGCATGTTTAAGTTCAAAACAAAATAAAAATCCGAATCTATCTTAAATAAGACGATAAAAGTAAAAAGAAAGAAGAAAAAAAGCTTATTAGATGGACCAGCTCCACACAAATCACCGCTCCGCCTCTTGCCCCATGCTTTTTGCCTCATCTCTAGAATTTCTCCGTAGAAAATGTGTATTTTCTTTGCTCGTCCAACCCTCGATTTATAAGGGTGAAAATCAGCGTATGTGAAAAGCGCGCATGCCAAGCTTGTGCTGCTTGGGAACCACGTATCCTAGCTTGCAATCATACGGACTGCATAGCTTCTGTTTGGACTATATTAATATGGTACATTGGACAGCTAAGCTTAGCTTTAATAGGTGTTAGAGTTTTAGACGGCTAAGGGCGATTGTGTGCCTGAAGGATGTACAACCGGATGGATGTTTTGCATAGATTAAAAAACGGCTGGCTGCTATAGTTGCTCTAATTTTCAGGATGAATAATATGTGATGCATAAAACGGACGGGTGCATGTTTGGCATGGATTTTCTGGATAGCTAAGATGTTGCATGCACTAAAGGCGGTGGACAGCTTGTATTGGATGCAATTGATGGACGGTGGATAAAAGTGGACGACTAGATTTTGCATGATCTTTGGACGGTTGAGATGGTGTGGACAACTTCGATGGTTGTTTGCTGGATGCTTTAAATGGACGGTTGAGATCTAAAAATTCTGGACGGTGATGAATGGCTTGAATTTTTGGCTGCTGATTTTCTAGTGGGTCCCACCAGAAATTTGGACGACTTGGATTGACACATCTCAAACGCTTTGGACGGCTTGATCTTGTGGGGTCCACGACCGAGATGTAAGAATTTGGGCCTGGTAAAAATTTTTTAATGATTAATTCTATTGATAAACAAGTGGTGAACATATTAAAAAATTATTTAAAGCTCAATTACTGCAACAATCTTAATAAACACATCAAACACAATTCGCAACAAATAAAAAAAAATATTTAAAGATAAAAGATCATAAAAATTATTAAAATAACTTGAAATTAATATTTAAGACCTAAAAGTTGCAAATAAATATTTTAAAAAAATTTCATGTTAAACTCAAATATTTACCCACTAAATTTCTATAAAATATCCATAAAATATATTATTAATGATTAATTATCAGAAAGACCAAAGATAAACTCGCTAGAAGAAATTGGGAGACTGAAGTCACAAGTCAAGTTGACCTTAATACACAAGTTGTGTGAACTCGTAGACCAAGTTGACTTCAGATGCAACTCGGGCCATAACGGTCATAACGTTTTGAACGTTGACACATTTAATGCATGACACTTACCCTTTCACAATCAAGTTGCACTCAAAACCAGTGTTGTCAGAACCGGACCGGACAGGCCGGTCCGACCGGTCGGACCGGGAACCGGTCAGATGTCCGGTTCGTATATAAGCGGTTCGGTTTGATTGTAATAAACCGTTCGAACCGTCGAACCGGCGGTCGAACCGGACATCCCGGTTAGACCGTAAGTAACCGGTTCGTTGGTTCGATGAATAAAAAGAAATTCAATGCCGTGCTCCGCTCCGCTATCCCCTTCCCCCGTCAGATCGTCTTCCTCAGGCCCCCGTAAGATCTTCCTCACGCCTGGTGTAATGGCACGATCTTGTCTTCCTCAGGTTTGACGCGGTCTCTTCTTCCTCAGGCCTGGCGAGGTCTCGTCTTCCAGGCGGCGACGTCTTCATCCAATTCCAGGCTTCCAGTGAGGTCGACCCCAAATCGGAGAAGCCCTGCTACGATCAGCGTTAGCTTCCGGCGACGACGCCCTGCTGCTGCGTCTAGTCATCTTCCCCTTGTCCGATCGGCGTTCAGTGGCGACGACATTGTGCAACGATAGCTTCCGGCGACGAGCAGAGCAGCAAGCCAGCGACCGCTTCCGGCGACAAGCAGAGAGCGGCCTGCTTTCCATTTCCGGCGACGAGCAGGGTCGTGACTGTCCGCTGTTGTCCCATCATTACAAACTTGGATGAAACTGGTTGGATCGTCTGAAAAATGGACGCTGGTCGCTGCTTCCATTTGAGCCTGATGCAGTGGACGGA
>JAXCLR010000092.1:24410368-24421961 GCA_035584095.1 Annona squamosa
TAACCGGTCGAACCGGTTCGAACCAGACCAGTTCCTTTACCGGTTCAATCACCGGTTCGGTTCTGACAACATTGCTCAAAACTATATAAAGTACGTCAAGTGGAGTTATATGGGTTAGTAGAGAATTGAATAAGCTTAAACCTTTCTAGTTATATGCATTTAAAGCTTTATTAAGAGATCTCCAAGCAAGTCTCACAAAGTTTACTAGGAAAGCTTCAAGTCACTCATCTTTTTAATTATCAAAAGCTTACTATTGTGCTTCAACTGTTCTATACAATTTTGTAAAGTGTAAATTCATTTAATTTACTCATTTTTTGTTGTATTAAGTTACTTGATTTGGTGTTGGAGACCCAGGCTAATGTGAAAAGCAATTAGAGTTTAGTTAGAGTCGATTTGGCTAACTATTTATGTTATTATTGTAAAGGATCTTTAGGCTAGAATCTAAAAGAGAGCTAAGACTCTAGTTGTATTGCTATTGTGATAGTAGAATATAAGACATAAAAGAGTATGCACTTGGAAGAGTGGAGTAAGAGTGTTACATGAACTACTAAAATTCATTGGGTTTGTGTGATAGTTTTATCTCCTGCTCTCATATTAGCTCTCTACATTTCATTCAAAGGAATTGAACCAATCAGGGGTTAAGTTTTAATTGCTAAAATTATTTTAATAATCTAATTCATCCTTTCTCTCTTGAGTTAAGCTAATAACTCCGGACCAACATCCTTGTACTCATGATGCAAAAGTAGTTGATGTAAGGGGGAGGAAGATCTTATACCTTATCTAGAAACTCTAGTCCTAGAATCATAGAAAAGTCATCTATGTACACTACTGAGAGATCAACTTCGCCATTCAATTCTCCTACCAGTACCTTTAGGTTGTGCGAGCTATACTCACCGCAGGCTTGGTTGAGGCATTAATAGTCATAAGGCCTAACCTCTTGGTCTTATCCTCAGTCACGAGGTAATTTATTACCTCTGTGTCGACTAAGACTTGACTCTCCTTGTTATTGATCTTCACAGGCATGTATATTAGTCCCTGACTAATGACTTTGGTGGATTTACACGGACGACCATGTTTAATAATTGTAAAAACCTTATCCTGACTTTTTGTCTTAATTTTCATGAGGTCTCTTATCAAATTATGTCATGAGGGCACTTAGGACCTTCTTCTTTAGGTAGTCAACCGCATAGTGGGGACCATCACATATAAAGCGGTTAACCATCTTAGAGGATCCTTTGATCTTATTTTTGTTTTTGGAGTCATTTTACTTTTCTTGGGTTGGGGTCTATATCACTCTCCTCTCACCTATCAATTTTTTTTATAATCATTCTTATTCTTAGACTTAAAGGATTATCCCTTCTTGAATTTAACTAAACTTTCGGTTGCAGCCATGGTTGAAGAAAGATCTTGTATATTTTGGCTTACCAATTCTTACTTCGCCAATGATTGTAACCATTAATGAAGAAGAACTTAAGTTTCTCAAGCAGATTTGGGATCTCAAGAGACGTCTTGTTGAACTCATCAACATACTCCCTAATCGTGATCGTATGCCTTGGCCTTTAAAGCTTGGCTTTTGTCTCATCCTCTACATCCTTAATATATAATTAAGACCTGAAACTATGTTCGTATTCATCTCAAGTGAAGTCAGGTACTATACCTTTTTGGATGTTTTCCCTTCGACATCTCCACCAAACCTGGGCTAAGTCAATGAGGTAAAGAGCAGCTCATGTAAATTTTCCTTCCATCATCTTCCATTCTCTATTACTCGAAGTATTGGTCTAGTCCCTGTAGGTTGTTTAGCTCTATAGCATCCTTCCTCCCACCATAAGGTTTGGGTTTAGGAGCATCCACTCTCATCAAGTCCAAGGCCCTCATGGCTCGTGAGACAATTGCTGCCTTTTACAACATTGCATCTTCCGTTTGAGCCTTCATGTTGACCTCCAAATTGGACACATTAAAGTCCATGTATTCTAATGCCTCAACCTATTCGAGTAATTACTCAAACTTGTCATCCATTCCTTAACACAACATGTTGGCCATAGAGTTAATGACTTTTATCATGTTTTCTTGAAACTCTCCATTATCCCTTGTAGATGTGAGCACATCAGGACATGGGACACTACAGTTGAGTTGCTCAACCATTGCCTTAATGACTTGCTTTACCCATTCCATCCTACCTTCCATAGTTGCAATGATGTCCTTGGATGATGACTTTTTGCTTGCTTGAACGTACTTCTACCTCAGTAAAGCTTGAGGGCTTCCTGATCTCTTTCATGCAATGTGGCTCTGATACCAACTATCGCAAGTGTGAGTATAATAATGATAAATTGCAAATCAAATGTTAAGTTTTGATGATTAACAACCGAATTAAAACGAATTTTGGTTACTAACATCGGTAAGGCATGACGACTCCATAATCTCCTTCATGCAAATGATAATTGTGGATTAATAATATATTTTGTGGATATTTTATGCTAATTTGGTGGATAATTATTTAAGTTTAATGTGACCTTTGCTTTGAAAGTATATTTGCAACATCTGGGTATTAGATATTAATTTCGAATTATTTAAATAATTTTTGTGATTGTTTGGCTTGAAATTATATTTTTTATTTGTTACAATAAAATCAAATGTGTTTTTGATATTTTTATTAAAATAATTGTTTCAATAATTGGATTTTCAATAATTTTAACCACCTATTTATTAATTGGATGAATTATTAGTTAATTTGTTTATTGTAGGTTAATAAATGCCAGCAGTGGAACCCACAAGGATTTACTATCCAGTCATGTATGCGGCATCCTAGCCATCCAAGCCTCCAATTTACGCAGCAATCCACCAACCAACGGTTTAGATTTTTCACCGCCCTTAGATGCCATCCCTGCCATCCATCAAGATCTAAATTCATGCATTTAATCAAGCGGCCACTGCCCAATTTTCAGCACCTCAAAACCGTCCTTTCTAATCCAACCATCTAGATTTTCCATGTCATGTAACTGTCCATCCCAGCCGTCCATTTATGCAGATGCGCCTAATCTGAACCATCAATCTGCACCATTTAAGAGGTTGTTCAGAAATTGCAACCGTCCAGTTTTCCAGCTTTCCATTAACGCACTGATCCAAGACAAAGCGTCCATTAATTCCAGCCACGAAGCAGCCATAAATCAGCACGGTCCAAGCAGTGGGTTCCAGATTTTCAGCAAAAATCCAGCGATCCCCACGTGTTTGATTTCATGTGTGGCCCACCAGAAAATGCAGTCAATGATCTGAAACTCCAGCCCTGCAATGTCCGGATTTTTTTCAATTAATCTTGCCGTCCATTTTTTATACGCAGATCATCATCACCGTCCAAAATTCTGGTTTAAAAATCCATCAGCAATCCATAAATCTAAGTCGTTCAACCTAGACAAATTTCCAGCCAATTCAAAGCACCGACCTGAAAACCTTTAATATCAGCAGGTTTTCTAATTGTTTAAAAATCCATCAGCAATCCATAAATCTAAGTCGTTCAACCTAGACAAATTTCCAGCCAATTCAAAGCTCCGGCCTGAAACTCTTTAATATCAGGTCTTCTAATTGCCAACTGTCCAGATTTTCATCGCTCCAGAAATCCCAGCAATTCATGCAAACATGCGATTCAAAACAAGCTAGTCACCTCCAATAATAAAAAAAGAAAAACAAGCTAGTCACAACGCAATTAAAATTGCGTACAATATAGTGGGCCCTGCAATCAATTAAGCACTGAAATATTGAGCATTACCCAAATTTCAAAGTATATAAAAGGGAGAATTAGACGAGCAAGGAGAGAAAAGGACGCAATAGAAAATTAGAACAGAAAATTGAGAGTGAGAGCAACGGGTGGAGAGAAGGCGGAGAACACGGGACAAGAAGTGGAATGACAAGTTGCGGGGAGTGGCTAACACACCATTAGGGCTTCTAACCAATCAGCATTTTTTTCTTTTTTTCTTTTCATTTTAATCGTCTTGTTTAAGATAAATTTAAGTTTAAATTTTATTTTGGAGTTAAACATCTCGGCTAAGCCATAAATTTAGAGGTTTAGGATTTAGCATGCGTACAATATAGCATGATATGTGGTTTTAATTTATTTAAGATAGATATTATTATTAATTTAATATCTTATGATTTAATGCTTGCCTAGTGTTTGAGCTCCTACTTTGGCAGTGATTTTATATATATTAGGTGATGAGACTGAAAGGTGAAAGTCTAATATTTGATAATCAAGATATTAAACCTAAAAATCTAAGACTATGAGAATAGGTATAATGAACTTGAGGAATCCATGAACGACTACAAAACTTAATAAATCCTAATTGACTAATCCATGAGAATAGGTGGTTAAGAATATATTAGAATTACGTCGTGTAGGTTTCGAAAGAACGCGCAAGGATAAAATAGGGTTTATTTTCCTTTAACAAATAATATCCAGATTAAATAATCATACTACGTGCCCATTATAAAAGACATATGTGAAACCTTAGATCTTGGGTACTCGCATTCCTGCTTTCAATCTTCTATCTAGTTCTAAATTCTATTTTCTTTTTCCACTTTTTTATTTTTTTATTCACCTTACTCTTTTGATATTTGATAAAAAAGTATTTAAAATAAGGTTCTAAGTCCTAAATTCCCTATAGATCGATATTTTATCTATTACAATCTATGACCTATGCACTTATAGTGAGATTGCGAACAACATGTTTATAATGTAGCGTGGTAAGTGGTTTTAATTATTTATGATGGATAATGTTGTTAATTTAATATCTTGTTATTTAATTATTGCCTAGTGTTTGAGTTCTCAATTTGGCAATGATTATATATATATATTAGGTGATGGAACCGAGAGATAGAAGTCTAATATACAATAATCAAGATAATAATTATAAAAATCTAAGACTATGACAATAGACATGATGTTCTTGAGGAATCCATGAATGACCACTGAACATAATGAATATTAATTGACTTAATCTCATGAGAATAGATGATTAAGAATATATTAGGGTTATACGTTGTAGGTTTCGAGAGAAGATGCAAGAATAATTTAGTATTTGTTTTCCTTTAATAAATAATATCTGGATTAAATAATCGTACTACTACCTATTGCAAAAGACACATGTCAAACTCTATATCCTAATTACTCTCATCCCCACTTTTTAATATTTGTTCTAAATTCTAAATTCTATTTTCTTTTATACTTTTTTATTTTTTGATTCATTTTGTTGTCTAAATATTCAATAAGAAAGAGTTTAAAACATAGCTTTAAGTCCCAAGTTCCCCATGGGTTGATATTTTATATACTATAATTTACGACCTATGCACTTGTGATGAAATTGTGAATAAGTATTTTAGCATCTTTGCCGAGGAATTTGACATTACTTTGAACTTTGCTATTAGACACTTTCCTTTTCTCTTTCTTATCTTGATCTCCTCTATCTATTCTTTCCTCTCTTCCCCATTTATCCTTCTTATTTTCTTTTCTTTTTTTGAATCAACTAGTGAAATTACCTTGTCCTTGTATGAACCCGCATACTCAAAATTTTGCAAAATAACTAGTTGAGAAGTTATTATTGCCGATCCAGAGATTGAATGTACTTTTAGGTGAAAAGTTCATGAATGCAGGAAGCAACAATCATCTCAAATGGGGAATTATAATAATCTAGACCTACCACAGTAGGAGCAAGAGTAAGCTCAGTTGGAGAACAACAACTCACCAAGGTGGATAACCCTAAGTGACCTGAATCGTCCGAGCCCACACAGCTTCTGATCATGCATAGTGGAAACCAAGATTGGTGCAGTAAACTTTGAACTCAATCTAAGGCCTATCCAAATGGTTTGACAAGACCAATTTGCAAGATTATCCTTTGAAAATCCCAACGAACACATCACTAAGTTCTTATAGCTATGCAACAGAATCAAGGTACAAGAAATCCCATGTGAGTAATCTGTCTTCAACTCTTCCCATTTTCTCTTCGTGACAGGGCAAGTGAGTGGTTTTATTCTATACCACTTGACACTTTCAACACATGAGATGAGCTTTCTATTAGTTTCTTGGAGAAATTCTTTCCACAAAAAAAAAAAGAAAATTAAGGACAAAATCTACCCATTCGTATAAAAAATGGCGAAACCCTCTATGATGCATAAGAGGGAATGAAAAATCTGCAACGTAAGTGTCAACATCATGACATCTCTTAGGGTGACATCATTAAAAACTTTTTCAATGGACTCGACAAACCAACTCGAAGTGCCTTTAATTCTGCTATTGAAGGCTGGTTCGTGAGACTCATAGACAAAGAAGCTCTTGAACTCCTTGATGATTTGGCCTTCTATGATTCTCAATACAGTGATATCTGAGGTCTCTCTTAATGAGATAATGTATATGATGTCGAATCCATGCACTCTATTCATGCTAAACTAGACCAGCTACTACATCAAAAGAAGCAAGATACCATAGACCGAGGCACACCTTCTCCGAAAATTTTATGTGAGATCTGTAGATCATCACACTACAAATCTGATGTAGCTTTGCTATCCAGGGAATCACGAGCGAGCAAGTAATGTAGTCAACAACCAATACAACACTTACACATATGGTAATCTTTACTCAAATACTTACAATCTTGGATGGAGGAAGCACCTAATTTTTCTTAGTCAAACTAGTCAAATGCCCAAAACCTTGTCGATAAACCACTTGGTTTCTCAAGACATCCACTGAACCAACCCTAGCATGCTTTACCCGCACTAAACTCAACACCCACTACTGAGTCCTTACTTGAAAGAGAATCAAAGAGGCAATCTAACAACAACTCCAATCCCAAGGAAAACAAATTGAGCAAATGCAGACTCACATAAAAATTCTTGAAAACTAGATTTCTTAACAACCCTTAACCTATTCTTAAAGAAACTTGGATCACCTCTGTAGCCAACTTGAAATCAATCATAAAGAACAAGTGTAGGCGATCACACTGCGGAGTGATTCACCTCAACCACCTCAGAAAGAAGCTTACAAGGAGTCCAAGCAAATCTAAAAGCATGAAAAAGAGTCACAACCTGAACTAGTGGTGGAGAAGCCATATATTCTGCCAGCATCATATCAGCCTCCTCTTCCCTTTTCTCAAACACAAGTTAAGCTTTAAAAGCAATTTGAGAATTTTGTTTTAACGCTTAAAAACCTATCAATTAATGTGCCCTTTATTGACATGCTCTTGCAGATGCCTGCCTATGCGAATTCCTAAAGGAGATGCTATCAAACAAGAAAAAACTTGAGGAGTATGGAACTATCATACTCACTAAGGAGTGCAGTACTATATTGCAAAACAAGCTACCTAAAAAGCATAAAAATCCTGGTAGCTTCTCTATTCGTTATGCTCTCGGGAATGTACAAATCAGCAAGGTGCTCCGCAATCTCAGGGTGAGTGTAAGCTTGATTCCCCTTTCTATCTGCCAAAACTTAACATGGGCGACCTAAAACCCACTTTGATGTCTTTACAACTTGAAAACCCACTGATCAAGTATCCGGTTGGTATTATTGAAGATGTACGTCTGAAAGTTGGTAAACTTTTCATACCAATTGACTTTGTGGTTCTCAACATGGAGGAGGGTCGCCAAATTTCAATCATATTAGGAAAACCATTCTTGGCTATAGATGGAGATCTGATTGATGTGAAGAATTGACAACTCACATTAAATGTCATAGATGAAAAGTGAAATTCAACCTCTTCTTAGCCATGAAAAACTCCTTCCTTGATAACTCTTATTTATGGGTTGACGTGGTCAACGAGGCAACAAACAAAAGGATTTCAAGCAGCCCAATTAGGACATACATATGCAAAGGAGAAACAGTGGAAGACTTGAATCAAGAAGTGATTGAATCTGTGGTAATATCTGAAAATGGGAGATCAAAATCAAAACAACTAAAATTTGATAATCAGAAGAGCAAAGATGACAAACTAGTAACAATTATTTCTTCTTCTTGTCAATATTTTAAAACTAATTGTAATGGTTCATTGGTAGGGAAAATTCTCAAGCAAATACAGAGGCTAGTTCAAAGGACAACGAGTGTGAGAAAATCTGCAGGTAAGTGAAAGAATCAGAGCAATGCAAAATCTGAAGTCAGTTAACACAAGAGAATCAAATTGATGTCAAGTTGATGACATTAAACTAGGAGTGGGAATCGGGGTAGGTCATACCGGGTCATGTTTTCCCAAACATGACCTCAATTTTTAAAAAATGAGTTTGACCCTCTTTTTATACTGAGTCGAAACAATGTCGATTTGACTCTTATTTTTTTATAATAGATTCCGATACAAACTTCGGGTTGGTATTGGACCAGTTTTGGGATAGTGGGTTGGATAAAAAATTACGGTCAAATAAGATAAGTTTAAGAATCAATATACCTATCAAACATAAGTATACATCTATACTAAATTTAAACATTATATGCTTCAATATTTCACTAATTATTAAAAAACACATAACTAAGAAAACAAAATATTTGAAAATATAGTATAAATTTCTTAAAATATGTTAATATACAATTACACATAAGGGTTATATATATAAATTTTTTTTATTAATTTTTTTATGCTTTCTAAATAAATTGATTTTTCTATTATTAATAGAGTTGATTATAAAAAATAAGAATTTTGAAAGAAAATAATAATAATATTTAAATATAGACTTATAAATTTCAATAAATTAATGAATGCAGGGCAGGTTGGACTCTTCGGGTCAGGAGATGGTCAACCCACTATGACCCTATTTTTGAATTTGGGTCAAAATTTCTGATCTATCCTTATATCGAGCTAAAAATATATTGGTTTTGCTCGGGCAAAAAGGGTCAGCTAAAGCCAGGTCACGGGTCGACCCACCCCAATTCCCATCCCTACGTTAAACAAAGCACTTCTCAGGAGGTAACCTAAAATTTTTTTTTTCTTTCAGAGGAGTTTTAGTTTTCTTTTTCCTTTTAGCTTCTCTTATTTTAGAATTTTAATATGCTTAATTTGGTGCTTCATTGGTTATTTCACAGAGCTAACCTGGACAGAAAGCAACATAAGATGAAGACTCAGTTTGATTCACAAAATAGGAAAGTTAACATCGCATATTCTTTATAACTACTCTCTTAATTTTGATAATATAATTTACATTGAGGACAGTATCAGTTTCAAGCATGAAGGTGAATGCGTTGCATCATTTTCTCTAATTATTCTTTCACCACTTCGACGATTACATTTACTCATTTTTGTTACATTTTGAAAATTCTTGGTAATTCTAGCACAAATTTGGACATTAGACTGACTGAAATCCCACTTTGAACCCTTGTGATGCCTATATAAGCAAACTATACTTAAAATTTCAGAATCTTTAAGTTAAGCAAATAAATGAAACCATAGTGAGATATTAAATTTATTTTTAAACATATACTTGTTAAAAATATTTTGATTTTTGTCCTAAATCACTTGATGAAATTGATATAATAAGGTATCAATTTTGTTTTTTTTTTCAAAATGAGAATAATCTTCTCTAATTTGTCAAAGGTAATTTCTAATACACATAATTAATTATTTTGAAAAGATAATTTTTCCCATATACATAAAAATCTTATTTTGGTTGAAAGATTTCCAAGCTAAAACTTAACTTAACTTGTTTATGGACATGATTAAGGTATTTTTTTTTCTAATGAGCTGATCTTTGAGAGCGTGAATGTTGTTTACCCCTATTGAACTTGGATTTTAATTTGTTTTCTCTAAACCTCAGTTCTCGGTTAATTGAATCAACTTTGGTTTTGAATTTTGAGCTAAAAAGTATAATGAGAATAAGGTTTGACCACTTGGCTTATGCAAATGATGAAAATAACTTCCTAGATAGTCTGAAATATGGTGAGAGGAGTTGTTTGTGCAAAAAAATTCCTAAATATCCTGAAATATGGTGAGAGAAATTATCGACAGGCTTGGTTTTAAAACAAAATTGATAAACCGAGGGTAAGAACACATTCGAAAAATAATAAATGCACTAAGTATGGGGTGGCATTATTCCTTGTTACAAAATGAGGTTCAAATCAATGTTGAAATGGTTTAATTTTTGAAAATTTTACAATTCTATTTCTTGTGTTAAACTTAACCATTATCCTACTAAGTCCTTATGATCCCATGAATTAGTTGATTGAGTTGGTAGAAGAAATTTAGATGTAAGAATTTGAAGAGATGTATATGAGGCAATTTAATTGATATTTTCTAAATTATTACCATTAATCAAATTGTTGAATGTGTGTATTGAAAAACCAGATAAAAAGGAGAGAATACTTGATAATTAAGAGTTTGTTGTGAGAGTTTTTGAACTCCTAATGGTTTGAATGGAAAATAAATGACAGTGTGTATAGTAATAATTGAGTAAGAAGGAATTTTTGACCAAGATTTTTAAATAACTATCATGGTTAAAAGTTTTAATTTAACATTCTCACTAATTCTTCATTTATCTTTGCTATTTACTCAACGTTTTGAGATTTTACACTTTATTCTTCAATTCTTCTGTATTTACTTAAGGACAAAGAAAGGTTCAAGTGTGAGCATTTTAATAATTGTGGATATTTTATGCTAATTTGATGGATAATTATTTGAATTTAATGTTAGGTTTGCTTTGAAATGTGTATTTGTAACATTTGAGTATTAAATATTAATTTCAAATATATTTTGATATTTTATTAAAAATAATTGTTACAATAATTAGATTTTCAATAATTTTAATTGCCTGTTTACTAATTGGATGAATAAATGAGTTAATTTGTTTATTGTAGGTTAATAAATGCCAGCTGTGGACCCCACAAGGATTTGCTGTCCAGTTGTGTAAGCAGCATCCGAGCCATCCAAGCCTCCAATTTATGCAGCAATCCACCAACCAACGGTCCAGATTTTTCATCACCCTTAGGTGCCATCCCGGCCGTTCGTCAAGATCTAAATCCATGCATTTAATCAAGCAGCCACTGCCCTATTTTCAGCAAATAAAAATTGTCCTTTTTAATCCAACCGTCAAGATTTTCCATGCCATGTAACTGTCCATCCTAGCCGTCCATTTATCCAGATGCACTAATCTGAACCGTCCATCTACACCATTTAAGAGGCTGTCCAGAAATTGCAATCATCTGGTTTTCCAGCTTTCCATTAACGCAATGATCCAAGCCAAAGCATCCATTAACACCAGTACGAGACATCCAAAATCAATAGATCATCATAACCGTCCAACTGTCCATTTTTCTGCACGTCTAACCCATCTTAGTGTAGCACCCGCCGGGAGCGCTACGATGGGCTCGGAATGAATTTTCCGGACCTTGGAGATGTGGATCGTGTTGAATGGCAACGTGGGCTTAGATTTCTTGCATTCACACGAGGCAAAATGAGTTAGGCCTCATAGTTTTTAGAAAAGTGAGCATATGAGCGCTTTCTCGGAATTTTGGCGGCATGACGGCTAAAATGGGGCGTTAGTTCAAACACGCACACTAGAAAAATAAAGAAAATGGAGTCGCCACCGATCTTTAAAGGGAGATCGACCCCTATTTAAAGAAATAAGGCACTAGTAATACAGA
>JAXCLR010000092.1:24422061-24449061 GCA_035584095.1 Annona squamosa
GAGTTGTTCCCATATTTTGATTAACCGGCAATCCAACGATGTGTACCACTCCAAGGCGTCCTTCTTTAGGCTATGTTGGAATAACCTTATCAAGATCTCTTCACTTTTCACCAAGGGGTATAGGATGCCACAAAAGGCCTTGAGATGAGCTCGTGGGCATGAGTCTCCTTCATATGCGGGTAGGGCCGGTATCTCGAACTTCTCTGGCAACTTGGTGTCTGGGAACGGGCATAAATTTTCTATTTTGGCCGAGGGTAGGTCCTCCCCTTGATGTTGACGGATTCGCTCCTCCATTTCTTTTAGTTGGTTTTGGAATAGGTTTTTAAGGTCTTGGATTTCATTACGGCCTTGTTCTAAGACCAACTTCTCTTCTTCATAGTGATCGTTTCGAGACTTGTGGGAGGATGGTTGAGGTCCACCATCTTGCTCTGGAATCCGGGATTTATGAGAAGATGGTTGGGTTCCACCGTCTTGCTCTGGATTTGGGTTTTGTGAACAAAATGGTGGTGTAACCGTGTTCTGTCCGCCTATTAGAGGTTGCCCCATGTTTGATAGGACTTCCTCTAGCTTTTGCATCCTCTTGTCCATTTTCGCCATGTAGGCTTCAATAGACTGCTTGAACTGGTGATTTCGATCTTCATGGTGGGAGGATTGCTCGGACTCCATCCTAGCCGCTCTCGATCTAGTAACCACGGGGCTTCGATCTACGGTTGACTTGCCTTGCCCCTGAGCTATGGTGAAAATCCTGAGTCAATCAATAAAAAAGAAATTAGCACTTGCAGACAGATAATGAAGGAGATCAACCTTTGGCGGGATGCTTGGAGGTCCAGGTCCTTTTGTACCTTTTTTTTTTGCAGATTTTATTTATTTTAAGTTTCACGCATGTTTGAGGTCCATGGGTTCGGGTTTGCTTGAGGTGTTTCTGGAGAAATGACCAGTTCGCTTGAAGCATGTCTGGAAAAGGACCAGTTCTCTTGAAGCGTGTCTGGAAGAATGACCAGTTCGCTTGAAGAGTGTCTGAAAAAAGACCAGTTCACTTGAAGCGTTTCTGGAAGCATGACCAGAAAACACTCAGGTTATGGAAAAGAAGCGATTTTTACGCCGGATTTAACATTAATCAATTTCATTCTTGCTGGAAGTTGTTCGTTTTGGCTCGTATTAGGTTCCTTGACAGTCACAAGGCAATATCCAGCAGGTCTTCACGAGTTCTGTCCGTTTTTTGTGCTGGACGCCTCTGGACCTAAAAACTTTTTAGGTTTCTGCGCGATTTGTGTAGAAACTTCAGAAACTCGCTGCCAGAAGACGAAAACTCCCCTGCAACTCACTGTTCAATGAGGAAAAGAGCCCCAATCCTCAGATTCTGACCCCCTTGCGCCGATGTAGACTAGCAATGCTATCCCCAGTGGAGTCGCCAAGCTGTAGCACCCGCCGGGAGCGCTATGATGGGCTCGGAATGGGTTTTTCGGACCTTGGAGATGTGGATCGTGTTGAATGACAACGTGGGCTTAGATTTCTTGCATTCACACGGGGCAAAATGAGTTAGGCTTCATAGTTTTTAGAAAAGCGAGCATATGGGCACTTTCTCAGGATTTTGGAGGCATGACGGCTAATATGGGGCGTTAGTTCAAACACGCACACAAGAAAAATAAAGAAAATGGAGTCGCCACCGATCTTTAAAGGGAGATCGACCCCTGTTTAAAGAAATAAGGCACTAGTAATACAGAGAGTGGGTTCCGGCCTTCGAGTTGAAGCAAATATGGAGAAATCTGCCAACCCGAGGCAGTTTACACGGCGTAAAGGGGGAAAATAAAAAGAGTTTAAGAGAACAGGAGAGATGGAAAGGGGAAAATGGGAAGAGAGGCATGGAGCGCGTAGAGCATAGAAGCCGGGACGCCGGGGCGTTGCTGCAGACTCCCGTCCTCCCCTTGGGATGCTTCTCTTCAAGTGTGTGGAATGAGAGGGGAAGCTCCTCCTTTTATAGATGGTGGAGTGGGCTTTGGGCTCCCTTGAGGTCATGGACTTGGTCTATGGGCTTGGGCTTGAGTGGGATCATGGACTTGGTCCATAAGCTTGGTTTGGTGGGCTAGGGCTTGGCTTAGCCCATGGCTTTTGGGTGGGCCGTTGTAGGGGCCCGTTGAGGTGGCCTGTAGGCGCTTCGCCTTTGTGGGCCGGATTTGATTTGAGAAGCCTGCTTAGAGGCTTAGTGGAGCTTCGCTCATGTGGGTTGAGTGCGGGAAGGCCCGCTTAGCTGGTTTGAATTTCGCTTTGTATTGAATTTGCTTGGGCTTGAACCTTGTGTCCAATTATTCGTCTTTGGGCCCCCGAGGGTGGGTGTCAACACTTAGCTGTTCATCAGACCCCATGAAATTCACGATCTCAAGCTGTCTAAAAATCATGCAGCATAAATCCCAGCTGTTAAAAAAAATTCAAACCATCCAGATCAATCCGTATCCATGCAGCATCCATGCAACAATCCAGATCCCAGCCGTTTAATGCATCTGAATTAGATGTGCGCCAAAGGTAGCTCCGCTTAAGAACCACCCAAGTTTGATCTCAGCCATCCATTCAAGCATGCCGATGCGCACCCGCCCTTAGCCTAATCAAAATCCTCTGTTCGGCAAAATCTACTCTTGCGCAATTTAGATTGCGTCATTAAGTGGTTGCAAAACTTGCACTTATATTTCGATGAGGAGCGAAAACTAAAGAAGAAAAATTCGAGGAGTTTAGAGAAAATTGAGAGCATGCATCGAGTTTGGAAGTAGGTAAGGAGCACGGGGCAAGAGGCGGAGCAGAGAATTGTATGGAGCGACTGACACGCCATTGTGGGCTTCCAACCAATAAACTTTGTTTTCTTATTTTTTAATTTTAATTATCTTGTTTAAGATGGATTTGGATTTTAATTTTATTTTGAACTTAAACATGCTCGGCTAAGCCCTTAATTTAGGGTTTAAGATGTAGCGTGGTTTATGATTTTGATTATTTATGATGAATAATATTGTTAATTTAATATCTTATGATTTAATGCTCGCCTAGTGTTTGAGCTCCTTTAACTCCAACTATATGAAATTGGTTCCATTTTAGTTAGTTGCATAAATAATTACTGATCTAGGTTTATTTATATTTATATATGTTTTTCAATAGTTATAAACCTATCTATGTTTTAGTCAATTGTTATGTTCTCATGCAACGAAGTAAAACAAAGTTGACTTGTACATAACCTAAACATAATCGCATAAGATTAATAAGTATATTCCTATCCATATTAACAACTAACCACCCCAAGCAGCTGGAAACCTATGCTTTACATAGGGATCTCATTTAAACCTCACTTTTCCAAGTGTAGATCTAGATATTACATCAATCAACAAGATGTACAAGCTTGTAGAAGCATTAAGCATTATATGTAAAGGTAAATCCAACACAACACAGTCATAATAACATTAACTATTCATTCAAGCATAAAGAAACCAAGTTCATAATAATCTAGAGTTCAAGTTAACCATAATCTTCCACCACAAATTTCAGCTCATGAACATGACAGAGATTCCCATCCAAATCACATTCAAATACATCCTAAGGTAAAGAGAATGATAAAAATAAGAGAATAGAGAGAAAGAGAAGACAAAACTCAGTTGGATTCCTCATTCAAGTCAATCTCCATCTTCATCTCCACCTCTAGCTTGAAATCTCTCTTTTTTTTCTCTTCCCTTCTTTACTTCATGCCCCTTCAACTTTTTTTAGAAACCCTAAGATATCGATTTATACCCCTTACAAATAAAGCAAGACACGTGTGAATTTTTACATGTGCGGGGGTTAGCGCTGCGGCACTAACAATCTGGCACCGGAGCGCCAATTGTTTGGAGCTATCTGGAACTGCCTGTTTCTATAATTTTCTACTGTAGTAGTGCCTAAGGCCGGGGTGCCAAATTTTGATGCCGGAGTGCGAACTTTCTGCCTTCATTCTGGGCTATTTGAAAGAGTTTCTCTCCCTATCATTTTGGCATGAAGTTTATAAAGTAACCACCATTTTTTGTTGTAATAAAAGACATAAAAAAGAAAACGATATCCTAAATGCTCTAATGTAATAACAATAACCTAAGATGATATGATTTGCATTAAATTCAACTAAAAATGCATAAAATTTGCACCCGATGCATGAAATGCAGAAATGATAAAAACTAATGCAAAATCCATACAAATTTATATGTTTATCTCGAACTAGCATTCAAAATGAGTGCAAATGAGTCTTGATAACTTTATTTTTACAGAGTTATCAGTATTCTCTACCTTCTAATATTTGTTCTAAATTCTAAATTCTATTTTCTATTTTTCTCTTCATTTCACTCTCTAAATATTTAATAAGAAAGCATTTAAAATAAAGTTTTAAGTCTCGAATTCCCTATGGATCGATATTTTATATACTAAAATCTACGACCCGTACACTTGTAGTGAAATTGCGAACAACAACGTAGCTTTGATACCAATTGTCACAAGTGCGAGTATAATAATGACAAATTACAAATCAAATATTAAATTTTGATGATTAATAGTGAAATTAAAATGAATTTTGGTTACTAACATACTTTAGTTAAGCATGTGTAAGACAATGCACAAAAACCTTAAATATCTCAAGGAAAATAAGTGCAACATAACTGAAGACGCAAGTTAAGTCAACCTCATAAGTGACTTAAGTGAATTCACAAACTAAGTCGACTTTAGAACGACTTCAAATGCAAATTTAGACAGATTTAAAGAAAATCAACCAAGTAAGTGTGAAATCAAGTAGACCTCATTGTGACTTGGGTGAAGTCACTACCTAAGTTAACTCCGAAAGCAACTTCAACAAGATTTTTAGAGATAGAAATGAAGGAAAGAAAGAAGCTGCACACGAAGTTGAACCCTTGTGCGACTTAAAAAATCAACTCGAAAAGGTGAAAGTTGTTATAAAGAAAAACTCAATCAAAGTCATACCCAAGGTCAACCTTAGCTATGACTTATGTGAAGTTGCAACTGAAGTCGATCATAATAGAGACTTGAATGTCATATATGAAAGAAACTTCGCTGGGAAAAAAATTAAGTCGAAGTTGATAGTCAACTCAACTTCAGCTGTGACTTTAGTAAAGTCGTAAGCTAGGTCAATCTCACATGTGACTTTGGTCATAATAGCTATAAAAAATTTGAACTTTGGCGCATATATTTTACGTCACATTTCTCCAAATGCTCAATTATCCCTCAAGAATATAAATACCATATGAATAGGAGTAAACGAGGTTAGTTAGAACATTCATTATGCTTACAACATTCAAAACTTAATTTAAGAAGATACAAGTCAAGCCCTCATGCATACCATTAGGCTTTTGCTCTTAATCATTCTTTACATTAAAACAAAGAGCTTACTGAATTACAATATTCTACACAACTTATAAAGTGTAATTTTCATTTTTTGATCACTTATTGCTAAGTATTAATACTTGAATTGGTGTTAAAGACCAAGGCTAAGGTATAGAGACAAATAGAGAGTTGGTTAGAGCAATGCTCACCAATTGCTTGTGTTGTTTGTGAAAGACCAACAGAGCTAGAATTTAGAAAAGAGTTATGACTCTAAGTTATATTTGGCATAAGTAAGCTAAACTTAAGACATACGAGGTGTGTGCTTAGAAGAGTGACATAGAGAGGTTGCTCAAATCATTATAAAATTCTCTGTCTCCTTGCGCAATTAATCTCCATTAATTCTACTTTCTTATCTCAACTTTACAAGTTTTATTCAAGGAAAAGTAACTTATAAAGGGATTAATATTTAAATTGAATAAATTTTTAATAACCTAATTTGCCCATTTTCTCTTGGGCTTAGCCATACAATTAGGACCAAGAATAAGTTGGGACTTCGCAACCTAATAGTTGTGCGATATTTAGTTTACTCATACTTTTATGAGGACCTAGTTAGTCTAACTCAAACCAAATACTCAAGGATAACGGTGATAATGAAATAATGGGTAATAGGTGAAGACACTAAATGAAAGGGGAAAAAAGGAAACTTAGATTACTTGAAGACGTATAAGAGAGCTTGACTCTTGGAGTTTGTAAGGAGCAACACAACCCTTTCTCCTATTCATAAGCTCCATTCTCCATCATGGGCTTACATGATTGTGACATGTGTCTTTAAATAGATGGTCGAGATCACCTTTTTAGAATTTTCTTGTATCTTATTTGGATTACTCCTGAGTTCTTTTAAAATATTTTGATGCTTTAAACAACTCTGCAAATCCTAGAGAACTCAAAAAAAGTTTAGAAGATTCTAGAGTTCTATACACTCTACCTATTAAGAAGATTCTGGAATTCTTTAGTATTTACAAGAATGCTACAGAGAACTTCGGAGAACTCAAGGAGTTTAAGAGAAGCCTAGATGATTTTAGAGTTCTATACACTCTACCTATGAAGACGATTTTAAAATTCTCTAGTATGTACGAAGATTTCCATTAATATCTAGAGGTTTCCTATGTAGCCTCTTGTCAAATGAGTAGAGTGTGACGGTGACCTCTCAGTTGTAATGCAATACTATAGTGAAACCTAAAATACAAAGAGTGCGTGATTGGAAGAGTGGAATAGAGGATTGTCTAACCAACTATAAATATTTGCATCTTCTATTGTGTGCTCTTATTTTGTATATTCACTATATTACATTAGCTCTCTCATATTCAGCAAGCGTTACTCAAGAGGAATTGGTTTAAAAGGGATTGGCATTAAAATGAAGAAATTTTAATAATCTAGTCTACACATCCCCCTTGAGTTAAGTCAACTTAATGGGACAAAAATACATAAATATTTATGCAACTAATCTATCCACTTTAACTTTATTCTCGGTATCCTTATTATTATCTCTATCATATTATATATTTTTTTAAATTAAAAAAATTTTTACACAAAAGTTTTCATTCAAAAGTTTTACAATTTCTCGAATACACCCCAATTTAAAATTTATTTTTATCATAGTATTTAAAATTATTTGTTTAACTAGAAAATTAAAATATGTGCATTGGCCCTACTTAATAAAGGTGCAGATTAATATAATAAAACCATTTGATTTATACATTGATTTTAAATTGTTAATTTAATATTTGAAAAATCCAAAACATTATATTATGACATTCTAATACACAGATGAATTTATTTGAGTATTTTTTATAATTTACATATGATTATATATTTTTAAGTATAGCCCACCTAAATTTGATCAACATAATTTTTATTACCATGATAAAACAAATATGTTATTGAGTTAACCATCTTGAGATCCATAGTCGAAGCAAATAAGACTTCTTCATATCACTTTTCAGGATAAGAGCTTGGAGGGTTTTTCAGTTAGTTATATCATGTGGATATGATTCGCCGGTGTTAATTAATTTGACGATCATTTTTGAAAGATGGTAAAAAAAAAAAAAATTGATAAATTTCGGTTACTTGGGTAATATTTTAGGCCAAAATTCAGTCTTCAGAAGACACGACCATAAATATGATGTCCTTGTTTTAGGTGGACAAACTTCAGCCATGCATGGCAGAATATATCCCATGGGCTGTGGAGCTAGCATTCTCATTAATGATCAGGCAACTCCATGAATGAAAATATCTCATAGTTGCCACGCCAGCACTCAAATGCCTTGAGTTCGTTGGTTTGGGTCTTGAATCCTACAAGGTTTGGGTTTCATTGCTTTCCCTCATGGGTTAGGGTGTTTATTGTTTCCTCCATAACGTAGAAGTGTTTATATAAAAATTTGTCAATTATGTGAGGGTTAAATGTACTTGAGTCTAATATCATACGTCATAGTGTATGTATATATACAAATAAAAAAATATATCTCATAGTTTTTTAATAGCAAAATGTATAGGAAATATTTTATTTATTTTCCATACGCATGCAATACCAGCCATACACATGACAATTCACGGTACACACACTCGCATACATATATACGTAGTACTAGACTAATTAATTCCAACCCAACCCAACCCAACCAAGTAGTACAGAACTGGGGGGAGAATACGGATAATAATCAGGGATGGTGTGGACCATGTGTTCCAGGAGCAGCTGGAGGAGGTGGCTGAGCAGGCCTGGGATGAGGCTCATGGTGAGGTGGGCCATGATGATGAGGGCCTTCTGGCCTTTTGTGATCGGGCGGTGGAGGATGCTGCTGCGGCGGAGGCGGAGGCGGGTCCTGATGAGGTGGGCCATGTTGCCCTGGAGGAGGAGAATGCATTTTTCCTTCTGGGAGTGCCCTCTGGCCTCTGGCTCTCTCTTCTTCCTGCTGCCGCCCGATTCAGTGATGCACTGCAAAAGATTGCTGGAGCCAAGTCATATATATACAAGTCTATAGCCGTATGGAAACGAAAAGTAGGTGAATGCAGAAGGTCAAGTTTTCCAACCTACGAGTCTTACCTGCTATTCATGATTTATTTATTTACTTATTTTTTGCTTTTGTGTGGAAAGTGGAAGCCGATCCTCCCGGATTGAGATCATCCTATATCTACGTGTCCCAGTTCATCCCATGTCGATTATAAAAACTTTTGTTTTTTAAATCCATGTCGGTATAAAGATATTTGTTTTTCAAATTCATGTCGGTATAAGTAGCTAGCGATCAAAGATTTTTGTTTTTCGAACCCCTAAAATTTTTTTATAGGCCGAATTTTTGGGAAATATTATCTTTTACAAATCTTATATAACCGTTCGTTGATCTTTCTTTAAACATCTGGACCATGTGCACAATACTCATCAATTTTTATTTGCTTATGGGAATGATTCAATAGAGCAAGGAATTTTTAAATATAAATCATTTATGTGTTTGATCATATGCTTTATTTATAATTTTAAAAATTACGTCGGTTGAGAATTTTTACATACTATATGGCGTCCAGCTTCTATGCATCTTGTTGCTAGGACGGTTTAGTTTAGGCTTTGTTTTGATGATCTACGTTTAATACTATTCATTTTGTTACAATAATAAAAATAATACCAATAAAAAACGTGTGTAGATTATATTTTCTGAAGATGTATGAAACATGTGGATTTTTAGATAACAACTTGAATTTATGCATTAAATTTTTTTAATATTATACTTGTCTAAGCCCTTGTTCCCATAACAAATAAATGATTTATAGTAGCTTTAAAATGACTCTTAAATGATTCTTGAAAATAATGCAAGTCATAGATTTGGATGATTTTGTAGTAGACTCGTCCTACCAATTCACTCTCATTAAGAGGGGTGCATAAAAGCATGACCTTACTATAAACATTCTATAAATTTTTTTAAGAAGCTAATTGTAAAAGGTCGAAAATAATAATAATAATAATTTAAGTCGACTGATCAAAATTTACGTAGGGTATCCTAAGTGGCAAGGGTAGACTTTTTAACTAACTGGGCCAGATAAGTAATAATGGGTCTTGCCCAATTATTATTTAAATATACCGCGGGTTATATTTATATTTTTGAATATTATTTCAGTAACTTGTGTAGCTCGGTTGACATACAAATGGTCTAAGTGGTCTCAGAGGTCTAGAGTTCAAGTAGGGGGTTTCGCACAAAAAATAATTAATTTGTGCACTTTTGCCTCTCCAAGCATGTGGGCCCCATAGTATAAGATAAGATGAGATAAAATTAAAATTTAAGTTTAAAATGGTTTTATCTTTTATTACGTATCTCAACAGCTATGGTAGCTTTTATAAAAAGGTTTGGAGAGTTGGTGGATGGAGGCATCCCTAAGAGAGATTTGAGGAAACTAGAATTGCGAAAGGAGAGAAAGCTACGTAAGGCAAGTAGTATTTTATTTGCAGTTGTAAAATGGTTTTCAAATTAATTGTTATTATTGTAATTATTTTTGAGCAATTAATTAGATTATTTCAATTAATTGTTCATGATATTTATGATACATATTTTGATTTTAGGCTATAGATTTTATATATTTGGTATAATTTAATTTTATATTTTTATAGATTTTCAATGATATAAAGTTATGTAGAAAAATTGTACCTTAGACTATGCCTAAAATACATGTTTTATATTTTTATGTTTTATTATGTATTTTTTATAAATGCATTTATGTAAATTAATATGCAATATATACATATATGGACATTAGAATTATATATTAATGATGTGGGTTAATTGTAACATATATTTAATAATATCTATGTATTATATGATCCGCGCCAAATCCCAATTTTGATAGACGTCTCGGAATGGAAATTCGTCCAAACAAGAAAACTCGTCCGGGGAGAATTCTTGTTAGAGGCGTCAGAGAGAGAGAAAGGGATCTCCGCCCTGATGCACGAGAAGCTTGCATTTGCAACAAAATTTTTCGTTGCTTTTTACATTTTAATATACTTAATAATTTTGATGCTTATGATGTCGAGATATTTTTTAAAATTGATGTGTAGCCTATTGCAACAATAAGGGATAAGTAAGAGAGTTCTTGGTGGGGCTCATCTGCAATAAAGGCTATGATATGTGGCTTAATGTGGGCCGTTCATTCCATTTTGTTATGATTTATTTATTTGAACTCCGATTTGAATGATGTTTTTGATGTTTATTTCTATGTTTTTGATGTTTTGGGCTCGGAAGGATTTGATTTCACATTTGAGCCTAATTTTTAAGATATTAAATTAAATGATTATTTTATCATTTAATTAAGTTTTATTTGGACAATTATCCATTTTCAAATAATTTTCTGCTTGCTAGTCATGTGGGGACTAACTCATTATTTTTACAGGTGTACCAAATCAAGTGGGACACTAGCGTTTTGGATTTACGTGAAGATTTTTAAGAATATTTATTTATTTCAAAGACATGTATTAGGAATGATAGACTTATAAAATTTCTTTATGCCTTAATGTAATAATAGAAACATAACTGGTGGAAGTGGAATTTTAAAATTTTCTATGAAATTATAAAAATTAATTTCACCATAAATGTGTGATTGATTTTGAAAAATTGCATTAAATACACAGCCGAAATCACTTTTCTAGACCGGTATGTTACACTAATAATTACAATATTTTCATTCTCAAAAGAAGCTAATCTTTTATAAAATATAAAATTTTAACAAAAATTATTTCTCGTAACACGATAAAATAAATAGTGATCCTATTAGCCCAAGTTAAGCAAATGTCTTGCTTAGCCCGCTTAAAAAAAATTATTTACAATACTTTTTTTTTTGTTTTTTTCTTCGTACGCATGTTTATCTAAATGTATTTAACATATAAATCAAGTTTTACCATTTTTGGAATACACATGTCCAAAAATGGTAAAACTTGATTTATATGTTAAATACATTTAGATAAACAAGTGTCTAAAGAGGAAAAATTGTCGTAAATGAGTTTTTTGTAGCCCAAGCTAATTAGTTTAAATAATAAAAATAAGGAGTCTCCATGCAATTATTTTCACATGTTTACAGGCGTGATGCTCTCTCTATTCATGAGACAATTATTTGGTGCACGCGAGTGCATTAAATTTTGGTCTACTCAGTGAATTTTTTTTATTTTTTAAAATTTTTTTATACAAATATTAATCTAAGTGTATTTAATATGTCTATCAAGTTTTATTACTTTTGAAGATTTGTAGATTTTTTGGATTATTTAAAAATTAGTGGCATTTTCGTAATTCAAAATTATGAAAATGCCACTAATTTTAAAAATTCAAAAAATTTACAAATATTCAAAAATGATAAAACTCAATAAATATATTTAGATTAATAGTTGTATAAAAAATTTTCAAAAAAAAAAAATAAAATTTTGCACCCAAGTAGACCAAAGATTAGTGTAGCCGAGTGTATAAAATCAAATACCTTTTTGATAAGCCCTTAGACCAGCATCGTGCACTAGAGGAGATAACCACTATACCTTTTGACGAGCCCTTGGACCAGCATCGTGCACTAGAGGAGATCACTATTTCGGAAGCTAAAATTATAAAAAATAATGAAGGAAATTTTGTGGTTGCAAAAAGCTAGACTCGGCGAAGATTGTTGGGCTCTCTTAGGATGGACGCATCAAATGGCTCTTGGACACTGAGGTAACAGACGCAAAGTTAGAAGGCGATTCTCTCATCGTTGTCAACTTTCTATCAATCTCTTTTCCAAGATGGACGTGATCCTGAAGGAAATTAGTTCTTTCATGAAGAACACGAGAAAGGTACATCTCTCACATGTTTAACGAACTGAAAATAAAGTAGCTCACAGACCATCGAATTTCGCATCCAAAAATATTGCACGTAATTACTTGTGGTGGGGGTAAGTCACCAGATTATATTGCCGAGCATCTCCACAAAAATCAAATTCAAATGAATACAGGTGCGCTTTTCGTTCCATTCTTCTCGTTCCATTGAAACAATTAGAATCGTTTTTAACACGACACCTGGATTCTTATTATTAAAAAAGTTAAAAGTATTTTAGAAACTTTTGTGTATGATATATTTATTTTTAAAATTTAATAGTTATATATTTATTTCAAAGGATGCTAAATATTTATAGCATACTAGTTTCTAATCAAAGTGATTTTTGGCATCATAAACATTTGAATATCTATTAAAGGGCTGTTTAATTAGACACCACTAATTAAAGTATTTCAATGCGTCATCCGATTTTGGCTTATTTGATAATTAAATCAAAATTTCAATCAAAGTGTTCAGTAGGTCATCTTTGCTTAAAATATGTGATGCCAAATTGCCTAAATATCCCCCAATGGCTAGTCAATGGGTGTCACATGACTTAAGGAAAATTCAACAGCATCTCCTCATAACTATTAGGGAGTGGCGTGGTACAAAAGACTTGTTATATATGAATATCATAATTTCATTTCAAAATATAAACCTTTAGCTATATATTCACATAGTCATATGCCAATACTATAAAGACATCCATTTAGAAGGAAAGTTATCATAACTCATCATTACACTACAAGTAACCCAAAAGATCACATACATATGTCCACATAGATTATAATCATGTTTAAAGTAACCACATATAATATGTTTGTCACCGTTGGATCTAAATGTCTGCATATGCTAGCATAAAAAGAAATTCAAAATAACTAAGAATACAAATGCTAATCTAAATGTCTCCAGGGTTAGGTCTTCCTCCAGTTCCATCTCGAGGCCCCTCACTTGGCCTGTGTTCTAAAGGAAAAATAATAAACTACGTGAGTCTAAATAGACTCAGTAAGTAGATAACAGTTAGCACAAAGTGACAGAAATAAAACTCTAGATACACATATCATGATAGTATAAAAAATGATTTTTAAATGACCATATGTGACATATGGGTCCAACAACTACACTAAAAATTATGTACATATAATTACATACAAACCAAATATGACAAAAGTCCTCTTCTCATGTCAACCAAGGGTCATGAATAACTTTCTCCTCATGTCAACTAAGGGCCATGAACAACCCTTTACAATCACTCATCTCAGATAGCACATCATCCATAATACACAGAAATAAATGTCACAAACCATGCATACAATATCAACAACGTTAACAGAGTTTACTTTAAATCTAGTATACCAACAGTCACAAAAGTATATCCTCGAACACATGTTGGATGACAAAAGGAAAAAACTCCCTCATCTTAGTTCGACCCACTCGACAAATGTCGTATTCCAATCATGTAAAGACTACTAATGGTTCGTCTGTTTCACAAAGATCACATAGTAACATTCAATTTTTCCCTAAACCTTGTTAATCATAAACTGTCACGAACCCTAATGTTCTATACTATGAAATTGTTGGACACTACCCTTTGCACCAGCCTTATATCATGTTTAAGATGAGATTTTATCACTAATTCAACAAAAGGCGGCATCTACTGACCTTGATCGTGATTTTCCCCAAAACAGTGGCTTTAGACTCGGATCTTTCAGATTTTTAGCTTCCTTGGTGCGAATCGATGATCTTCAAAGAGGTTCGAAAAGGTTTTTGGAAAAAGGGCTACTGAGATTGGGATGAAGGGAAGAAGGAAAGAGGAAGCAGAGGAAGAAGGGAGAGGAAGACAGGCATGAATGAAGCCCTAGTGCGACCCTTCTTTTAACTAATGTCTCATTGAGACGGGCACACGCATGGGTTGGGCCCAACAATGGATTGAATTCAATCAAGATTTGTTACTTATTTTCCCACCCATACGACTTAGTAAATTAAAAGTTTCTCCAGGGCGCTGCCCCCTTGACCCCCATAACCTGACCGGGTAGGTTGAACTCCATACCTACTCTGCGAAGTGAAAGATAGTCATAATGCCCTAAACAATGTGTCAATTATACACCTCTAAATCAATAACAAACAAATTACATCATAAGCAAGGGTTGCAATTACAGAAACATGTAAGTGCAAAACTGGTACTCATGTCTAACATGCTTGTGAATGGTGTCCTACACAACCTTATGTGCCAAGATTATAATAGATTCATGTATACACCACACATCCCCTAGATATCATATCTACATCTGTTTTGTACTGCACTAATATCATTAATTCCTAATAGCATATTCATAAATTACCGCATGGATAGGAAAGGGTTATAATTTATATATATATATATATATAAATACCTGGTCCTCATAAAATATATAGAATTCGAGTGTAAATTATGAAAAATACATAAACTTATTTACATATGCATTAGAATGTCATGATAATTTTAGAATTGCCCCTACAACTTGGATTGATGTTTTAGATAATTTAATTATTGAACAACAACTTGAGAATTAATATGTAAAATAAATAATTTATTATATTGATTTAACACTTTATTGGATGGGGACCATGCACAACTTTGATCAAAATGAAACTTAATTTTTCTATTGAAATAGATAAATATTCTAAATTTAATTGGTGAAGTAGGTTTTGATTTCAATATCAAGGGCGTGTTTGATTTTCATGAAAATTGTCAATATAAAACTTTTCATTTTACATAATTATTTTATTTTCTAATTATTTATTCACAGCTTTCATATAAACTATCTTACTTCTTAATCTTTTCTTCTCAATTGCTTATGTACTATTTTATCTATTTTAACTTTATTTTCTTTACTTTTCATTATTACTCTTGTCCTATAATATCACTTCTCTATTTAAAAAAAAAATTAAGTAAAAAAGATTTTATTCAAAAGTTTTATAAAATATCAAATACACGTGAAATGAGTTGACAATATTGAAATATTTCAATGGTGTAACAACCCTTAAACCAGCCCTCATTTATTTATATGGGTTAAGAGCCTAAGGTTGATTCATTGTGTAAGAAACGTAAAACAATGAAAATAGTAATAGTAATGATGATGACGATGATGACGATGAGTGATGGTGATGAAATTCATTTACGAACTTGGATGGAGATTCCTAAAAATTTTATGTTCTCTTAGCAGAGCTTTTTTTAATTTTTATAATTTGTATATACGGTGTGATAACAATTATTACAAATCTTTTCAAAAGCACGCTTTCAATTTTTAAGATTTTGTAATTTATACCTTATAACTTTCAATTTTTAACTCTGTATAATTTATGCCTTATAATTTTCAATTTTATACCAAAAAATTTATCTTGCACTTCGTCACCCCTCAACTATTGGACTTTTTGCACAATTTCGCTCATAGCTAGCGTTGACCTAGATAAAATGCTAGTACTCAGGGGACCTTTTTTGTTTACTGGAGGTTATTTACGAGATTGAAAGTTATAAGGTATAAATTGCGAAGTTGAAAAACCTTAGGAGATAATTCGAAAAAGCCCTTTCAAAAATGATTTTAAATATTTTATTATTGTTTTCTGTAGATATGGTAAATGCTTTCCATAAGAATATTGAAAATTTGATTTTCTGCTCTCTTCTTTTAATTCTTATTAGCCTTGTTTTAATAGCCCATCATATTACAATCGATCTACAATTGCACTAGCCAAAATTCTATATTATTGCGAGAGAAAAGAATACTGAGGTAAGATCACGTTTATTTGAGTTTGTAGGAGTCAGTAAAAGACAAGGTGGTTGGCCGAGTCTATTGAAATATATTTAATTAATCATCTTCAAAACTTCTCATCAAAGAGCCTTGCTGATATGAAAATTAAAAAATAAGTCATGTCTCATGCGCATGAGACATGCGTTATTTTTAAATTTCAAAATTTCAAATAAAATATTTCAAAAGCGTAAAAATGTAAAAATTATATATATGAAAACGCCGTACTTGGGTCGAGATGAAATTTGGAAAAATCAAAAAAAGGAAGTGAGTGCACTAGGCTTTTGGATCTCTCTCTCTATATTCATATGTCAAGGAGTCATTTTCATTAAAGCGGACTAATCTTGTGCGCTATAGCTGAATCAGAGACATTGTTACAGCTGAATCAACACCATTGCAACACTCGAAACTATATAATTTTGACCATTAAAATAATGAAAGTTAAAATTTATACAAATGTAAAATTTTATGACACTTTGACCTACAATGTTCCCAATCGATGGAAACGACACAAAACATCACTCTAAGATCTTTACTAATGGTGAACTTGATATCTTGTGAATGGAATTATAAGTTTGACTTGTTGGAAGCGAACCACAAATAATATGTCAGGCGATGACTTGGCTGTCAAATCATCTCATCATTACACAAGCCAGCTTTCGCATGGCGTATTGTTATGCAAGCCTATTTGCGTAGAAAAGCAGTGCGTCCGTATCATCCCACATGATTTATACACACGGTTTGAGCTTCTCTTTCATGTTATAAATTAAGGTTTGCTCGTAGGTAATGAAGTATGAAGTTTTTAAAAGCTCTCTTACATACTCATTGATGAAGTTTGATCTTTCTAAGTGTTTTTTTCTGTGGGGTATTGGATTTAAGAGTTTTTCTTTTGAGAGTTTTATATCTCTTATAATATTTTTTGATAGTGCATTTTTTCTTCCTTTGCTCATGATATTTCCCTTCGTATTGAAAGATTTTTCATGTAAATCTATGTCTATTTTATTGCTCTTTCTCTCATTTTTCTGCACTATGTTATTTTGAAGGATTATTTCCTTTCAGGCTGGTATCAGAGCTGGTTGTTCTTTGTTAGGTGATAAGATGACTACAACAAAGTTTGAGATAGAGAAGTTTGATCGCAAAATCAATTTTAGTTTGTGACAAAACAAGATGAAAGTAATTTTGGCTCAGAACAGGTTGCAAAAAGTCATCTTGGAAAGAGACAAGATGATAACCACTTTGAGTGACAAGCAAAAGGATGAGATGAATATTAAAGCTCTATTAGCAATTCAGTTAAGTCTTTTAAATAAGGTTTTGCAAGAAATAACCAAGGAAACCACAGTAAAAGCCGAATGAGATAAATTAGAGACTATATTTAGCAAAAAGCATCATAAATAATCTTCAATTAAAACAATATTTTCTTGCTTTGGGTCATAAAATGTATATCAATTAAATCACATCTCGATGAATTTAGTTCTATTGTTATTGAATTGAAAAATATTGGTGATAAAATTGATGCTAAAGATTAAGTCTAGTTGTTATTATATTCTCTACATAAGATGTCTTTGGTGTCAAGAGAACAAATTAAAAATTATACAATAATCCTAATAACAATCATGCTGAACGAATAATTGCTAAAGAGAGGTCTAAGGAAAGAAGTCAAACAATAACAAGTCTCAATCCAGGTCAAAGTCCAAAAATAATATTTATCCTTGCAATTATTGTTGTAAACCAAGGCACATCAAAACATATTATTTTAAGTCAAAAAAGAGTTTACAAAGAAAAATTCAAAGACCAAAAAAAGAATGAAAAACCTTTTGAAGCTGGTGTAGCTAGAGATCAAAGTAATGATAATGTTCTTCTTGTGACTAATTACAGGTTTAAGCCCACAGAGAGTAGATTTTTTATTCTAGTTGTTTTTATTATATGTCTCCAAATAAAGATTGATTTTCCATGCACGAGTCTTTTAATAATGAAGTTGTATTCATGAAAAATAACACTACTTGTAAAATAGTTGACATAAGAGCAATCAAAATTAGAAACATGATGACATTGCAAAAACATTAACTAATGTTAGGCACGTTATTGATTTGAAGAAAAACTTGATCTCTTTGGGCATCCTTAATGATAATGGGTGCAAATATTTAGCTAAAGATGGAGTTATAAAAGTTTTGGAAAAGTTCTCTTCTTTCGATGAAAGAAAAACGGTTTGGTAGCTTGTATGTTTTGCGGGAAACCACATTTACTAGTGGAGTAGCTGTTACTTTATCTAACTTGTAAGATTCAGACATTACTAGTATATGACATATGAGACTTGGTCATATGAGGAAGAAGGGCATGTCAATTCTAAGCAAGTAAGGTCTTTTATGTGGATAGAGTATAAGTAAAGTTGAATTTTGTGAACGTTATATTTTTGAAAAGCATAAAAAAGGAGTTTCACTTCTATAGTTTAGAACTAAAGGTACTCTTGATTATAATCATTCTAATCTCAGGGGTTCTTCTCGTATTTCATCTAAAGGTGGTGTCACATTCATATTTACATTTATGATGATTATTCGAGAAAATTATGGGTTTATTTTCTCAAGAGTAAAAGCAAGGTTTTTTAAACTTTAAACGATGTAAAATTTGGTTGAAAAACAACTAGGAAAATAGGTGGAGCAACTCAAAATAGAAAATATTTTGAAATTTGTAATGTTGAGTTTAATAATTTGTGCACGAATGAAGGAATTATAAGACATCACATAGTCTTCAATGCACCACAACATAATGGTATTACAATGCTTATGAATAGGATAATAATAGGGAGAGCTTGTTGTATGCTCTCTAATGCTAGTTTATCAAAGAATTTTTAGGCAAAGGCAGCTTCCATGACCTTTTATTTGATAAATCATTTTCCTTCTACAGGTACTGATCTCAAGTCTACAGAGGAGGTATGGTTTGACAATCCCGCTAATTATTATTATTTTAAAATATTTGAGTATCCTACTTATGTTCATATGAATGATAAAAAAATTGGAACCTAGCGCTAAAAAGTGTATTTTTCTATATTATGCTTTTAAGGTAAAAGGGATACAAATTTTTATGTTTGGATCCAAATTCACCAAAATTGGTAATCAGTAAAGATGTTACATTTAATGAATTTTCTATGCTTAATTAAAAAAATGAGTCTTTTATTCCATCTGATATAGTTCATGTTGTTGATAATCTACCAAAGATAGAGATTAATAACCTATCTCCTTAGCTAGTTCAAGTCACAATTCTTCTCAATCTAGTTTGACAAAAGGATCTTTGTCTTAGCCCAATTCAGTAGAGGTGCCTAGCTCTATTAAAGAAGAAGAGAAAATGCCAATTGAAGAAATACCACCGACAATTCCATCACAAATAGAACTATATCTCATTACAAAGAGAAGACAGAAAAGACAAATTAAGGAACCAAAGAGATATTCTAATGGAAGTATGGTGTTTATGCCTGGACAACTGGAAAGACCATCCATGGTAATGATGATCCTTTTCTTATTCTAATACTATTTCTTATTCTAAATATAGGAATTGGTTAATTATTATGAATGAAGAGATGAAATTTCTTTATAAGATTCAGATTTGAGAGTTAGTTAGACCTCCCAAAAACAAGAAAGTTATTACATGGAAGTAGTTTGCAAGAAGAAAAGGGCATTTCGAGAGTTGAAAATGCAAGATATAAAGCATAGTTAATATCTAAAAGCTACAGTCAATTACAAGATATTGATTTTAATGATGTTTTTTCACTTGTTATTAAGCAAAATTCTATACGTTATTTTATTATCTTTGGTTGTCATGCAAAATTTAGAATTAGAGCAACTTAATATTAAAATAGCCTTCTTAAATGGCAATTTGATAAGAAAATTTATATGCTTCAACCTGAAGGTTTTGTTTCTGATGGTAAAGAGTATCATGTTTGTTTACTAAAAAAATCTTTGTATGGACTCAAACAATCTCCTAGGTAGTGATATAAACGATTCATGCTTTTATGGTCCCTCATGATTATTTTAAAAGTCAGAGAGATAGTTAGGTCTGTTTCAGAAAATATTCAGATTGGTCGTTTATTTATTTGCTATTATATGTGGATGATTTGCTTATTGCTATTGAAGATATATCTCAGATTAGTAGGTTAAAAGCTCAATTGAGAGCTGAATTTGAAATGAAGAATTTGGGTGCAACTAAGAAGATTCTTGCAATGGAGATTCATAGAGATAGAAAAGCAAAAAAAAATATATCTCCCACAACAAAAGTATGTTCAAAAGGTTTTGGAACATTTTGGTATGCTTAATTCTAAACTTGTTAGTATTCCATTTGCTACTAAAGAAGCATACTCAAAGCAAGTTGGTGGGCCTAACAATTATCATCACACATTAATTTAAATGGTGCAAGTTAATTGGAATCATGCAATTGCAAGATGGTTAATGGTTTCAAATTATATGAAGATGAGTCAAGAACTTCAATGGACAAAATATTATAAGATGGGTATTTTTGCTCATAGGCTTTGAACTGCTGCAAAAATGGAAAAGACAGGGCTCGTGCACCACCACCGGATCTCAAGCTAAAAGGCAACAAAAATAAAAGCATAGGCCAGAGGTATGGACGGATTAATATATGAAGCAAAGCTTCAAAACTCAAGAAAGATCGACGTCATGGCATAGCAAAAATTTTGGATCTCCAAAGTTCATAGGTGAAAAATCCAACAGTCCAAAACACCAACCAATTAATATCACAAGTGGAATGGGTAATAACGCGACAAAATGAAGCAAGCAGCCTATCCAGCGAAACTCAAATTTTCAAATGAATTTATAAGCTTCAAAATTCAAGCTGGAGGTGGAGGCTAAACATGTGCTAGCAAAAATCATAGTCGTGGATAGATTTTTTTATTATTTCGTGGTGTGAGTTGAAAAAAAAGAAAAAGAGAGCTTTGGCAATAAAAGCAAAGGCTGATGCCAAAGAGAAGCACCAAGGCAAAAAAAGGACAAAGGAAAATCTATAATGGCACGATGGCAAATAAATAAATACAGAAAATGAGAAAAAGACCACCGAATTGGTAGAAAATCTGCTGAGGAAGAATGGCCTATTAATTCAAACTTCGGTTGTATGCTCCCGGGAGCATGCAGCGCATGCACCTATTTTTTTTATTTTTTTGAAATTTTTTTTATAAACTTGTTAGCTCAAGTGTATTTAACGTATGTATCAACTTTTACCATTTTTGGAGATTTTTAAATATTTATTTTTTATTTTTGAAAATTAGTAGCATTTCATAATCTATACTTTTTGTGCTATTTGTATCTGATTTGTATTCTATTATTTGTTTCCCTTTTTCTTTTGTTTTCTTTCTTTTTTCTAAATTTGCTTCAGATTCAGACAAAATTTTTATTTCTTTTTGTTTTTTCTCTAATTTTTAACTCTTTTATTTAATCTATCTATTTCAAAGAGCTTGAGAACATTGAAGGCACTGCTTCAGTATCCAATCTCTATTTTTAGAGGTGTTTTTCTTTCGTATTTTTCTCCCATTTTTTCTATATATTTTCTTTCATTTTTCTTTTTGTAAAACTGTACTATAGCATCACAATCTGTTCAAAGAGAAAATTCATTATTCTACCATTTTCTATTATTAGTTTAAGTATATTTTCTACATGTTTATAATGTTCCTTTAAAGATTTACTTGCTATCAGGATATCATCAATATATACAAAGACATAATCTAAAATTGTAAATATTTTATCCATTCTTCTTTGAAAAATACTTGGCGCATTTATTAATCCAAACGGCATAAGTAACCATTCGTAGTGTCCTATTGGCGTTACAAAAGCTGTCCATTCTATTTGTTCTGAATCCATTCTAATTTGTCAGTATGCACTTTTAGAATCTATTTTACTAAAATATTTTTTTTATCTTGTATCAAGTTTATTAAATTATCTTTATTTGGTATTTTATAACCATTTTCTATGGTGTTATCATTTAGTCATTTATAATTTATTACCATTCTTGTCTTTCCTCTTTTTTGTTCACTATAATTTCTTACCAAAAATGCTGCACTTATATGTCTACTATGACTAGGTCTAATAATCTTGAGTTTTAATAATTCATCTATTTGTTTGACAAATTCTTTTTTATCTTCTTCATTATATTCTAATTCTCTAGTTCTAATTGTTAAATCTGGGTTAATTATTTCTAAATGCGCAATTTCTTTATTTTTATCCCAATGTTTTTGGGGATCTTCTCCTATAATTTGAGCTTGTTCTACTAATTGTAATATTTTCACAATATTATCATTTATTTGATAAGTAGGTTCTACTGTATTTATTTTTTCAAAAATAAAAAATAAATATTTAAAAATTCCAAAAATAGTAAAAATTGATACATACATTAAATACACTTTGGCTAACAAGTTTATAAAAAACATTTTACTGCATGTTCCGGGAGCATACAACCGAAGTCTTATTATTTCATTGTTGTGATGTGGCAGCAATTAATGGGGGTCGTAACGAAGAACGCCAATGGTAATGGTGGCCATGCATTTGTGCAAGGAAAACTCGAGTGTTGCTGATTCTACTCGAGTTTACTCAATGCGGCCATCCCACTTGGCAAAGAGAATGATAATGAGAAAGGATTTTAAAAAAGGGAAAATAAAAATGGTACAGCAAAAGCACAAACAATTCGAATTTTCCTCTATTGCGCCAACCAAAGAAAAAATTGTTGAGAAGAAATTTCCAAAGCAATCAACAACAACAACAACAACAAAAAAAAAAGAAAACAAATTTTGGCGCCGAAGGATAGAAACTTGGGTGCCGGAAGAGCCTTGAAGGAGAATACGGCCACAGACTTGAAGCTGCTGTTCCTAGACCCTCCACCATTCATGACCTCCCTGTGTAGTGCAAATCAAAGGGAATGGTCAAATAGGATTAAATCACCCCTTAAGGATGCAACCAAAACGTGGCAATCTATTCATGTAAATGGCGACGCAAAAGGCCTTATCAAAGATGTAACTAGGCCATCAAGTAAACTCCAGATTTGAGTTTGTCCTTCCTTGGACAATCGCTAATGGCGCCGAAATACGGATGACGAATCCCATCCCATTCGGAAACCTCTTCATGCTCTTACGCCATTGCTGAAATGAGAAAATAGAGACGGGAAATACAAGACACGAAAATAAGAAGGAAGATAGTATAGCCATATGCTTATGGTGATTATTAAAAAGAGAGCCAGCTCATGGGAAGTGCTTCCCCTATTTTTCTCAGGGGAAGCATCATCTCCACCATTGATTTCTGGTCGATGGTTGGGATTAGCTTGGGCATATACGTAACATGAAAAATTTAGAATCGGGCATCGAATCGTGGTCCTTAACTTACAACCACCTCCTATTTCCTTGTTTTTCCCTCTAGCGCAGACGATATTGTTGACAAAAATTGGAGCAGAAATTATGTTGATGGGTTTTCAGCCTATTGGAAACAGTGAGGAGGCCTGGCCGTCAATCTGCAAAGTTGCAATTTGGGGTTGCTACTAGAACGCATGAATTTCAGATGGGAAATGAATTTCTGCGATTTTTGTTGGAGCAAAAGAATGAACAATGTGCTACTGCAATAGGGAAAATCACGAGCTGCTAGTGGCTTATTCATACATGTGGTCGACGAATTCTTCATCGCCAGTGGGTGCGGAAATGGGTTATTTTGCACTGGCTTGGAAGAGGAAAGCCGGATCTACATTGATGGCCAACTTTGGGATCTTTGTCGAAGAAGAAGATGTGACCACTGCAGGATAGGGGTTTTCTCTAGAAATCAATTGATTGGTTCTGATTGAAAGATTGACTACCTCGAATGCAAGATCTAAGAAGGAGAATTGTTGCCAATTTAGGAAGGTGGTTCGTGATGATTTAGTCATTACCCATGCATCATAGTATGGTAGAAATCACATGTAAACTTGTGTTGTTTCCAAAGTTTGCTGTTACTGGAATGGGTTGGCTACGAATCCGTACATGGTAGAAAAAAAATCTACTTGCTGGAGGTTTGACATCCAAATCAAACCTTGTGTGCTTTGGAGGTGTATTGGGACAATGTTGATCCTCTAGCATAAGTTAATAAGTTATGTTATTAAGAAGATGAGTAACATCATCTCCTGCAAATCGCTGACGATTTTTACTGGCAGCCATAGACATTGCTTGTGAATAAAGATGATGGACCACCATAGTATGGTGCTCCGATAGTGTACTGAAACCAGCGCACATGCATCCCTTTCTACGATACATTCAAGGGATTTTGCAATTTTGCCCAAATCATTTTAATGATCCAATAATAATTCCTAAGATTATTTCAATAAAATATTTTATAAAAATATAATTTTAAATCCTTATTTCAATGTGCTTCAATTAAATTAATATACGTTGTCTTTTCAACACATTGATTGCAAAAATTCTATTTAATAAAAATATGCTTTTTTTTTAAGTTTACAAGTGCACCTATGCCATATTTTAAAAGAGCACATTAATTCTGTTTGGTTATATAGTCATCATTGGAATCCATCTCTATACGTATGTTTTTAAATTTTTTAAATACTTTAGTAGGCCTTACTTAAAAGATAATTTTCAGAAGTACGTTCTTTTATAAAAGTGTATTTTCAAAGACACAATATTTATATAATAACTTAATGTTAAAAAATAAATTGTATTATTTTATTGGAGAAATTTCATAATATGTACCATATATTGAATTAAAGTTATGTTATAAATTAAAAAATTTAACTGAAGTTAAACAATTATCAACAACAAGTTAAAATATTCAAAAGTTTTATATATTTGGCAAGTGCTTTTAATGGTGTATTTGATATCACATACGTATAACACCAGCATATGTGATTTAAAATATTAACCATCACCTTTATTCACAAGCGCTTTAGTGGTGTATTTGATATCGTGTACATATAGCACTTGCATTTGAGATTTAAAATATTAAGTATTACCCATTTATTAAATTTAAAAATATTTAATTATTAAATTAATCTTAAAAGTTTTGTATTTTATCAATTACATATTTTAACTATAGCTTTGTATTTATTTAAAATGTATTTTATTTAATTTAAAATAATAGTTATTTTAATTATAGCTTTATATATTCATTTAAAATTTTCTTTTACTTGATTTAAATTAATAGTTATCTTTAATTATAGTTTTAGATATTTATTTAATTTTTCTTTTATTTAATTCAAAATAAGATTTGCTCATTTTAAAAATAAATAATTAAGTATATATTTTTACCAAATACACAAATTATGTAGATTATTTCTAAAAATATTCAAATAATATATGTAAAAAAATGTAAACATGCAAATTTTTATTTTTATTTAAATTTATTAATTCTAGTAACAATAAATCACAATTAGTGTATTAATACGTTAAATTTGTAATATAGACTGTAATAATATTATTTTATAATTTTAATAAATTTTATTATAAAATTATGTTAAATATAGTTATTTACTAAATTGATTATTTAACCAATCCTAAAAAGTAATATATATTTGTATATTAAATATAAATTATAGTTATATATAATTTGTTACAATTTTAGTTTTACAGCTTCATATATATAATAATTATTACAGTTTTATATATTTACGTAAAATTCTATTTCATTTAATTTAAATTAGTTAATATTTTTAATTATAACTTTATATATTTATTTAGTTTTAAAATTATTTAAAGGTTTGCGTAGTTTTGAAATGAATTATTAAGTATATATCTTTTGTAAAATACACAAATTAGGTAAAATATTTATAAAATATCAAAAATTAGATGTTGTTAAATGCGGTTAGATGCTGTTAGAAGCTGTTAGATTAAGGTGAATTTCATTAAATCGTATTATTTGGGTTTCGAATTCTGTAATTAAGGTATAAATGACTTTAGAAGGGGTTTAGGATTATATTACAATTGTTAAATTAGGATTAAATAATTAATTTTAAAAATTAAATGTTATTAGATGTTGTTAGATATGGTTAAATGCAGTTAAATGCCGTTAGACGCTGTTAGATTAAGATGGATTTCATTAAATCATATTATCTGAGTTTTAAATTATGTAATTAAGGTATAAATGATCTTATAAGGGCTTAGGATCATATTACAGGTGTTAAATTAGGATTAACTTATTAATTTAAAAAATTAGATGCCGTTAAATGCTGTTAGATGCTATCAGACATCGTTAGATTAAGGTGGATTTCATTAAATCGTATTATCTGTGTTTAAAATTCTGTAATTAAGATATAAATGACCTTATAAGGGGCCTAGGATCATATTACAAGTGTTAAATTAGGATTAACTTATTAATTTAAAAAATTAGATATTGTTAGATGCTATTAGATTAAGGTGAATTTCATTAAATCATATTATCTGGGTTTGAAATTCTATAATTAAGGTATAAATGACCTTATAAGAGGCCTAGGATTATATTACAGGTGTCAAATTATGATTAATTTATTAATTTAAAAAATTAGATGCTGTTAGATGCAGTTAGATGTGGCTAGATGCTGCTAGATACTGTTAGACACTATTTAATTAAGGTGAATTTCATTAAATCATATTATCTGGTTTGAAATTCTATAATTAAGATATAAATGACTTTATAAGGGGCCTAGGATCATATTACAGGTGTTAAACTAAGATTAACTTATTAATTTCAAAAATTAGATGCGGTTAGATGTTGTTAGATGCTTTTAAATTAAGGTGATTTCATTAAATAGTATTATATGGGTTTCAAATTTTGTTATTAAGGTATAAGTGACCTTATAAGAAATCCAAGATTATATTACAGGTGCTAAATTAAGATTAACTTATTAATTTCAAAAATTAGATGTGGTTAGATGCAGTTAGATACTATTAGATGCGATCAAATACTGTTAGATGCTATTAGATGCTGTTAGATTCGATTATATTTGAAAAATAAAAAATATTAATAAATTTTCAAAAAATCAAATATAATAAATGAAATTGTTATTTTTTAGAGTACCTTAATTAC
>JAXCLR010000092.1:24449161-24475300 GCA_035584095.1 Annona squamosa
ACTGCTTTATCTTTATTGCTCTCCATTCACTTTAAAAAGGGGATTAACTTTTCAAGGGGATAAGATTTTTTGATTTATCAAAAGAAATTTTTAAAGAACCCAATTCACCCCTCCCCTCTTGGGTTTAGCCATCAACTCGGGACCAACACACTGAACGTTGTACGCTTGAAACTTTAAACTTCAACTCTTGAGCTTCTTCAATCTCGAGTCTTGAACTAGAGTCAACTTGGGTTCACACATGACCTAAGTCACGATATGGACTCAACATCCTGCATGACTTGTCGTACTCCAAACCAGGCAACGGATACAGGTGACCTCGATTTGTTCTTAAAGTCAACTTGGGCTATAACTTCGCTTGCAGTAGAATAAGTCAACAGAAATATGAAAAATTTGGGGTCGACTTGGCCATCATCTTCACCCAAGTAGCAGTCTGAGTTAACTTAGGCTGCAACTTGACCTGTCTGTTCCTTGAATCTTCATATATTTCATTTTAAGTTGTTTTCTAAGGTCGACTTCAAATGTTGGGTTGACTTGGCTATGTGACTTAATCTGTTTTACTTTGATTTTGAACTATCTAAGCTCAAACACTAAACCAAATGCATTAGTATATCTAATATTTTCAAATTTAGTTGTTAATTATCAAAACTTGTGTATTTCTTTAATTGTAATTTTTCAATTGAGTTTATGACAAAAGCTTATGGTCAACCTATCAACTCGCTCATCCAACCCGTTTATAAATAGGTTTGGGTTATGATCCACCAACTCATTCAATTATTTAATTAAATAAATGAATTAGGGTTGAGATTTTATAACTCATACCCGTTCAACTCATTTAACTCATCTTACTCATGAAAGTTATATATAAAAATGTAAATTCTTTGGTTATTTTTCTAAGCTAAATCTGCCTCCTGTCATTTAATTTTCATTTTTTCATTGCTGTCCTAATTCCATTTTCCGTTATTACCCTATTTCTATTTCTCCTTCATTGATAACACCCTCTCACCTCTTTTTATGAAATCATTGTCTGCTAGAGTGTAAGTTTTCAAGTTATTTGCTATACAACCCATTAACAATCCGTCAACGCGTTTATTAAATGGATTATAAATATGTTAGGGTTGAGGTTTTTCAAATAAATTAATATACTGATTAGAGTTGAGATATTTTAAACAAGTTAGCATTAGGAATTTAGAATTAGGCTTCAACCTAGTCCATTAACACTTCTACCAAGCACATACAAGTCACAAACCATATGGATTATGACCCAACAACTTTGAACAAATTTAAGCAATTTAATTGGTTTAGATATCTTTAATAAAATGATAAAAATTATTTTTTAAAACAGTTAATTATGTTAATTTTCTTTGATTTAACATGATATATTTATGCTTAGTTAATGTAGTTTTTAAAAGATTTTAAGTTAACATCTAAATGGCCAGTTGCTTGACACCCGTGGTGATGTTCGGGTTAGAATTTGAACTCCGACAATATTTTCCACCTAGGGGAAAAAAGATACTATTGACTTCCTACGGTCAACTTATATCACTAAGAAAAAGACTAAAGCTAGTTATGTTGGAATTTTGGACACACAAATATATTAATTATATATATGCTATCATAAATAGTGGCCCAATTTTTAAAGTGATCCTATAAGGTTTTATGGGCCTAAATCATTTAATAAAGTATGAGTCTTCTATGTATAGATACCCTGCAACTTAATTTCTAATTTCTATTTTTATGATGGACTAAATTAGAAATACAAAAGATATCTTTCTATATAAATGGTTGTGGTCCTCAGGCTATGCATCTTTTAGGATTTTTTTCTAACATCCTATCTTTAGAAAAAATGAGCCATACTCTCTAGAAAATCCTAGGACATTAACTTGGAAAATCAAAAAACCTTCGGATTCATTAACAACTATTCCTATAGATTCAGATATGCTTCTGCTTGTGTTTATTTTCTTGGTGATTTCAATCCTGGGTTAATTAATATTTTAATCAATAAGGTTTTTCCAACAAGTTAAACAGGGGACACATATCTTAAATATAGCTCCCATTTGAAAACATTGCTTCCACTAAGTTTTGAACTCCAACCAATGAAGAAACTTCTGATATAGAGTAACAAGTAACAACTGAATTGCACTAGATTGGCTAATTTACCAAAACTTAACATATGAATAAAGTTGGATGGAAGCTATTTAAAAATTATGATAGAATTAGATAGATCCTCCCTCACTAGTATAATGTTACCTTATTTGAAAGTGAAGTCATTTACAACAACAGAAGATGATACTAGGGGTGCACTTGGGCAGGGCTCATCCCGAACAGGCCCGTTGAACCCGATTTGAAACTATATTAAAACTACCCAATGTTGAACCCGAGCTCAATTTTCCAAGTTCAACCTGAACCCAAATTGAAAAAATTTTAATCTTGGGTTAAGCTGAATTCGAATTATATATAACATACATATATATATATATACATATTTTATATTCCATATAAATCAAGTCTCATTCCCCTTATATATATTATATTAATTTTATACTATATAGAAGCATTATTCCTCCTAAAGTTCAATTATATAATATAATATTTTTATATTTTCTTTTAAAGAAAAAGAGTTTGGTTTAGTGCTAGTATCAAGAAAAAAAGAACGAAACTATTTTTTGAATTAAAATGTTTTATTTGATGTTGTAACTTAACATTTATATTAGATGTTATCATTTGGTTGTTTCAATATGATAATAGTGGTTAAATATTTATTCTATTATAAATAAATTTATTGTAATGTTATTTGACTTAATACTATGATTATTAAATATTTTTATCACGATCGACATTATAAGGTTTTTCTTATAATTAAATATAAATGCTTATGTATATGGTTATGATATTAATTAAATTACATAATAGGAAAATAATATACTTTTCATTTTCTAAAATAGGCTACTAGTCTACTTTTTTTTGAAAAATGACTACTAGTTTACTTAATATAAAGAAAATGTTTAAATGAAGTTTTTTCTTCTTTATATTTTTAAGTATTCTTAACTTTTTGCTTGAAAATAAAAAATTATCATTTTTAATTTTTTAACTATAGATTTAAAATTGAATAAGTATAAGATAAATAATAAATATACAAGATAATTTCAGCCCGAATTCTAGCTAAAAACTTAACCTAAGCACAGATTTTAAAAATAAAATTAATGTTTAAGGTGCACCTGTGTTTTATAAACGCTGGCTGCTTCCGTGGAAGATAAGGCGCATGAGACGTTTCGGTAAGAAAGTAAGAAAAGATAATGTAAAATAATAAATTATTGTTTATCAAAGGGCTGATAAGACGTCAAATCAACACAACAACTGCAAAAGGACTGCTATTACTCCACCATCTTCACCTTGAGGTTACCATCTCATGCCCTAGTTACTATTCAAATCGAAAACAGGCTATTTCTCATGGGGCGCTTTACATCTCCCAATATCCCCACTCACCTCAATGGTTTGGATTGGATGCCCATCCCTGACCACCCACCAAATGGAATTCGCATGTTTGATTTCTCGCCTGTGTATCTGTCAGTGTGTTGTGCGCCTTGCTCATTATCTTAAACACTGATAATGCACCCATCCGTGGCAAATGCCAAATTGCCAATGCCATCCTAGAGTTCTTGTCGTGGTAATTTCCATAAATGGGACGGATTTAATAACAATTACTGGATTTTCTCCCCCATTTCCGTTGAACTGTTCAAATTTGACATCGCAAGTATCAATTTCCTGGACGGACTTTGTTGGTTTTCAACCAAGGCGGCAAATGAATAAATAGTGATGAACGCACACGACTGCGTTGGCGTATAATCTTTGACACGCCCATCAAAATACCCGATGCTGGTTTGATTTTTCATGCAGTTCCACAGCGCAGTTGCAACCTGCAGGTGAGAGATGATTAATACTCTGCTGTCTTTGTTTCCTTGGATTTGTTTTGTACGGTTGCTGTGATGATGGGAAGAGCACAGTCGTTATTTCGATCTTGGGATTCGGCCTGTATATCCTGAAAAGCTTGCATCACTACTGTCGCAAGAATTTTTCTTCTCGCCTGTTTCTTCTTTAGTTATCCGTGTATTCCTGAATTTGTTGCCGGATGTGAAAAATCTGAAAATTTGCGTTTCTTTCCTCTTCTTGGATTTTGGGTTTTTGTGGATGATTTCAGAAAAGTCATGTTCTTGCTTTCTTTGTAGGGAAGGTCTGAATTCTCTTAGTGGTATGGCTTTTCAACCTGATTCATAGGATGGTTGCCGTTTTTGTACCTGAAGGGAATTGAAGTTGAAACGATTTTTTTTTTTTTAAATATATATATATATTTTTTACTCCACGTCCATTGTTTCCCTCAAAAATTTTTCGTAGATGGGCTTGTTGTTTTATCTGAGCAATACCTTGCAGTGGTTTTTTTTTTTTTTTTTTTTTTACTTTTCTTTTTTCAGTATGGAATCTGCCTTCTTTATTTTTTTTGTTTGAGGTTTTCAGTGCTTCTAAGAATAACAAAAATGAAGAAAACATTTATCCCCGGACAAGAGAATAAGGGTGTGTTTGAGAACAAGTAAAACTTTTGATGAAAAGCTATAAAGAGTAAAAGTTGTCGAATGATGTGATATGACAGAGGTAATGATGAGGAATAAATAAGATAAAGTTGAAATAGATAGGGTAGTTGTGTTAGTAGTTGTGTAAAAATGATTGAAAAGTAGGGTAAATGTGAAGAAATGATTAAAAAATATGATAGTTGTGGAAAGTGAAAAGTTTTAGATTAAAAAGTTTTAACTTGACAACTTTTCCTTAATAACAAACACACCCTAAAAAAGATGGGGTACTGTGGTTATTAATTACAAGTAACTATAAGTTGTTGTTGGGTCGAAGCAGTGATTAGCTATTCTTTTCAGTTCAGTTGTTGGTGAACAGAAGAAAAACAGCAATGAACATTACAGAGATACTTAAATGAATAATATCCCAATAAGAGAAGGATCTGGTATTCTACTTTCAACATTGACTACTAAAAGATGCGATGAAAGTATTTCATGGTTGGATACCTCATCAGAAGCAATTTAACTTTATTTTGAACAGGCACCATTTGTTTCATTCAACTAATTTTTCTGGTTCCGACCACCAGGTCTCACTGTAAAAAAGTTGTTTGGTTGAAATAACTCAATCTGATTGAATGATTTGTAGTTGAACAACTTTTAGGTTCACAATTTTTTATTTTACAATTGTACCTTCCCCATAAATTTTGTTGCAATTTGCTTTTATGGATTTCCCTTCATTTCTTGATCTTAATTAACAATATCCGAAGCTCAAACATCCACATTTTTCAACTGTCTATCTGTTTATCTCAGTTTGGCAGTGTTCCTAGGATTCACCCCAAAATTGCCTAAAAGATCATCAGACTAATTTTGAAGCAGTTTTGTGATAAATTGTTCACATTTCTGTTGCTTATATGGATGCTATGAGAACTTGCATTTCCCTATTTTCTGTGCACAGATAATTGATAGCAATGTTTTTCATCACCACATTATTAAAACGAAATGACTGGCTGCTCAGCCTTCATCATGTTCTCATAATTGGGCAATCCCCTACTGTAAATATTCTCATATTTTCCCTTTTCTGGATTTTTAAAATTAAAAAGAAAACAGAAAAGCGTGCCTCCAGCATTATGCTAAATTCTCCTTGCCTTTTGCCCCATTCAGATTGTAGATGTTCATGGACATGAAGTTTGAATTTTAATTGGTTGTAGCTGACAAGTTCTAGAGTCTTCCTGCAAATACTGCTCCTAGAAAAGGTCATGATGAACTATCTCTGCCATGTTCTTATTCTAAGAACTTAAAAGCTATTCTCTTGTTGATGTTGAATGGGCTTTTGCCATAAAGACAATTGATTTTATTTTATTTTATTTTATTTTTGAAGAACATATTCTAGTTTGAAATTCTGTATCTTGTTGACCAAGAATGCCAACCGAAGTGGTTTCTGGATCTATTTGTGGGAAAAAGTCGATAGCTAAATCCAAATATTGTACATGTATGGTGTCCACCAGTTTATCTAAGATGGCACAATAGGAGTTGATTCCATTTGGCTCAAATTCTGGGCCAACGTGGTATGGACTATACCTGCCTTGCTCTGCTGATTATGAGCTTTGAAGGAAAACAGTGAAAGATTTATTTTTTCCCTTGAGAAATAATTTATCTTTCTTGTTACAATGCGTAACTTGTATGCATGTCTTCTGAATAGAATTAAATATGTCATTAAGTGATGGCATGAGCTAAATCCTAGCAGTTTAATGGCAGACTATTCAGCTTGTGATGGTCTCGATTTGTGAGTGATTGTACGGATTAATCAGTACATTTTGATATTAAATATTTCAGTGGATCAAGGGAATTATTTTTATTAAATTTATTTGAATTAAAATAATTGTCTTTCTGCAATTGAATTGTAAAGAATGGATGATATCGTCAATCTTCTTAATTTTGAAGACAGCTCTAGCGGTTCTTACTACAATATCTAATATTCATGACTCCAGTCACACATTCGAAAATTATGATATGAATTATGACTCTTTTTTTTTCGTTGTTCTTATTTTCTGTTGGGTGCAGGAAAATTGAATGCTGATGGAGCCTTTACCTGACCAGATAATTTGGGAAATTCTGGGGAGGATTAAGAAGACTGGTGATAGAAATTCAGTATCTCTGGCATGTAAACGCCTCCATGAATTAGATAAAGAACAAAGAGATTTTCTAAAGACAGGTTGTGGATTAGATCCTGCGAATGAAGCTCTGGCTTCACTCTGCATCCGCTTCCCAAACCTAACAAAAGTAGAAATCAGTTACTCTGGCTGGATGTCTAAATTAGGTAAACAATTGGATGATGGAGGGCTTCTGATATTATCAAACCATTGCTGTTCTTTGACTCATCTTATATTGAGTTTTTGCACCTTCATTACTGACGTGGGCCTTGCTCATTTGGCCTCTTGCACGATGCTTAGAGCTTTGAAATTGAATTTCACTCCAGGCATCAGTGGCTGTGGGATTTTGTCCCTGGTGGTGGGCTGTAAGAACCTATCCACACTCCATCTGGTGAGATGCTTAAATGTAAGCAGTGTTGGGTGGCTGGAGTATCTTGGTAAGCTTGAGATTCTGGAGGACCTTTCTATTAAGAACTGCAGGGCCATAGGAGAGGGTGATCTTTTTAAGTTGGGAACTGGGTGGAAGAAGCTTCGACGCCTGCAATTTGAAGTGGATGCCAACTATAGGTACATGAAGGTATATGACCGTTTGGCGGTTGACCGATGGCAGAAGCAATGGATTCCCTGTGAGTCGATGGAAGAACTCAGCCTGGTGAACTGCCTCATCAGTCCTGGAAGAGGGCTTCTGTGTGTACTCGGAAAATGCAAGGCATTGGAAAAGCTTCATTTAGACATGTGTGTTGGTGTTCGGGACAGCGATCTCGTGCGCTTAGCCCAGAATTCAAGCAAGCTCAAATCCATCTCTCTCCGTGTGCCATCAGATTTCTCTCTTCCCATGTTAATGAACAATCCATTGAGATTGACTGATGAGAGCTTGAGGGCTATTGGTGAGAACTGTTCTATGCTTGAATCAGTTAAGATATCATTTTGCGATGGTGAGTTTCCATCATTTTCCTCTTTCACTTTGAATGGAATCCTTTGTTTGATCCAAGCATGTCCAATTCGTTTCTTGTCACTTGACCATGTTTACTCCTTTAATGACCTTGGGATGGAAGCTCTATGCTCAGCTCATTTTCTTGAGAATCTTGAGCTTGTTAAGTGCCAAGAGATCAGTGATGAAGGGCTGCAGCTTGCACGGCACTTTCCTTGCTTGACCATCCTGAGATTAACTAAGTGTCTCGGAGTGACTGATTCTGGGTTAAAGCCTCTTGTGGGTACACAGAAATTGGAATTGCTTTGTGTGGAAGATTGTCCCCAGATATCTGAGAAAGGCATTCAAGGGGCTGCAAAGTCTATAGTGTATAAGCAGGACTTATCATGGATGTATTGAATATGGATGAAGGGATTTGTCTGTATGTATGCTTGTCTCATAATGTGTGATTTAATCTAGAAGCACAAGAGCTGTCATGCCGTGTAAAACTGTTATCACATTTTTATTTCATTCTTTCGAGTCGTATGCTACCTGTTTGAAATTCCTAACCAACTACGACGTTAAAAATATTTTGGAGGCAGTTCTTCTAAACTTGTATAGTTCTTTTTGGGAACCAGGCATTCCTCCTTTTTGTTAATTCTGTTACCCATATAGTATTAAGGATGTTTTGAAGTTCAGCCTTTCAAGAACTCTGTTTTCCATTTGGCTATCAACACGAAAACGTAGGTGCCCTTTAAACTGGACGTTTGCTAAAGCACATTTCTCTTTTGTTCTTAGCGAGTTTCCCTTTTGGGGTTTAACCAATAACATCTCCTAATCTTTTCAAATCAGGCTTTTGCTTGAATTAGGAGAAAGCGCTTCTTTGTCTCCTCCCTAAAAAATAGGGAAAAGCACAGTTAGAGTAACTTGAATTTATCGTGGCAGGCGCGCGCGAGTGTCAAAATTCAATGCCACACGGACCCCTGTTATTCCCCAGTAACCATCCACAGCAGTCCTGAATCACATTTCTTAATGACAGTCTTAGGCTTCACTACAAAGCAGCGCATTGATATATATATAGAGAGAGAGAGAGAGACTTACCATCGACATCACTTTATTTATGCGACATTAACACAAAAAAAGCCCCTAAAATAAGCTTTGAATTTAGATTGTAAATGAAGCAGAATACAACAGATGTACAGTCCAATTGGCCACCACAAATCATGATATTTTCCCAAAAGCAGCATAATTTAACATGTTCGGAGGCTGCTCAGCAAAAGTCTGGGCAGAAGACTACAAACAATATTTACATCGACAAAGAAGGGAGGAATTTCAACCTGCATCTGCTTCGCAATCATCCATGTTGCTTGCTGAGGATCAAAATCCAAATCTTCACTCCAAACCCCCATTAATTCAAAAAGTGTGTTGCATTTGGCATAAGCTTCTCAAAGATAAACGAGCTCTTGTTGAAACATTTGACTGTTGTATCCAACCGCTTAAGATTCCTGCTCTTAAAATGCAATCCCCAGATTCTCCTCTCAGCATAAGAATTTCCATAGGAATCAGCTGAAGTAACCTCTTTTGATCCAAAAACTCTGGAGACTTTTGTACAGGTTGGGATTTAACCATCTAAAAGAAAGACCCTGAATGGTTTAGGAAGCAACCCACCAATCAAGGGCTGATAATTCTTGTAACTGTCTGTTTGATGGAAGGAAAGCGATCAGCCCAACGAGCATATGCTGTACAAAGTCAAATAAAAGGAAATTTTTGTCATAATTTATCCGGCATAACCTGAATGCTGCACGTTGGTGAATAAAAAGGAACTTTGTTGTAATTCATCGACCATAGCCTGAGAGCTTCTCGCCTCCCGCTACCAGGAAGGCAATTACCGGGCTGCTGCTAGTTATAATCAATAAAAATCTTCAACGTTCAGCATCTTACTAGTGATGCTGAACCATCCACATATGCATGCACACATCCAGGTGCACACAAGTCAATCCAAAATTCCATGCAGCATACATATCATTAGAATGTTGATAATGGAACATGAAGCGTAGATGATCAAAACGATATTAATAGGTGCCGAAGGTGCAGAGATTTGACACTTCCTAACTATCCTCATTTAGGAGTAGTTACACCCATTTAACAAGCGAATGAAATATTGATGATCATTTTCCCATGAGAACTTTGGACCACCCACTGCCTTGTCAGCGCCTACAACTTCAATGGTCCAGTAGAATATATGTTCATGCACACATGTACACTGTTTGATTCCACAATGAAGATTACCTGGATTGTCAGATCTAAAAAAAAAAAAAAAAGATTGGCTTGATTGCAACACTCAATTGTAGTGTGTGCAATCAAACAGCCACATAAATGGACAACAAACTTTGTGGTGCAATGGATTCTCACATTATGCATCACTTTCATTAACATAAATTACATTCCACCTAAGTAGGCTCAACTACGTGGATTCTATATGGATCCTATTGTGTCATTTCTGCCAAAGCACTTGCATATCTTTCTGCTTAGCATATTTTTCTTATTGACTTCTAACCTCTTTTTTGGTACCTTCCTCTAGTTCTCTTATTTCAAATCAGTTTTAAACATTTGAGAAACTGGTCTCTATGCAACATGATTAAGTTTACCTCCCTCATTTTATCATCTATTGATTTTACCTTTAAGTTACCTCCAATTACTTATTTCTGATTTATCTTCTCCACTAGCATTCTCATTTCAACAACACTCTTTTAATGTGTTGTTCTTTAACTTTAAACCATTCCATCTGATAAAGCATTTTCAGTGTTTAGCCCTCTCTCATGAAATTTTCCATTTTGATTTAATTGTCACTTAGTTATTACATAGAACTCTAGCAACACAATCTTATTTTTGCTGCTCATTTTGAATTCCAAGTGTAATATTAATATCTTTGTCAGTTTCTCAATGTTTCTGAAAAATTACAAAATACTTGCAATGGTCAATGTTCCTGAAAAATTAAACCAAAATTCCTGAACTGGTAATTTTGTGCCGCTGTTTGGTTTACAATCTTAACTGGCTTATTTTATTCTTATTATTGTTAAAGCTGTATTCCATAAACCTGGATATCAACCTACTGTAAAAAATCTTTTTTTTTTAAAAAAAAAAAAAAAAACTCTTTTTCCGCCTAGTAATTCTCATGTCTGTAACTCTATCATACATATTCCTAATAACATTACCAAGTAAAAGTTGAAAATAATTAGCACCAATGTGCAACAACAAACATTTGTTCAAGCCCATTGGTACTGGAAAACATTACAAAAATTCTAAACCTACTGAGTTGAGCTCATTAAGCCACTAGGCATGTTAGCCTCTTCAAACCATCGCACAGGTAGTATCACTACTCTGAAATGTGACATACCATGCATTCCTAGCATACCATTGGGATCATATCACATTTCCACTTGCTCCATCAACATCCATCACAGCTTCCTCTTAGTAATTCCTCAGTCTGAGGAGATCTTTTGTAACCCTATGGCTCACACTACTATTAAGCGCCTACATCGAGTAATTCGCACAAAAGACAGTTTGTTAATGATTCCACTTTGGAATTTGACATAATATTGCCCCGTTTGTGCAAAACTGCAAGTGTTGTGTATAATTTAGTACTAATGTATTATTAGCAAAAATTATTGTCCATTATGGAGAATTTACTTTTGTTTAATTGATGTTGTGTTTCCTCATGCTTATCTGCTGTAAATTAATCTTGGGAATGGTGCTGATCTACTGTAGAAATTCAAAACTGAGGGAACACATCATGCTAGAACTTGGTATGCAATTCAGATATTTAACTTTCCTCTAACAGCTTGAGTCCATTTAGCATTTGCAATATTCTGCAAGAGTAAAATTAAGAACATGCAAATGTAAAGAGGAAGTGTTGCAATAAATAACAGTTACGTGAAGTGTCTTATGAGCCCACTAACCTTCAGTAATTATTTGATGAAGATCCTGATCTGTTTTCATGTTCTCGCTCATCTCCTATGGGGAATTTGATTGACAGCCATGCAAGCAAATCCACAAGTGAGTATATATATATAGCTATCAATTTCAAAACAACACTGCTAGCAACAGTATCAGGAGAAATACCTGTGTATGCATAATCAAACTTCTCACAATCAGCTGACATAGACTACTAAGCAAGCTGGGGTTAAAGTTAGGAAGATTTGAAAGAGCTTCCTCTGATGTCCAGTCAAAGACCAAAGCACACAAGCTTGAAGCCATCATTAAGATAGACTGATCATTGCTTTGCTCTGAAATCATGTAGAAAAATTCTCAAGGTTATAAGGATCTAACTGGAAGAAGACCCTAAAGAATGCATCAAGAGTATCATAACATAGATGACTAAATTTATGTTGACAATAATGGACAGTAGAGCCAGTTAAAAGTTTTGGAAAATGGATTCTGTAGGAAAGTCAAGAGGAAGCCATTAACATGAACTCAGTGTCATGGCAAGTAAAGGGTAATATGATGCAAACCAGATGATGCATCATGATGCAACGCATTTTGATATTGAAGAACTTGCAGTCTTGGAAGAATTTAAATTAAAAAAAATAAAAAATAAAAAAAAAATTGAACAGGTTCTTTCCATTAAGACTTCCTTGAGACTCCACATTTACATTAAAAAAATCTTCCAAGAACTAGGTAAAGGGACGAAAGGTTGTCTTTTGTTTATAGAAATTCACATGCAAAACTACTTAATATTCTGATATACCATGTGCTGTATTTTCATGATTTATTGTGTCCATATTGAATATTTAACGCCTGTTAATTAGTTTAGTTTAATGAGCCCTGCAGAAACCATTAATTGCATATTATAGCTGTCTGTCCATAAAGAAAAGATTTCCACACATATCTTGTATTCTGAAATTCCATCTGCCAATTTTTCATTGAACATTTTTGGTCTAATGACTGGCAATTTTCACACAAGAAAATTCCAAAGATTTTTTGTGCACATACGCTTGTCCAGAAATGGTTATCAACATCAAAATAACAGTAGCAGAAAATAAGCAAGATATTGTGGGAAGTATATCTAGATAAGATAGTCAGCATCAATATCTGGCTGACGGTCAAACAACAGTGGCAGCTAATGCGCAAGTACTGGAAAAGTTCCAGAATAAGGAAGTGCAAAACCATCAAAGAAGCATACTTTTTGGTGTGGAAGCATGACAGCCTTCTGGTTTAAAAGGATCCTAAGTATATAGCACATGCAGCTACAACATGGAAACAGGACCGGAGTCTAGCCTCTCTCTGGAGGGAATGAAATTTTTATCATAGAAGGTTATCATTAGGACTTGTCCTTTTTTTTTTTTTTTTTTTTGAGGATGATGACTTACTTAAAATAAGCCTTAGAGCTTATAGAAACAGCTTATAGGACATCTCAGCATATAAGCTATAAATACCTGAGTTTTCTTGTTTACTAAAAATTTTTCCCCATACCTTTATGATTATTAGATAATTCTCAAATATCCATCCATTCCAATAAAACGTTTATAAATTAAGATGTACCAATCTTAGCTTTTTTATGCTTATTTGTCAAATAGAAATTAGGAAAACTAATTTATCCACTGCTATCTAAATATTTCCGTTCGCTAGTATTTAAGACTTAAACAGCACTTTATATATTTAGCTTAGGATGAACAAAGGCAATTCAGTCTTTGCTCATTATTTCCAGCATGAAACAAACTTAGCAGTTTTAAGACAATTCAACCATAACAAGAGAGCTTTTTCTTATTCGACTTTGGTTGCTTATCATCCATCAACCAATATGAACCAGTCATATCAAACAAACCCAAAATCTTTTTTGGGTTGATGATTGTTCTGTCATTTCACTATTGAAAATGGTTTGTGAACCTCTTTTTATGCATCCTCATTATTTATCTTGCAATGAGGAACAACAAATTATAAATAAGGAAGAAATAGGGGGAAAAAAAAAAGGCAATATCGACTTCTGCGTCCACATGCATCAGGAGATGTCCATACTGAAAGGGTACATGGCCTATGTAGATGATAGGGGAATGTGAAGACCATGTTTTAAAGTCTAGGCAATGTTCACAGCAGCGTTAACATGTATCAGGATATTGTGCAGAATGATAGGGCATACAGAAGGGGAGCGTGATCTCCTGCACCCAGGAGCAGGCAGCGTTGCCTGCTCTAGGGTGCACCCGAGAGCAGGTGCACACACCTTTTTTTTGAAATTTTTTTATAAAAATGTTAATTTAAGTGTATTTAATATGTGTATAAATTTTTACCATTTTTGGAGTATTTTAGATATTTATTTTTTATTTTTGAAAATCAGTGGCATTTTAGGTAATTTTAAATTACTAAAATGCCACTGATTTTCAAAAATCAAAAATAAATATTTAAAAATCTCCAAAAATGGTAAAAATTGACACGGAGGTTAAATACATTTGGACTAACAAGTTTAAGAAAAAAATTTCAAAAAAACAATAGCTGCCTGTGCCCGGGAGCAGGCAACGTTGCTTGCTCCTGGGTGCAGGAGATCACGCTCCTACAGAAGGCCTTGTTTTAAAATCAGCAGAATTGCTTCAATATCTCCCAGTAGCAGAAATGTATAACGAAATGAAATGTATACAGTCATATCACTAACATTTGTTAGAAATGGTCCATCTTAATTTCCCTATCAAATGTGTTACTATTTACACAAATTCATCATGTCCATCAGGAGTGTTCAGTGACTATTAACTGTTATGTCTATATGAATGAGAAATTCATTGATTGCAATTCTAGTGACCACTAAAAATATATATATCCTGGCCTTGCCAAACCAACATTATTGTGAGCAGTCCTAAAACAGAAGGGAAAATAAAGAAACAGAACAGAGAAACCAAAAAGTGTGTTACGAGGAATATAATTCATTGCAAATTCACAATACCGCACGTCTTCTGTCAATAACAAATAATCATAATAATAATAGTAGTAGTATCAATAATGATAAAAGATAACTCACATAAAAAAAATAATGATAAAAGATAACAAGAGAATCCAAATACAATGTTGCAAGCACAGATGATGCACAGCTACAATGACTACACGTTATAAAGCTGGAGGCAGTTATCTGACAAAAAGCACCTGTCCAATATACCAATCCTTGCAGCAACTTGACTACAGAAGCTTCATCCAGGTGAGACTGGATTCCCTTTCCCTAGCAGGGATACACAAAATGGAAAGATTTAGATATTTCTGAAGGCATAGTGAGACAAGAATACAAAATATTAGTATAAAATAACGTCTTACTCTCAATAGAATATTCATTACAGTATCACATGCCAAGAAGATTGTGCCAGTATCTTCAGTCATTTGATTGCTCATGCTCATCAATTTCACCAGGCATTTAATCACCTGTCAATATCAAAAATTAATATGATATTGCCTTGCTGATGATTCATTTTGTGGATCTTCCAGATTTGACTAACTACAGTGAATATCGATAATTACAAGTTCTCCATATCCCATGGTGGAAATGAACATCCACATTCATTCTTGTAATACAATGGGAAAAAAACAGTAGGGTAGGCTTTTCTAGAAATAGGGTCAGGTCAACCAAGAACTAAGCTGAGTCACCCGACCAGAGTTACAACCCTAATTAAAAGAAGAAAATTTTGATTGAAGGCATCAGTGAGGAAAATTTTCAAAAGTTAATGATCGAAGGTAAGTATGGATCAAATTTCAGACCTTCAGCTAGGAAAGCAGATCTAGGATCAGCTCAAAACCCAAACCATGACACCCAATGCACAAGACTCCTTAGATCATCATCATCGTCATAAGCCATTTCCCACCAAGGTAAGGTCAGCTGTATAGATTCTATTGCATCATTCTTGACACTTTTAGACTAAATTTTTAGTAATCCGTAATATTTTCAAATCTTGTTTAATTACTTCAATCCATTTTTTATTTTTTATTTTTTGAATTTTCCTCCCTTTCTCCTTCCACCTACTTGGATAGAATCTACCCTCCTAAGTAATGCCATTTCAGGCCTCTATTTAACATGACCAAACTATAACCTTCTACTTGGATAAATTCTACCCACCTAACTAATGTCATTTCAGGTCTCTGTTTAACATGACAAAACTATCTTCATCCGTTTTCTCTCATCTTATCACCTATTAGCCTCACTTTTAGATTTTCTTAGATTATTTCATTCCTAATTTTATCTTTTCTTATTTTACCACTCATCCACTTTAATATTCTCATTTCCGCTACGTACATTCTCTGTGTATTGTTTTTTAACTGTCCAACATTCTATCTCATAAAGTACAGCGGGTCTAATTGCAGTCTTATAAAATTTTCCTTTTAATTTAATTGGGACTTGACGATCATATAAAATTGCTAACGTATTTCATCATGTCTTCCATCTTGCTTGAATTCTACGTTCAATCTTTCTCAATTTCCCGCTCTCTTGAACTATTAATCCTAAGTACTAGAAGTGATTAGTTCTTGTTACTACTTGATCTAAAACCTTAATTGGTTACTTGATCTAAAACCTTAATTGGTTCCTCATCCAGGTTCTCACTATTATTAAAATTGTATTTTATATATTTAATTTTTATGCGACTAATTATAAAACCATTAGATTCTAAGGCCTCTACCCACCTATTCATTTTTAAATTTTGTCCTTCTCTAGTTTTGTTTATTAGAACAATGTCATCTGCAAATAACATGCACCAAGATAGTTCTTCTTGTAGATGTTTAATAATTTCATCTATTACTAAAGTAAAAAGGTAAGGATTCAAGGTCGAGCTTTGATGTAAACCTATTTTAACTGAAGAAATATTAGTACCTCTACTAATTATCTTCACATTTATTACAATCCCCTCATACATAAGGGGTTCTTCTTCTATGTAATCAGGTTATATAGAAGTGGTCTCATAGAACCCCTTTAATTTTCAAGATATTGATGATTGATTTAAAATATAATCCATTCATCGTATTTAACATTGCTTGTTTATCAAGGAGACCAAATTTCATCCAAATCAAGTATATGCATGGGCCGCATTTGCTCAAAAGTATATATATTCATGTGTAAATTATGAAAAATACTTAGATCCATTTACACATGTATTAGAATGTAATAATACTTTACAAAATCATATTTTAGATGGTTTAGATGTTGAAAAAACTACTTTAAAATTTATATTTTAACATTGAACTATTTTATTACATTGATTTTATACATTTATAAATGGAACCCATATATAATGAAATTAAAATGAAGTAAAAAAGATTTCTAAGATACAATAAATGATGTTCAATACAATGGATGAAGTGGATTTTCCATCGACTATCAAGATTCAAAAAATGGAAGGGGTTACATAGGAAAGGGGTTTCATAGAAGTGGCACCAACACGTTGACTCCTTATATAAACCAAAATTAACATGCCACTTTGTCTTCCAACCCAAGTAAAGGTAGATTCAAATCTGGACAATTGTTTGGATCATCTAATGAATTATGGATCAAAATCAGACCTTCGGCTAGCATAATCATAACAGAAATAGGATCAGCACAGATTTGCTCAAAACCCAACCAACTGGCCCCCAATGCACAAGAATCCTCAGATAATCCAAAATTGACTTACTGCTTCATGTCCTCTAAATGAGATCAACATCCTGCAGCCTGCCTTCTTCATGGTTGTTTGGCATAGCATTGGAAGCATAAAGCATATCGAGTAGAAGGGACTGCCATTCAGAGACAAAACAAAGAAGGGCATACCAAAAATAAGCAATGATTGCAATAGACTGCTCAACCCAACTTCAGAAGTTTTAGAGAAGTCAAACACCTTTCTTCATCTTCACCTTCAACTGAGAAAATATACTCCATAAGGTCTTGAACCTTCTCCTTGCATGCAAAGGGTACCTCTGCAAGATAGCTGAATGACCATGATCAACATGTCATCTAGAATCTACACTAGAATGAATACAAGATAAGGAAAATCATGGGATTCTGAATCCCACTACTGTAATTCATTCCCTGCCAATGATTGAAAACACAATTAAGGAAGTTATTGACAAAATTGAATGTATGTTGTCAATAACCAACTCAAACATGGTAAGGAAGCCATAAAACAATCAGCAGGAAACTCAGAGAATACCAAGCATACCTGCCAATGATCCGCACACAAGCCAGAAGATCATCTCCTTTCTTTACAGAATGTTCCTACGAAAAAAGTAAAAATACATAGGAAAAGAAATATGAATGATGATTCTAACATTTGATTTTTCAACCTTCATAATTGATGAAGTTTTTACCTTGGCATCTTGCAAATAATCCAGAACTACACCAATTGTTTCATCAAGTCCAGATATCAGCTTCATTGAGGTGCTTTCATTGATAGGGCACCCTACACATGGTTCCATCCAAGCAACTAATATGGTTAAGAAGAAGACAGACCAATCACCATATGCCTCGATAAGGGTTCTCAAAACCCAACATGTCTTAACACAGTACATGCATTATGCAAGTCTGCCTTTCAATATTTAATGTGTAATATCACTGGCCTGATTGTGAAGATAAACAAGTACAACAAACCCGCTAAGGTCCTTCGTGATCATGTGAACACGAACCATATATTGCACAACCATGGGCAGTTCTTTTTAATGCGATAAACAACTCAAGAACTGGCAGGCCAACATCACAGAAGAAGCATCAATGCAGCACCAGATTGCCAATACAAGAAACATCAAGACGACGGGCATGTAACACCCTTGCTGAAAGGTCAAATGTACACAAACAATGGTTCTAGGAATCTAGTTATTGATAGCACACCACCATGAATGGACCATGACCTAAATATCTCCAAAGATGGAAAGACAAACTTAAAGTCGCATTCTTGGAGGGATGGAAAAAAGAAGATTCTGAGTGTAACATAGCAAAATTCTGCACTCAATTTAAGCAATGGCTCAAGATTTTCTTCCAAATGAGAGAATGGAACAGCATGGCCCATTTATGTGGGTACAAATAACCAATGATCTGCACTCCTGATCACCTAGGCAGGCTTCATTTGGACAAACTGAAAAATCAAGAACATTGCATCAAACATGAGCACTAATGCTTTCTCATGACTTCCATGTTAAAAGAGGGAGATAAACTTGCCTTCCATTCCACTAACATTGGATATCAGTTTGATTATCCTCTCTAGCAATGAAAATGCTATGGCCAGCTTTTGCTGCTTTGAAAGAATACTTTCACTGGTAGCAGAGCTATTGGATGCCTCATATTTTAAGTAGGCAACCTCATTGAGAAGAACAGCAATTTCAACCCTTGACGACTCCAATACAAGCAATAGACACCTGAGAACGGATGGTCAAGTATCAGTCCTGTCAAACTTTCATGAAGATAATTGTGATGGGAAAGGTGGCTTACCTGTCGACTGGAACCGGTTCTTCACCTGGTAAATGTGTGTCACCAAGAAGCCAACTTTCCCCAAGCATAGATATAATAGATTCAGCCAAGATCAAAGCCTGAAGCTTTTCACTAGAAACTGTACATTTATGAGATGAAATGTCAGTAACAAGTCTGAATTTGGAAAGCACAATGACTCCACTCATGTCAAGCATGCCCACACTCAGAACTGATTTTTTAAATGGCAGTTAGACACGTCGGAATAGGGAAGAAAACGTTTATGACTAACAAAATAATTATCTATCATGAGAATCAATCAAACCCAGATCATGCAGCAGTGTATTGACTCTCTTCAACTCCAGAGTCCAAATACCATCACATCCAATCAAAAGTACATCCCCCGTTCCAAACTCCAGCATCCACTCCAAATTGCACCATCATGAACTCAACAAGATGAACTACATCCCCATAGGACACTGCTTGAAGTTAAATGGAATCAGACAAATACCAAATGACTTTGTTATGGAAAAAATATATTATCTAACCAAAAGCTGCCAGATGAATTTGCTGCTGCAAGGGGTAGTTGCCATCAGTGGCCACCTTTCTTCGATAAGGTCATAGGCTAATGGCCCTAATTGCAATTATCAGAACAGGAAAAACCCAATTGAAAACTCAAACAAAACTGAGAGCACTGTTTAGAACAAATGATTCATGGAAAATGTAAGCACAGATCTACCATGAAAAAATGACAAGCTACAATGATCTAATTATAGGAATATTAAAAGCATTGTCACATATCATACCAACGCGGTTCTGCAAGACTGCCACTATACCAACACGGATATAAGTAGCCCAAATATCACCAGACATCTTCCTCAATGCCTCATGAAGTGGTCCCTGGAAAACATAATATCGAAATATGAAAAACTAGAACAAAACAGAAAGCACTAACACACATGCAAAGATAATAACCAAACCAGAAAAATGCACATTTAAGGATTCTTTGAGAAATACTAGTGTTGCTGAGATAATAAACCATTTCATTTTAGTAATTCGCCACTTAGTGTAATTCACCCTATAGATACCTTCTGCATGTAAATATATGTACAGAAATTAAGAACAGAAGAAGAGCTCAAATGCAAGAACTGGTTTGTAAAATCATACAGCTATTCCAAAGAACTCTGTTAATGACTTAGAGAGAGAGAGAGAGAGAGAGAGAGTGCAGATCGCATTTCCAATTTCTAATCATCCTAGTTTTCCTTAGTTTGAGCAATAATAGTGGCATTTTGAAGAAAATGACAATGAGTGCTACAACATAATTGTACATTAAATTTGTTACCTTAATGAAAACATACAGCAAATTCACTTACAGAGTATTTTGATGACAGAAGTGCAGAAAGCAAATGCAATGCCTCAAATTTCAGGGCATTGTGTAGTATGGCAAACAGTCGAGCTATCATGGCCACCTGAGATCAAATTAAACACTACTGTGAACCAACTGACACTCTGCCAACAGAAAAAATGTGTTAAAAAAAAACACACACACACTCACTCACCAAGCATGATAGCTCAGACGGATATTCAGCATACACAATATCAAGTGGTAGCTTACTCAGCATCAACTGCAGAAGTTTTACAATGTGCTCCAGTGACTGAGAACCTTCACAAAATTATGACCATAAATTCTACTGCAAAATAATGATTTCCTAAAATGGTTTGCCAACATTCAGTATTACATCATTAACTACAGTAATACTGTCTTTTAGTTCCTTAGATACAGCAGATATGAGAGAGACATCATTAACAACAAGGTGAAAAAAGCTATTTGAAAGTTGTAACCTTTTCTATGTTTTATTTTTTTTATTTTTATGCCTGTAGAAATAAGAAAGGTGCATGCACTTCCAGACAAATCTATTGGGCACGCATGCGTCTTTGATTAAAGAAAAGGGGGAAAAATGCCATCCGCAAGTATATCCAATAGGGTACAGCAGGAACCAAATTCTTTCTTTATCTATAAATATGGGGTAAGATGAATGGAAATTAAGAATGTAAGAGACAATTTTCCTTTCAAATAAACTAGCATACGCTTTTCATTTCTTAATTCAAGAAGCTATGCCATGTTATTCCCTACATCAAAACTTTTTACAGATAGTGCAAGAGGGACAAGGAAGCTGATGCATACAACTTAGCATTTACTTATTTTAATAATATTTCTTCTTTATTTGGAATTTTAGACCAACTTGATGGACAGCATAGATTATTAACTTTTCATCTACAATTTTTTACTAATTAAACTAGAGAAGCCATCAAAGACAGCAATTCCAAAGGTGCAGATTGGATAATGCAAATTAGAACTCATTTGAAAATGTAACTGACCCTATGTTAGCAGATTGGTGATTGAAGGATCCTAGTTTTAGATGTTTATTGTCTGTAATCTCTACTTTATATTCATGTTTTTTTAAAGAAAAAATTTGAACCTTCACAGCTTCATATCAAAAAGAGAAATAGATCAGAAAAATCTCCTTGAAACTATTTGATGTTCATAAAATACAACAGTAGAGATCATTTCCTTCATTTAGAGTATCATCAATCTGCATCTTGTTAGAATTGGGTTACACTAAAGCTTCTTTTTATTGTATAAATAGGAGTCATCGTATTAGAGTTTTATATTATAGCGTGTTTGTTTACACAAAAAACTTTTCAATCTAAGGGTGTGTTTGGTTAGAAGTAAAACTTTTTAATGAAAACTTTTCATAGTAGTTGTCAAGTTGATAGAAAATGACGTGATATGATAGGGGTAGTAATGAGGTGTAAAGAGAATAAAGTTAAAATAGATAGGGTAGTTGTATGGGTATTTGTGTGGAAATGATTGAAAAGTAGAGTTGTTCATATAGGAAAATGTGAAATAATAATTAAAAAATAAGGTAGTTATGGGGAGTGAAAAGTTTTTGGTTGAAAAGTTTTCATTAACATGTTTTATGTGTAACCAAACACACCCTAAAACTTCTCTCCCCACAACTACCCTACTTTCAATCATTTTATCACATTTTTCTATACAATTATCTTACTTTTTAATAATTTCTTCATAAATTTTTATACAAGTACCCTATTTTTCAATTATTACTCTTATCATGTTGTATCGTTTTCTCCTATTTCAAAAACTTTTACACCAAAAATTTCTCTCAAAAGTTTTATCACTTCCCAAACACAACCTTAACAGTTGATAAATGAAAATTTTTTAGGATCTGGTATCTAATTTCAGTTCCTTAATTTTATTTCATCTCGACTTCTCCCTTTCTGCCCTTTCATCCTCTAGAGGATCCTTCCTCTTTCTTGTATTTTCTTCTTTTTTATCCAGCATCAGTTTTAAGCTCCTAGACAGACAAGAAATTTCATTGGATAGGCACGTCAAAATTATTCTTGTGGTGGTGAAAAGGTGCTCAAACCCAGTACATCACAACTAACTAGCTACATAAATTTCAAGCTATTATCAAATGACATTATCTTTGGAAGTGTCTGACAGGAAGATGGCTCCAGAGGGAACTGAAGTTTGATCAAGACTGAGAATTAGGAAACAGCAAGAAGAGGAAAACACAATGGCATATCGAAGTGGAGGAAAAGATTAGGAATGCTCATCCAATTACTGTTGACAAGGAGACATGATCCATTGACGCCTAGAAAGAGATCCAAGTTTTGTCAGTATCTCAGTACAACTCACGGAGAATACCAGTGAATAAGTCTGGTGTATTTGTCTTTCCAAAGCCCTACCAAGAAAATCTTCTTGAAATTCAGAGCACATCTAAATATTCAGGTGTTCGTTTTAAGCCTTGTTCACATACAAAAAGATCACAGGTATCTTCAAAAGTAGTTCCTTTTTCCTTTTTTTTATTTTTTATTTTTTGATAAGACAAAAGTAGTTCCTTAGTGAAGAAGCAAAAAGGACATGCATATGTACCCGTAACTGCAACCGAAAAACAAGATACTCATGCACTTCGACATAAATGTAAAATACCATCTGGAAGATCAGAAATGTGATCAGCAAACACCCTCATGGCTCCAGATTTATAAACTTTTGTAAGTCCATGTTCAGAAGCATTGGCCACCAACACCAGGAATTCATAGCACTCCTCAGAGATGGATGGACCTGATCTGTCCACATAGACATGTATAAGGATAATCTAAGTCAACAAAATAACTCAAATGGTTATTATGATGCTGTTATCTCAGGATTAGCCTTGTTACCCTACAGTGTCCACTTTTTTTTTTTTTTTTTTTGATAGATCTGAATTCAAATACCAAAGAATAGTAATATCTTCAAATTTATACATGGATGCAATCAAACATTTGCATGGAGACATCTATTGAATACTTTGTTTTTGGAACCAGCAAGTAAACTTCTCAATGGAAACATCAATTTAAAGCATATTATCATGAATGATGCACAGACGAACAGAAAAACAATGACGACATAACATGAAAGATGCAAGGAGAAATGCCAGTATGTTGCATGGATATATTAAGTCCACGGCATTAAAGTGTTATGCCACCATAGTCTGCACTGGCACAGGAGTCTGAGATGTCACCTGCTCTGATGGTTTAATTTGCAATTTAAACTATGACGACATAACATGAAAGATGCAAGGAGTAATGCCAGTATGTTGCATGGATATATTTAAGTCCATGGCATTAAAGTGTTATGCCACCATAGTCTGCACTGGCACAGGAGTCTGAGATGCCACCTGCTCTGATGATTTAATTTGCAATTTAAACCATGACGACATAACATGAAAGATGCAAGGAGTAATGCCAGTATATTGCATGGATATATTTAAGTCCACAGCATTAAAGTGTTATGCCACCATAGTCTGCACTGGCACAGGAGTCTGAGATGTCACCTGCTCTGATGGTTTAATTTGCAATTTAAACCATGACAACATAACATGAAAGATGCAAGGAGTAATGCCAGTATGTTGCATGGATATATTTAAGTCCACAGCATTAAAGTGTTATGCCGCCATAGTCTGCACTGGCACAGGAGTCTGAGATGTCACCCGCTCTGATGGTTTAATTTGCAATTTAATTTGCAGAATTACCCATCTCTTTTCAACTAATTGTTAAATGATTACTTTTCCGAAGCCAAGAACTACCCGCCCATTGTCAAATATCATGACAACAACAATCTCAATTACGAAAATGTAATAAGCCACAAAAGCTGAAGGAAAGATTTTATAAGCCAGAAACAGAATTGTGACAGGATTCGTAGAATATAAAAATCAAATAAATAAATAAATAAAAGCTGCAACAGAAGATTTAACATTCCTCAGCACCATAAACTTAAAACCCATTCATTTGAACAAAAGTGAAAGGCAGATGAGATAATGTAAATTAACCTCGGAGGTCCACAGAAGACATGAAAATCTGTACATATCCATCCATCCATAACTGTACATATCCATCCATCCATAAAAGACAAATAATACTGCTTTCAGGCAAATAAGTAAATGAATTGAATGTGGATTCATCCATCTCATGTGTGTTTGAATACCAGAACATGTAAAGTAAAAAATAAAAATGGAAGCATAAATGATCTCAGATGCATAGAACATGTGAAGCACAGAAACAATAAATATTGATAATTACAAGGAAAAAGTAGGATTGTTGGAAGTAACATAAAGTACAAATCATATCCATTTGTTACTTATATTTGGATTACCTGTATTAACCCTTTCATGTTGCCCAAACAAAGATGCCTCCTATTGGCATAATAAATGACACTCAAACTACAAAACTTTCCAAGCCTTACTGGTAAGAGTTATCGCAAAAGGTCCAATCCTGTAATTGCTTACCTTTTTGATATCACTTCAAGCATGGCTGGAACTTTCTTGATCATCTCTTCCGAAGATGCAATTTCTGGGACACGGGAGAATGCAGCAAGAACTGTGACTGAAAGCTGTAAGTATGCTTCTTGGTCCTTCCCATCCTTAGAGCCAACTGATCCTTTCCCCATCCCTAATAAGGTAAGAGATGTTCGTTAAAAGAAGTCATTAATGCCAAAGGAGAACTAGCTTTCATCACAAATAGTTTGTCAACCCGGGGAAAAAAAAAAAAAAAGCCACCAGATACGGCCATGGTTGTGACAATAAGAATTTAATCATTTACACAAACCAAAAAAGAAGAATATATGGTGCAGCTGTAAAACTATAAATGCCAGTTCACAATGCAGGTCCTAAATGCTAGTCCTCAAAAAATAGGGAATCGACCTAAATCCAATTCGAACCACTGATTACCCAGCTCAACAAATGAATGAAATTGATTCATGTTTACTACAATAAAAACCCAACTAATGACTTGGCAGTTCAATTGAATAATTCCCCAATTCTGCCACTCCTTAACCATTGAAAGGGCGCTGAAGAAGAGGAGGAATCGCAGAATTACCAGTCATGAGCAGACGGTCAAGAAATCGGGTGCCAACGGCCTCGTAGATTTGAAGGATGGATCCAGTATCCTTGTTATTACAGAGTTTAGTAGCTAATAACAGTCCAGCGAGGCGTTGCTCGTCTCTCCCTCCTCTAAGCAGATTCAAACAAGCATCCAAGCTGGCACCAGCCGAGGATGATGAAGAAGATGGTGATGTTGGCTGTTGTGAGGGGGCTTCTAGTGCTGCTGCAGCAGCAGATGATGATGATGGCTCCTGCAAATATACAGGAAAGAAACCAAAAGCTTACTAACGTTGTCCACATTCATTTACTTTTTTTTAAGAAAAAAAATCAAGCTTTCCGAAATCAGCGGAAGAATTTAGCTACCATTGCAATTGGAGTAAGAACTGAAAGAGAGAATCAGCAAAATATGGTGTAGGTAGATTTGCGGCTACAAAAGGAGGGGAAGACCCAGAGGCTTTTGCCGAGTTCTTTAGAAGCCAGACCTGCGGCGGGAAGCTTCTGCAACGTTCGTTTCTCGTCCGGCCCCGACCCCCCGTAAAGATCCTTAACAATTTGCAAATAAAGGGTGCGTTTGTTTCGCATTAAAACATGTCAACTAAAACTTTTCAGTTTAAAACTTTTCACTCTCCATAATTATTTTATTTTTTAATTATTTTTTCACATTTTTCTACACAAACTACCCTACTTT
>JAXCLR010000092.1:24475400-24494905 GCA_035584095.1 Annona squamosa
CATCATTTTCTATTGATTTGACAACTTCTACTCCAAAAACTTTTCATCAAAAGTTTTACCTTCAACCAAACACACCCATAGCACTTTTGCACCTGAAACTTTATGAGTTTTCACTTAGGTCCCTGTAGTCATGCGTATTTGTATTTTAGTCCAAGACTGTATATTTGCTTTTTAAACCCTACAACATTTTCCTTTATTGCATCTTACATTTCGCGGTCAACTAGTTCTTAACAGTTGTTAAATGTTAACGACTGGGCCTCTTTAACAAAATATAGAAAGTAATTGAGCCTAATATGTAAAAACGAAAACTTCAATCTAAGTTTTAGATAGGGAACTTACATGCCTAAAATGCAAAAATGTAACTTTACATATTCAGAAAATTAAATGAATTCGTTGCAATATAAAAATTTAAATATTTATCGCATCCAATTAATAAATTTAGTGAAATTTTTATTTTCATGGTAAGTAATATTAAAATTAATTTTCTTTTTATGATAAGTAATATTAAAAATTAATTTTACTTACAAGAAAATTACAAAATTTCTCTTGACTATCAAAACATTTACTTCCCTAAGATATTCCTAACAGTAAGGGTGTATTTGTTTGAGCTAAAAAATTGTCAATCAAAAATTTTTCTTTCTTCATAATTACCTTTTTTTTAATTATTTTTTACATTTCTTTATAAACTATTTTATTTTTCAATCATTTTCATATAACTAACATATCTATTTTAACTTTATTTCTCTACATTCCATCGTTACTCATATCATATTATGTTATTTTTTGATGGATTTGATAACTTTCATCTCAAAATTTTTTATCAATAAATTTTACCCTTAACCAAACACAACCTAAATAAATCACCAATGTCGGCCAAAATTTGCAAATTCTAATAATAAAAAATATTTAAAAGTTATTTTTAAAATAAAATGTGAACAAATCATTAAAATATACAAATGGAAATTTGTAAACATCAATATATTTTCTTATATTTTATTTTACAATACAAATTAATGAGCATTTGCAAAATCTGATTATTTGAAAGGTGCTAAGTTGTCAATTTTTGTGTGATAATTTTTTAAAGAGGATTTTAAAGATATTTCTTTTATTTTCTTTTGTAGTATAAAAACTAATTTCTAATATTATCTAGTACAAAATAAATTATAAAAGTAAATGACATTGACTTAGTTTGTTTCATATAATAAATTTATAATTTTAAATACTTTAAACATATATTTTTGTATTTTACTTTATAATTCAAAAAATATTATCATGATAATATTTTCAAAATTTGGAGATCTTCAAAAATTTATTTGTAAAAATAAAAATTTTCTTGTATCTAAAGAATTGAATTTTTTGTTTTAAAGATATTTTCTAAAAATATTATCACTTATCATAAAAATTTTCAAAATTTGGAAGTCTTCCGAAATTTTTATTTTTTATTTATAAAAATAAAAATTTCTTGTATATGAAGAATAGAATTTCATTTACTATAAAAATTTTCAAAATTTGGAAGTCTTCCAACATTTATTTATAAAAATAAAAATTTACTTGCATCTAAAGAATAAAATTTTATGTTTTAAAGATATTTTCTTTTCTTTAGTTCTATAGTATAGACGTTAATTTTAATTTTAATTATTATGATAGTTTATAAAGTTTTAAAAAAAGTGAAATTGAATTGATATATCTAATGTAATTAATATTTTTAAAAAGGTTTTAATATTTTAAAAATATTTTTGAATTTTATTTTATAATAAAGTTATTTATCTTGAAAGTTTTCAAAATTCTACAGTCTTCCAAATTTCCTTATTAAAGTCAGAAATATCTGAAAAATATAAATTTTTCTATGTTTTAATATATTTTTATATTTCTATTATATATGATATTATGTTTTTGTATTTAGACTCTACAACTTCCCTATTTGCAAGTTTACACATTAAACTATATAAATTTATTTATTTTATAACATAAACTCCACCATTAAAAATTACTCATCAAGAAGTGGTTGATGGAAAATTTTAAAATGCAACAAAGAATACTTGTTAGAGTTCGAAATGCCAGTATATACAAACCTGAGTCTAAAATGAGAGTATGCATACTTAGAAAAACTAAAACGTAAAAGTCAAGAAATTTTATATCCTTGTCAGCAAATAGTCGGGAACATAGGTAGCCCATAGTTCGGGAACACTTGCATCTAATAGAACAAGAATATAACCATAAAAACATGTTCCATAGAGTTTTTACACACAAGTCCTTTAAATTTACAAAAAAAAATTGACCATTTTATCTCGCCATAAAATTTGCGAAATTTGTAAAATTTGTAAGTTTTATCCCCATATGATTTAGTTTTTCATATTTAGGAGGAAGTCAGGGTTTAAGATCCAAGCTCGGAAAAAACATATCGGAACAATGAGTTCTGGATCTCATAGTATGATATTATATGCTCTAGTGGCAATCTTGGCAGATCTGTTGGAAACACATCCAAAAACTCCAAAACAATTGGCTCTAGCTATTTGTCTTCTGTTTTTGCGTCCACCACATATGCTAAAAGTGGAATACATCCCTTCCTAATCAAGCTCATAGCTTTCAAAGCTGACTCTAGTACAAGGGTTTGACCTCGAGGTTTCCCCATCAAATTATAAGGTTATGCATCCCTTGATTGAACCACAATTTGCTTTTCTTCACGATATACCACTACTCTCTACCTAGTCAACCAATCCATTCCCAGTATAATATCTAGGTTAAAAGTTTTAAGCAAAACTAGGTCTACATCAAACTGCCTACCATCAATCATAATCCGACAATCATAACATATTTTGGAGGCTATGAATATTACTCTAAGTGGAGTAAACACTTTCATGATTACATTCATAGGGACTCGATTTAACTTGGCTTTCAATGCAAAGTTCAACGACACGAAATAAGTACGTAGAAATTAGGGTAAAAAAAACATGAGCTAAAAGATGACAAGCTTGAAAATCATCTGTAATCACCATGTTCACAACTCGTGCTCTGTTGCTGTAGCAGTCTGAATTGTTGTAGCTACTTGCAATTTCTGCTCAACCTGAGTATAGATGCACATGGACTCGCTATTACTGAGGCTAAATCCTAGCCAGTGGATCACTAATTGAAATCCCCCAATCCTAGGTTAGAGACATTTATTTTGTTGACGATCCCTCTATCCACAACTATAACAAGTAAGTCGGGCATTAGGGCAAGCATTCTTATGATGTCCCTCTTCTCCCCAACCAAAGGAAACATCCTGACTCATTCAACACTCATTCGAATGTCGATAGCCACAAATGGGACAATGAGGTGGTACATGATATCGCTGCTCTTGAGCAAGTTATTGAGAATCCATTCTTGGTCTTTGCTTTCGACCTTAGAATCCACCCCGTTTACCCTGACCTAGTGCTCTCTTCTTATCTTGAATTTTGCTGCACTCTACCTTTTCTCGCTCAACACGACGAGAACAATGGAGTATCTTTAAATATTTTTCCATATTAAATGGAGTCAAATTTCCTCTAATTTTAGGCTTTAACCCCTCCATGAACTCATGAGCTAGCTCTTTCAAATATGTCTTAGTTCATGCAACAAATCATGAAAGAGATTGGAATTGCATATTATACTCTGTCACAATCATTTTCACTGCTCTTGTGTAGAGAACTCTACGGCTCTCTTAAACTTCTCACTCAAAGGCACAAAATTTTCGAAAAAACCATCTAAGAATTCTGCCCCCGTCAACCTCACTCCCATATGTGGTAAGGTTTGTCACTCTGTATCCCATCATTTATATTCATTCTCCTTAATATAAAGATAGCATATCTAACCTTCTGCACATTTGTACACCTCAGATAATCAAAGACCTTCTCCATTTGCATTACCCACTCATCCACTATTTGATATTCCACCTCTCCCTTAAAAACTAGCAGTTGCATACCTTAGAATGCTTGCATGTGTTCCCTCTTTTCTCGAAGTTACTGTCTTTGCTTGTCTGTCCTTAACTATTGACCAGTGACATGTATATTATCATTTTTGCTGCCACTCTAGCGATCACCTACTTGATGTGCATTTACCTCAGGATCTCCTATCTGTTGGCCATTTGTTATGACCTCATTGTTGAATGTTCACCAATTTGAACTATTAGCCATTCTGATGTTATAGGATCTAAGGATAATCAGTGTTGGGCTTCAAATAATTATATCATCTCTCAACTCATGCCTTGGTGAATTTCTTGCATAGCACCCAGCATCATTGCATAAACTCAACTATCATAAGGTTCTCCCTCCTCATTTCTTCCATTTAGGATCTATTGTACCACTCAACCCTTCAATGTTATTCCCTTCTACAGTTTTAAGTGGCCTCATCATTTCATTTGCCCTCGATTCACTACCTTCCATTATTGTCTGAACATTGCCCCCTTTTGGTTATTGTCTATAATTATGTCTTTCACCAGTTAGGATATCCTGCATTGGTATCTCAACTCATTCCTTTATGAATTTGGCTCTAACTAAGCGTACTTCTCCATCTATAGCCTTATAGGTTGGGTTGTGAATTTGGTCCTACTAAGTGTTCCTTGAGCTCCCCTATGGGCGCCTTCCCTTTATTCATATTTCCTCTTGATGTCATATCATTTCTACATAAACATTAAGTACTAATGTGGTTGCTAAGTGATGTCAAGGAACAAATAATCAAAGGTCAAAAGGATATTAGGCCAAGTCGCATGCCAGGTCGACTCTGGCATTGACTTAGGTCAAGTCGATACCTAAATCGATTCCAACATTGACTTCAAAAGCCTAAAAATCAACAGTGCTAAATTTAAAACTCCGAGACAGACAAAGTCACAACCGAAGTCGATTCTGCTTGCAACTTAGCTGAAGTCGCAATCCCAAGTTGACTCCAAGTGCAACTTAGATGAACTCAGTCACAAGATTTGAGAATGACAGAGTTAAGTCGCACAACAAGTCGACTCCATTATGCGACTTGGGTGAAGTCGCAGATCAAGTCATCCCAACATGCAACTTGGGTGAAGTTGCACCTTAAGTTGACTCAAGCCTACGACTTAAGTGAAGATCATCATTTCGATATTTTCAAAGCCTATTATTAGGATGTGGAAACCATAATTCAAGAGGCAATGATATTTTTGAGTTGAAGCAAATGTAAAGGGATCTTATCAAGAAACCAAGGAAGACAATACAAACCCAAGTATCATGATAAATGCCAAGGACTAAAATCCCAAAGTGAAGATCAAAGCAATTGGAAGGAGGAGAAAGAAAGGCCAAATACACAATTATATCATCAACAAAGTTTTGAAGTTCCAAGAAGACATGGTCAGTGAAGTCACATTTGAAGTCGACTCCACTTACGACTTAGGTCAAGTCCAAGACTAGGTCGACCTGAGTATCGAACTTGAGTTGAAAGTTGAATGCCGAAGTCGCATCCGAGGTCGACTCCAGCCTGCGACTTTGGTGAAGTCGTATCCAAAGTCGACTCTACTATATGACTTAGAGAAGTCGCATCCTAAGTCGACTCTAAGTGCGACTTAACTCGCAACGGTTAGAAAATTTTTAATGTTAGCACATTAAATGCCCACCACTACCACCAAAAGTTCGAATTTACTTCCCTCTATTTAAGAGACTTCAATTGAACGAGGAAAACAGTTGAATGAATATTGATTGAACTCACCTTCCACTTCTTCTAACATTGAAGTGATCTACGAGAAGCTTTTCAAAAAGAACACTGCATACAACTGCTAAAAGTTGAATTATCTCATCTTCAATTGCTTCTATAAGTTCTTCTCTGTGCTTGAATCTACCTACACATCTGTAAAGTGTAGAAGTCTTATTTATTATTCGATCATTTATTTTTCTACTTGGTTTAATATAGGAGATTAAGACCAAGTGATGACAAAGTAGTGTATGATTTGAGTGAAACTCGTCAACTACTTGTGCTAAGATTATATTAGGCTCTCAGAGCTAGAATTTAGAAGAGAGCAAGTGTTCTAGATTGTATTAAATATACAATAATAGAATCCAACACACAACGAGTGTGTGCTTAGAAGAGCGGAGTAGGGAAGGTTGCCCGGAACACTATATATTGTTGTCTCTTGTGTGGTTTGATTTGCCCAGACCACTTTATATTGTTATCTTTTGTGTGATTTGATTGCTTATATTTTATATTTCATTTGCACCCTCTCATTCTATCTCACTACACATTTTATCAAGGGGATTAAACTTTCAATGGGCTAAGCTTCTAATTACGAAAATAATTTTCAAGAACCCAATTCACCCCTCCCCTCTTAGGTTTTGCCATAAACTCGGGACCAACAAGTGATATTAGAGCAAGTCTTTGAGTCTTTACTAAAGAGATCTTATTAATGACATCCCAATCAATTTTCACTCCTACATTTGCTAAAAGCTAGTCTTTCACAAGGCCACCACTATTTGACGAAAATAATTTTAGTTACTAAAAGTTAAAAATGAAACAACTTTTCATCGCTACTGATATAAATTCTTGGATTGCTATCTAAGATGGAGTTACTTTACCAATCAATGAAAGAGTCTCTACACGGTCTGAAGAAGAAGTTAGGACCGTGAAAAGTAATGTCAAAGCCATGAATTCTCTCTTCTATGTTCTAACAACTGCAGAATATGATAGAGTATCATTATGCCAAACAACCAAAGAAATATGAGATATGCTAACATCTATATACAAGGGGACTTTTCATGTCCAAGAGACGAGAAAAAATATATTAATCGGAGAATTAGAAAGTTTTAAGATGGTAGATACTAAAAATATATCTAAAATATTTACTACATTTTCCAAGATTACTAATATACTAAAGGGTCTTGGAAAAATAATCTCTGAATCTGAACAGGTCATGAAGATCTTAAGGGCTCTACACGAGTTGTGGACTCTAAAGATCACGGCCATTGAAGAGGCAAAGGACTTGAATACTCTAAGACTGGAAGGTTTTATCAGTTCTCTCATGCCACATGAGTTGATAAAGAAAAGAAATGAGAAGCAACACAAAGGCAAAAGAGTCATTGCTTTGAGGGCTACGCAAAGCGCAGATGAATCCATATCATCTTCTCAAAATGATGATGAAGAGATTGTCCTACTCACCCAGAGATTCAGAAAGTTTGTGAAAAAGGGAAGAACTTCAAAGGATTCAAGGAAAGAAATATAAAGGAGAAAAAAAAGGAAATAAATGCTACTGACATGGTGGAATGAGATACGCAAGCTCAATGTCCTGCACCAGAAGAGAACAAAACAAAAGAATGACAAGAGAAGAAATACATAAATGAAAATAGAAAGTTTAAGAAATCTAAAGGAAGAGGAATGTAGGTAAATGAGAGACATGTACAACAAGCAGCTCGTCAAATAAAGATATTGAAGTAACAAATTATGCACGAATATGCTACATAACAAGGATTGAGAAAGAACACGACATGGTCTGTCTCATTGCAACAGAAATTATAGATGGACAAACTGCCTCAATAAATTATACAAGTAGTGAATAGGTAACCTCCAAACTCAACAATTCAAATACCAAATCTATCTACGGCTCTACACATAATTGTTTCAAATGTGCTACATTAGATGAATTACAACAAGCATATGATTCATTATATGATGAAATAAAGAATTTGAAAAATAAATTCATTTTAAAAAAATGACAATGTCATTTAGTTATTATTGTGAATGAAAAGCTAGCTGAAAAGGTCAATTACCTAACAAATGAAAATAATGTTTTAAATGACAAGATGGAAATACTAAAGAAAGAAAATAAGTCATTAAATGAATCATTAGCTAAGTTCTCTAATCTAGGGAAAAGTGTGAAAATATTTTTGAACATGACTAACTAAAATAACAAAAAGGACTTGGATATTCCACATTTTAGAAAGGTGAAAATAATAAATCAAATGCTTCACGGTTTGGTAAAAATCAAACTAAGTCTATATTTTTTAAACCAAGAATGAGTCGTGTTGCTTGAACAAAAAGACCAATCTGGGAACCTTATTCTACATGAATTCCCACACCAAGCCTCCCAAAGTATGCAATTTTTGCAACAAAATGGGCTACAAAATTTATCAATGTAAAATAAAGAAATTATAAGACCATGGTGCAAAGTTGGTTTGGGTACCAAAAAGCATTGAATTTATGCCTTTCAAAGTAGAACAACGTAGACTCCAATGACTTACTAACCCAAATGAACCTATAAAATGGGTACCAAAGAGATAAGCACTACGTGATTTTGTTTTACAGGTATGTCTTAAGGCAAAAGTCAGCTACATATGGTTCATGTACAGTGGCTGTTTAAGACATATGACGGGAGAAAGAGGATTATTCCAAAAAATCAAACATTGTAATAAAGGGACTATTGCATTTAGAAACAATGAGAAAGATATAATAACAGATAAAGAAAATGTTTATAACATTTCCAATGCATGTATTGAGGATGTACTATTTGTTGAATGACTCAAACGTAATTTAATGAGTATTAGTCAATTATGTGACAAAGACTATAAAGTTGTGTTTGAATCTTCTATATGTAATGTTTTTTATGAAACCACAAAATTTTCAACGGCAAAAGATATGAAAATATATATTCGGTTTCTCTTGATAAACTTGATGGAAAATATCTCATAGCCATTGATAATGATTGATGGATATGACATAAAAGACTTAGACACATAAATATGTCAAATATTAAGACCTTGTGGAAAAAGAGCATAGTAGAAGGATTATCAAAACTCAAATATGACAAAGATAAAATTTGCATGGCATGCCAATTATCCAAGCAGCCTAAAATGTCATTTTCCTTCAAAAAGAAAATTTCAACAACTAGGTCACTTGAACTATTACATATAGATCTGTATGGGTCATCCAACATTTTGACTCTTGGAAGAAAAAAGTATGTATTTGTCATTATTGATGATTTTTCAAGATTTACATGGATAATACTTTTAGCTAGCAAAGATGAAGCCTTTTCAATATTTGTTATTGTTTTTCAAATTTGGTACAAAATAAAAAGCAAAATATAATCATATCCATTAGAAGTAATCATGGTCGTGAATTTGAAAACAAACGGTTAATAAAATTCTGCAATGAGAAAGAACTTCATCACACATTCTTTGAACCAAGGACTCCTCAACACAATAGGGTAGTTGAAAGGAAAAATAGAACAATACAAGATATGACTAGAACTATACTAAATGAAGTAAATTATCCAAAAGATTTCGGAGTGAAGCTGTAAGTACAACATGTCATGTACCGAATCGAGTTAGCATAAGAGCAATCTTAAGAAAGACCCTACATGAGTTATGGAAAAATAGAAAATCAAATATTTCATACTTCCGTACTTTTGGTTGTACTTGCTACGTGCTAAATAATAGAAAAATAAACTTAAGAAAATTAGATGTTAAAAGTGATGATGTTATATTTCTTAGATATTTATCAAATAGGAAAGCATATAGAGTTTTCAACAAAAGAAATCAAGTAGTAGAAGAATCAATATATGTTGTCTTTGATGAATTTAATCATAATCTCAAAAAGGAGGATGCGTTAAGTGATGTAGATGACACATAAAAGAATGCTGAAAAGCAACGATTGGAACAATAAGGAGAATTAGAAATAAAGCAAGAGCAATCCACGGATGAAAAGGTAAGTGAAGGTAATAATTCTTACAAACCCTCAAAGGCTCTGAAGTTAAAAAATGATCATCCAAGTGAACTAGTAATTAGTAATGTATATGAAGGAGTAAGAACAAGAAGATCTAGACATAATATTTGTGGAGATTTTGCTTTTGTATCTAAAATAGAGCCAAATTTAATTGACAAGCTCTTAATAATGAAAATTGGGTTTTAGCAATGCAAGAAGAGCTAAATCAGTTTAAAAAAAATCAAGTATGATACCTAGTTCCTAGACCCAAAGATTGCACTGTTATTGACACCAAATGGATTTTCAAGAACAAACTAGACAAAAGTAGACTTGTGGTGAGTAACAAAGTCATACTTGTAGCCAAAGGATATTTTCAAGAAAAAAGAATTGATTTTGAAGAATCATATGCTCCGATGGTTAGATTAGAAGTCATACGTATTCTACTAGCATTTGCTTCTCACATAGACTTTAAATTGTTTTAAATAGATGTGAAAAGTGCATTTTTGAATAGATATCTAAATAAAGAAGTATATGTTGAGCAATCTAAATTTGTTTATAAATTAACCAAAGCTTTGTATGGATTAGAAAAAGCTCTAAGAGCATGATATGAGAGATTAAACAAATTTTTGGCTGATCATAATTTTCAAAGAGGAAAGGTTGATACCTCACTATTTATCAAATATAAGAATAAAGATATACTAATTATTCAAATTTATGTTGATGACATCATATTTGGTGCTACTGATGAACTCTACGTAAAGAATTTTCTAAAATTATGGAGAGTGAATTCAAAAAGAGTATGATTGGTGAACTAAACTTCTTCCTTGGCCAACAAATTAAGCAACTAACTAAAGGCATCTTCATAAATTAGTCCAAATATGTCAAATAAATACTCAAGAAGTTTGGAATGCAAAAGGAAAAAAGGGCAAACACACTCATGAATTCAACTATCAAAATTGACAAAGATGAAAAAGGTAAATTAGTTGAACAAAAGTTGTATAGAAGCGTAATAGAATCTTTGTTATATTTAACTGCATCTAGGCCAAATATCTTGGTCAACGTTTGTATCTATTCTAGATTTCAATTATGTTCCAAAGAATCACATTTAATAGCTATAAAAAGAATTTTTAAGTATTTGATCAACACTACTAATCTAGGTTTGTGGTATCCAAAGGGTTCAACATTTGATCTAATCGGTTACTCGGATGCGGACTTTGCCGGTTATAAAGTAGATAAAAAAAGTATTAGTGGAACATATTAATTTCTTAGAAACAAGATGGTTTCAAGGTTTTCAAAAAAACAAACTAGTGTTGCTCTATCTACTGCGGAAGCCGAATATATTGCCGTCGGGAGCTATTATGCTCAACTACTTTGGATGAAACAACAACTTAAAGATTGTGAGATTGAATACAAAAATATACCCATTAGATGTGACAATACAAGTGCAATATGTTTAACTAAAAATCCCGTACTATATTCTAGAACTAAACACATAGATGTGATATATCATTTCATTAGAGAACATGTTGAGAACTATGACATTTACTTAGAATATGTCAAAATAGAGGATCAAATTGCTGATTTTTTACCAAACCATTAGCTAAAGAGTCATTTTAAAAAATTAAGAATAATATGAGTGTGATTGACATTGATTCATAAATTCGACATATCTGTGTGAAATCTTGCAATTAAAAAGGGGAGGTAGAAAATAAAAAGAATGATGAAAGACCATCCAGATCACACACGGGGGAGGATGTGCCTCTTAGGCAAAGGACGCCATCCAAGAGAGCATGGGAAGAAGCTACAACGTCCATAGGCCAATGGGTCAGGTTTCATGAGGGTAATCCATCCACTTCTGCTCCTAAAGATGAAGGAAATGTGGAATCCAGTGATAGTTTAGATGTGGAAGGGAAGAGGAAAGGTACCCTCACTCAACAAGGACAAGTTTGAAAAATACCTACGGAATACTTCAAAACCAAACGCCAACACAGCAGGTTCTACAGACACTTCTACGAAAGGAAGACCTTTGTGCCTAAAATTATCAACTTCAAATTCTTACAAGAGTACGAGTTTGGAATTAAAGAATTACTAGATTTTCAAGGATGGACTAGGCTATTAAAAGCATAGGATATACCCTGATATAAAGAGGTTATTTTATTACCTATAGGATCAAGAGTATTTAAATACTTATGTCAAGAGAGTAGAAATAAATTTGGGGGTCGGACACGAAATCAGTAAAAGAAATGTCATTGATGGAATCACTAACATTCTAGGAGTACCTAGAGATGATGAACCCCTTCCTGAAGACCTATCCCTTACTCAGATGTACAACCAGCTTACAAATAACAATAAATACCATCCGGGAGTTAAGTTGCTATATTACATAGACTTATCCCCAAGACTAAGGGTCCTACTGCTGCTGATTGCCCACTGGCGGGCGGAATCAACTCAACCCACAGGAGGCCAAACCCTTATGGAAGGTGGCAAACCGGGTCGAGGTTAATCTTCCTTAACTATTTTTGGAAGCTCTTGAGCTGAAGAAGGAAAACCCATGGGGCGTTCTACCATATGACACGTGAATTACCAAGATCTTGGCTCACTACCACGTTGACTAGGAGGGTGAGCCATATGAAGTGCTAAAACCAACAAATGACATCAACCACGACCTTCTAACCCTAATGAAAATAATGTGGAAGCGTTTCGGGCTAAACGGCTAAGAGAGCGAACGGAAAACTAGTTCCAAGACATTCCCGCTCAACCAGAAGTACCGAATGCTCATCTTGAGGGGGAGGATATCCTTATACATGATCCCATTCCATCTCCACACCTCTCGCTCTCGTTTCCTCTACATCACATGGATCATGTTCCCCTCCTGGATCATGGGCAACCGGTCACTTTGCCTGCTCCCTAGAACAACTATCCACATCTAAGGCTATCTTAGAGTATCGATAATAGATGTAGAGTCAGATATCACAGCAGTTGGGAATATGAAAATTACTATGATGGAAATGCATGGTTGATAGGATAAGATTGATCAAGTGATGACAGCGATAAAATACCAACTTGCCTCAGGCAGTCATCATGGCAGACCCATTCCTAACCTCCCAGGCTTTGATCTGTATTGGGGCAAGTCGGTCAGAGCTGAACCCACTGTTCAGGCTCAATCGTCCCCATTCTCATTAGCCTGCACCCGTCCTATCCCTCCATCCTATCTCATTTCGGCATTTCAATTTCATAAATCTCACTTTCTATACATTCCTTTTTGATGCCTTGACAAAAAGGGGGAGAGAGAACCTAAGTTCATTTTTGGGTTCAATAAAATGTAACTTGAATCTTTCTGTATATTTTGAATGTTTTTTAATATATGTGAACTCGAATGAAATTTTTGTTGTCTTTGTTGCAAATTATATGATTTGGAATGAATATGCTTACTTTGTGAATGCAATGATATGTTACTTGAATGAAATCTGTCATTTCTATGAAATCTTGTGCAACCAACATAATCTGTCAATGGAATTCAATACAAAATGTTAAAAAGAACATGACATACCCCTTATATGATAAAAATGAAAGGTTTATCTCAAATTGGTTTTGTCAATTATTGAAAAGGGGGAGATTGCTGAAACTTGAGGCAAATTAAGCACAATCCATATTTTGATGATTAACAACTCAATTTGAGAATCATTTATGTACTAATGTGGTTGCTAAGTGATGCAAAGGTACAAATAATCAAAGGCCAAAAGAATATCAGGCTAAGTTGCATGCCAAGTCGACTTTGGCATCGATTTAAGTCAAGTCAATACTTAAGTCGACTCCAGTATCGACTTCAAAGGCCTAAAAATCGAAAACACTGAAATTGGGACTTCGAGACAGACAAAGTCGCAATCCCAAGTTGACTTCAACTGCGCTTGGGTGAACCCCGGTCAAAGGATTTGAGAATGACAAAGTTAAGTTGCACAACAAGTCGACTCCATTATACGACTTAGGTGAAGTCATATATCAAATAGACCCCAACATGCGACTTGGGTGAAGTTGCACCTCAAGTTGACTTAAGCCTTCGACTTAAGTGAAGATCATCATTTAGATATTTTCAAAGCCTATTATTAGGATGTGGAAACTAAAATTCAACAGGCAATGATATTTTTGAGTCGAAGCAAATGTAAAGGGATCTTATCAAGAAACCAAGGAATATAATACAAAACCAAGTATCGTGATAAATGTCAAGGACTCAAATCCCAAAATAAAGATTCAAGCATTTGGAAGGAGGAGAAAGAAAGGCTAAGCACACGAGTAGATGAAGACATATGGTCGATGAAATTGCATTCGAAGACGACTCCACTTGCGACTTAGGTCAAGTCTAAGACCAAGTTGACTTGAGTATGGAACTTGATTTGAAAGGTTAAGGCCGAAGTCGCATCCGAGGTCGACTTCAGTCTGTAACTTCGGTAAAGTCGCACCCAAAGTCGACTCCACTTTGCGACTTAGAGGAAGTCGCATCCCAGGTCGACTCCAAGCGCGACTTGGCTCGCAATGGTTGGAAAAATTTGAATGTTAGCACATTAAATGCGCGCCACTACCATTAAACGTTCGAATTCACTTCCTTCTATTTAAGAGACCTCAAGTGAACAAGGAAAAAAATTGAATCAACATTGATTGAATTTGTTTTCTACTTCCTCTAACATTTAAGTGATCTACAAGAAGCTTTTCAAAAAGAATACTGCATACAACTAGTGAAACCTGAACTGTCTCATCTTCCACTGCTTCAAGAATTTATTTTTTTTTTGCACTTGAATTTGCCTACATGTCTTTAAAGTGTAGAATTCTTATTTATTATTTGATCATTTATTTTTTCACTTGGTTTAGTGTTGGAAATTACGACCAAGTGAAGGCAAAGTAGCATATGATTGGAGTAAAATTCGTCAATTACTTGTGCTGAGATTATATTATGCCCCCTAGAGCTAGAATCTAAAAAAGAGCAAGTGCTCTAGATTGTATTGAATATACAATAGTGGAACCCAAGATACAATGAGTGTGTGCTTGAAAGAGTGAAGTAAGAAAGGTTGCACGAACCACTATATATTGTTGTCTCTTGTATGGTTTGATTGTTTGTATTTTATATTTCATTTGCTCCCTCTCATTCCATCTGACTATAAGTTTCATCAAGGGGATTAAACTTTTAAGAGCTAAGATTTTAATTAAGAAAAGAATTTTCAAGAACCTAATTCATCCCTCCTTCTTGGGTTTTGCCATAAACTCAGGACCGATAAAGACCATGCGCACATACTAACATTGATAGTTTCTACCATAGTAAAACTTATCTATTTGAATTTTTTATTTTTAAAATTATTAAGCTAAGTATATTATTCATAAAAAAATTTATCATTTTTTAAATATGTATATTTTTTTTGAAGTTTAAACATAGGAGTATTATTACCATAATATGTGTTGTTTAAAATTCAAAAAATATACATACAAAATGATAAGTCTTGATTTATAAAAAAAATTTCAACAAAATTTTTATGATTTGAATGTTATAAATTGATACTCCAACCCACTTGCTTACCCTCCCACATTACCCTAGTATAAAAAAGATAAATTCATGCTACAACCCATTCCTGTATGCGCATTATTGTATTAATAACTATATCTAGAAAATAAATTACATTTTTAAAAATAAATTATCTAAAGCAATATTCTTGTAATTTACATAAATAAATTAAAACATATCGATTATATAATTTTATTTTAAAAATAAATTATAAATGATTGTTTCAATTAATTGCATATTAAACATTTCTAATTTATATAATTGTGACATATATATATTTGTGAATAATATTTTAAGTTTTTATTATTAGATTTTTTATATTAATAGATCTATTATTTTGTATATTTGCATTTTTTACACATATTTATTTTGAAAATAAACAACATAACTTTATTTATTTTGCAAAAAATGTGAACGTACTGATTCATTTTAAGATATGCCAACCATGATTTTGAAATGAACCATATTTTAAATTTAGTAATATAATATCAATTCAAATAAAAATTAAAGTAATCAATTTAGTAGATAATTGTATTTAATAGAATTTTATAAGAAAATTTATTAAAATTACAAAATAATGTTCTAATAATGATTAAATTATAATTTAGGTTTAAATAAACTAAAAATATGTATATAACTTTTTGGGACTTTTATGTAAATTAGTTTTTATGTGCATTATCCATAATATAATTTCGACATATCAACATGCACGCAAATATAAAAATAAATAATATTAAATAAAATAATAACTTTTTTTAAAAATAAAGAAATATAAATATAAAATAACCTATTCCACTAATAATTGTATTAAATAGAAAGATTTAATTTAATTTGAAATAAAGACAAACAAAACTAAAATTGATTACTTTTTTATTAAGTGCATATTAACATTAAAATATCTTTTTGTAATTACATATAAATAAAAAATATATATGATTTTAATAGCATCCAAATTTATATAGTTGGTGCTTTTTTTAATTATATTCATACAATATAGAACAATCTCTCACGAGATACAATCTTGTGCATGTGATAGACCAATTAATAGACTTTAAATAAAAGTGAATATTTATTTACATCAAATTTAATCTATATAAAATTATCAATTTAATAAATATTTATATCAAATAAAAAATTTATAAATTTTTTTAAAATTTTCTCAATTTTTATGATTCAAATCAATTTTAATTGAAGATTAAAAAGATAAAAAATTATTAATTTTAAATTAAGTTTATTTCTACACTAATTATGGATTAATCAATTTAATAAAACTTATATTAATTTTAATTATGCATTTTATAACGCAATTCTTTAATGTTGTCTCTAATTTTTGTTTTTACAAATGATTTAAATCGAAGATTTACATAACTAAATCTATCAAAATTCAAAGTAAATTTTAAATTAAATCAATATAAAATCATCAATGTAATAATATTTGTCATAAATACAAGTTTTATAACAAAAAATTAGTTTAAAATTTAAAATATTGTTTATTTAATTGAAGCCATTTATCATTTCACTTATATGTATATATGTATTTAATGATTTGGTTAGTAAATGTAATGTACTTAATTATTTACTTCTATCTGTTATGCTCTTAGAAATTTAGTCACACGTTTTTTATTATTTTAAATTTTTGAATTTTAAAATTTTATGAATAAACGTATAGCAATGTACCTCAGCCACAACATGCATTTAAATGAGAAGCATGCTTCAAGAAATGCGTGAATGGTACCAAGTCTACATGATTTTGGAGGTACCATGAGTTTTAATTTTTAAGAGCGGATGATATTTTTAGCTTGCAAATTATAAATTTATAAAACTTTTATGTATTAAATTCTAAACCTCAATGTATAGCAATTTTCATTAACTATTCAATTGCATAAAAAAATTTCATAATCTTTTTAACTTGAAACTAAATAATCATATGGTAATGGACTCAAATAGGCTCATAAGTTAAGGAATTAATATAAAACTCTTAAATACAATTTATAATTAACTGGGCTGAAAACAAAAAAGACAAATATATACAAAGTTGCAAACTATACGCTTATCACTGGGGTTATTTGTTAGCCCATTAAAATTATTTTTGTGCATGAAATCACTAAAAAAATTATTGCATGTGCACGTTTGGTTATTGCATTGTGGGAGCACCATAATTTGGTGTTCCATCATCCTCCAAGAACAGATGGCTGCTGCGGGTGATTTACCCATCTCTTGTTCCGATATCGATAGTGGATATTTTAGCCATTGGAGCCTACCAAAAGGATGATAGTAAAAAACTCCTTATAGATTAGAAGCTATTTCGCGAGTATTCAAGTGTTGAAACAGGCGCAACGGTTTTCACAGCTGCTAAAAGTGTTGAGATGTCAGATTTCATGGGGTTGCTATTATTGCAAAAGATTGAATTGAAGAAGATGGTTGTGTAAAGTGATTGGATGTGAGATGGTGCATTTGTGGGTTTGATGGTGATGTGCCAAATCTATAGAGAACAACATTGAAGAAGATGCTACTGGGATGCCAAATCTAAAGACGAACACCATACTAGATTCTGCATCACATTGTTCATGTTTCAAATCCACCCATCTTTGGTGCGTTTGAGAAAGGGGATAAGGAGGATGAAGTGCGTGTCATAGTAGTTGCTGGCTTGACGCCCCTTCCGAATATTTTGATTTCAAAAATGCCTCATGCAATCCAAACCATTCAACAAAAATAGATGATAGATAGAGGACTTTCTCGAGAAAAATGTAGGAAGGGCTTCCACCGGGTTGGCCACCACATAAGTATGCAGTTTTAGTTTACTTGGCTTACTAGAAATTTTTTAGATTTTTTAGCTTATAAAATTCCATGCAAAAATACTTATTAATTCTTTTTTAAAAGAAAATTACTTATTAATTCAAATTACTTACCAACCCACGGGAACCCTTTCCTACAAATCTCTCATGCGAAGTGGCATATCCACCATGTATTTTTCCTAAGAGCCGAGAAGCTGTCCTCACATTTTTCTCGGGGGAAGTGGCATATCGATCATACATTTTTTTTACGGTTTAGATTGCGTAGAGTATTTTTGAAAATGAAAATATTATGGAGGAGGCATCGAAGAGTAGCTTTTCTCACAAGCACTAGAGAACATGTTTCTCCCCTCTCTCCAGCATCTCGTGTCCTAGTCGTTTCTGCACCACATCGGTTTCCTTCTCTTCATTGTCATTCTCTCTCTCCTTCTCCCTCTCAATTTTTCCACGGCTCTCTCTCCCTCTCCAGTCTCCCATTCGGGTTATTAATCATTGTTTCTTGGATGCCACCATGGCAGGATTTGTTTTCCTCTTCTTTTCCTTTCTCTCTCCCCGCTCCAGCAATCGATCTCCATTACAGACATCTTTAGCTATTTCCATAATCCAATTCGTCCCCCTGTCTTTCTCCTCTCCTCTTGGTGGGTGTGTGATAAGAAGCTGACGAAGCCAAAGATGGGCCACATATAAAAGGTTGGAGCCATCCCCATATGCCATTATCAAAATATAATTCTGCCTCCTGTCTATCGATGGGTTCGAACCCAACCAGTAGCTCACCATCGATGAGATCTTCAAGGGTTGAGGAATAGCATTGGAGGGAATTTCAAGGTTTGAATTCCTTCTACTTTCTTATATCATTGAGCAACCTCTGCATTTGGATAGAATATGTTATTTTTTGAATGGAAGGTGTTTGACCGATTGCTTGATTCAAAATTTGCAAAAGCTTTTATCCTTTGCTATTGGTAATAGATGATGCACGCACTACAAGTTCTGTGGTTCCTAGTTTGTATGTATCATATCATGAAACAAAATCTCTTATGGATTCTGAAAATATATTAAAAATTGTTAATGCTAGGGCGTCCTCTGTAAGCGACGCGCTGCAGCGGAGCCCAAGTGTAGTGAGAAAGGAGCAAGGGTTGCTAGGGCGTTTCTCCAAAAGCGACACGCTACACCGGAGCCCGGATGTAGTGAGAAATGGGCAAGGGTTGCTAGAACGTCCCCTCAGAAGCGACACGCCACAACAACGTCTGGTTGTGACGAAAAGTCAACAAAGGTTCAAATTCCTTTATGGACATGGTTTAGGGAAAACGGTGATATCAAAATGTAAGGTACATTTTGCCTCGTGGAATGTTGGGACTCTTTTAGGGAAAAGTATGAAAGTAGTAGATGTTATGAGAAAGAGAAAAATTAATATAGCATGCCTTCAAGAGACTAGTTGGAAAGGAGAGAAGGCTAAAGAGATTAATATATTCAAATTATGGTATATAGAAAAGGATGATAATAAA
>JAXCLR010000092.1:24499093-24522951 GCA_035584095.1 Annona squamosa
ATGTGTATTAGCTTAGTAAGATAATTTGGGCAAATTTATAAAATCATTTAATTGGAAAAATCATAAATATATAACTACAACTATATTTTAAAATACGGGGAATAAGTAGACTATCATATTTAGATGAATTAAAATTAAGATGATAATATCGAAATTATTTATCAATGAAATTCGTACTTGAAATACATTACAGGAACACTGGACTTTCATGCACCATCGGAGCGCCTGTTATGGTGCTCCATTTTCCCCAAAACGACAGCAAGCATCCCGTCTTCTCCAAGCCGACCAAGCTATTACTGTCGACCATCAAGCAATCGAAGCAAGCTTTCGGTCTTCTCTCCGATTATAGCACGCCCAAGTTGTCGATTTAAGCCGCTCCACCATCTTCCCCCAAAACTGGTGACATCCTATGCATCAAACATACAACACTTATTTCTGGCCACCAATCTCCACCGGGCAGAAATCATCCCTGCATTCCAACCAGATTAATCTTTAGCATCTCCATTTGCGGGTCACAAAAAGCATCAAAACTACCAGCCGCTCCCTTTAATTTCAGCAATCACCAACAGCCATGGATGATTCGGTGCTGCAACTCATCTCACTGACCCACCAAGTAGCAACTATGCATTGGCCGAAAATCAGCAGCTCTGGCCACCAAATCGAAACCCTGCATCTGAAGATTAGCAACCACTAAATCAAACCGAGCAGGACCTCTGATCATTTTCACCACCCAAATCCAACCATCAATCATCCCCTTTTGCCGCAAAAAACCCATCACAAACCACCGCATCCACCATCTTCCCCAAACCAATGAACAATCATTGATGCCATTTTTACCGCCCCAGCCAAATCAGCAGCCAAAGCACCAAGCTATTAAAAATTGACAACCATGATAAATTTCAGCCATGAAGCTCTCCGTGGAACCGTGGCCATCAATTTTCCTATAGCAATACCCATCTCCAACTCGAACCATTTCTCTCTGTCCCCTCCCTTTCTACCGTCACAGCCCAGCTACCTCTCGTCTCTTCCGTTATCTTACCCATCGCGGGGTCACCGGCGTTTCTTTCTGTTGCCTCTCAGATTCCGTGTCCTCCTCCCTCTCTGGTTTTTTCACTATCCCTATCCCTGTTTGTCTCTCCCCTCCATTATCGGAGTTGTTGCCTCTTCCATCTCCATTCTCCAGCCATCATCGGCTGCTATTTTCGCAGCTCATCTTCGACCTTGGTGTCCAGCAACGTGCCTGGACGACGTGCTCCTGCTCAAAAATGAAGGACAAGGATGAATGGTTTCAAGGCCCTCATATGAAAAGGATAGCTGGAAGATGGTTCATTGAATATTTATGTTCGATCAGGCATAACAACCAAGCATTATCACCATAATCAGTAGAAGAAAAAAAAAGAGCATGGATGATGATTGGGAATTATGCTACGATGATGGGTTTCTTTATAAGAGGAGGCTAGATCTTCACAACAACGGGCTTTCGGGTGTGCTCCCAACAGACATTGCACTATTGGAGCAGCTCCCTGAGTTGCATGTCGCAGGCAATGAGATGGGAATCCCACATCGGATTCCACGATGGAAGGAGGGTTCCTCACACATCTATAAAAAGGGCCTTCCACTCATCCCAAAAAAGAAAGCAACATCTCTCCCAACACTTGAAGTAGGACCCATTTAGGTGGGACCTTTGCCAAGTGGGAAAAAGCTCTAAGGGCTTGGATTGCTTCTCAAAAGAGTGGTTTTTCAAGCAAGAATTGGGGTAAATAAATTTTTTGTTAATTATAGTTTTTTAATGCTTTGTAGTTGTTAATTTTAGATTCGAAACATTTAGCCTAGATTTACCACTTTATGCATTGTAATTTTCAAATTAATTTTAATGCAATATTCATTCCTATTTCCGTAGATTAAATTTTATTTCTATAGTCTTTAATAACTGTCTTAATTTAGATTTAATTTTAGTTAATTACAATTTCTCGTCTCCTCTTTCTCTTTCTTCCATATCTGCCTTCTCGCTCTTCTTTCTCTTTCTAATTTTCTTTTTTTTCCATCTCTAACTTTTTTTCTCTCTCTCTAATTTCTTCTCCTTTCTCTCTAATTTCTTTCTCTCTCTTCTCTATACCCTCTTTCACTTTTCTCTTTGCCTTAAAATAATTCAAAACTATATAGCCTCTCTGTGGATTCGATCCGACTCACCGTTATTCTACACTACACCTGCATAATGGTAGCTTTAATGTGTTTCAGTTAATTTTAATTAAACTGATGATCATAGTGCTCTTAACGACAAGCACTTGGTGCGCATCAATTTCCCACTTTGCAAGCCAATTGTGTACAAACATAGATAGATTCTGGACATTAGTTTAGCAGGTGTAGCTTGTTGTTATCAAATCAATGCAAATTAGAGTTAAAGATAAGTTTGAAGTTAACCTAATAAATGGTTAAATTTTGTGTCTCTTTTGACGTTGCTTTGTCAAGGAAACACTTATGCTTGTTGGAAGGCATAATTTGGTTTGCTTGAATCATCTTCATAAAAATTAAGTTGTTATTTTACGTGGCCTAGGTTACTTTTATGACTTCATCAGACACCTATCAAGGATTAGCACCTAGTTTATTAGTAGCTAAATGCCTCAGGCTGTTAGTAGGACTTGTGGTTTCAAGTCCAGAAGCGGCCAGTTAGTGCTAAAATAGCCAGAGGCTACTAACCTTTTTAGAGGTGTATCTGTTTGTTGACTCATATTCCGTTTTCATTATTTTCTATTTTATTAAATGTCCTTCAGTCCAGAGAAGAAGAAAGAATGTTTTATCTTAATAGTTCGAGGTCTTTTGTCCATGATTGAGGGCTGTCATAAACTAGGCCAGGTGATCGAATACATTATCAATGTAGATTTTCATTGATTCTTATTTTCTCCAAAATTGATTTTCATTACTTCCTAATTTTCCAAATTTGATTTTCTAAATTTTGCTACTTGGATCTTTCCATCGGAGAGAGGAAAAATGAACAAGGATTTCCATCTAGATGGTTACTCGTGGATGCTTTGATGATTTGATTTGTGTAGTTGTGTTGCCATTTACTCCAAATATTTTGTGCATGATAATTGCAATTTGAATATCAATTCTTAGGAAGAGTAGTGCAAATTATTTGTTACCTCACTAGTATGTTCACAATACACTAACGGTTTCACTTTGACAGTTTATACATAGAAACCTTGAATTTTGATGTCTGCTAAGAATGATAGTTGGTGGAAGGTTGCCTCCATTGAGATGTATAAGTTTCCGTTATTAGTTTCTCTTTGTTGGTGCTATATTTGAGATGAATTATTACAATGTACAGAACTTTGGGGACTCTTGGCATGAGATTTATGAAATTTTTTTAATATGAGCATTGTACCTAAGGAAAATATTGAGGTCATTGCACAGAGTATCGGCATCAATAATTTATTACCAGATGTTGCACATGCTCTTGCTCCTGATGTGGAATATCAAGTTCGTGAGATCATCTAGGTATTTGGTTCTAGCTAATTTGTTCTAATTATTTCTATTGTAGTCATCATTGTTGGCAAATTCTTATAACGGCTGACTAGGTTTAAGAGAAAAACATCATGGTTCTTGCAAAATTGCAAACTATCTATTAACTTCACCTGTGTCTTTTGGGTGTTTCTTAGCCTTCTATGACCTTTTAATTTGAACTAACTTCTCTTGACTAGTGCAGTTATTTATTTTCTTGCACATTATCAAACCACCTAAGCCAGGTCACTTCATCTTTTGCATTATAATCATACCCAACTGGTTGGGGTTGGCTGGTACCTATATTAGTTGAGTTATGCCATCAATATGTTGTATGTCATTCCCTCAGTTGAAATGAGAGGTCATTAGGACATAAATGGTGATCTTTGTTATGCCATCAATATGTTGTATGCCACTGCCTCAATCAAGTTATGCCATCAAGGGTGATCTTGAAATTGCCGCTCTTAATCATTGTAAACTTTTTCCTTGTGTTTGGACATAAATAATTATAAAATTTTTCTTTGACAGTTTTAGGTTGGTAAAGAATTGTTTTGGTGCATGCAACCATTTTATCTGTTAGGATATATTTTTAATCTTCTTTACGTGCTTGGATGTCTTCATTTCTATTATTTTCATAAGAAGTCTATGAAAACTTCAAGCATTAAAGTGTTGGAATATGTTTAGCATTTGATTCTACAGAGATGCATTTGAGTGGTTCAGCTATTGCCAATTTGTACACAAATGTGGTTTGTATTTGTTTTTCAGTTAGAAGTACCTCTAGCCCACATTTATTTATATGCATGAAAGAAAGAGGTGCTACACTGCTATTTATTCACAATGTGGTTTGTATGTTTTTTCAGTTTACAGTACCTTTGGCCACATTTATTTATATACAACATATCTTGGAAGTTCTGGTTCCAAAGCTCTTTGATTTTGCAGTTCATCTTTGTTTATTTGTAAGTAATTTTTTAGATGGTTTGTAGAGTTGATTGTTGTCAAGATGGAATAGATAAAAGCTTTTATTTTCCTTTTTTGAATATTTTTTTCTTATTTTGCCTTATTTATTCTTGTTGCGTGTGCTTGTAAGGTAAGCAGGTAGGCCAGCATTGGAGGAGGGCGAGTTCTACAGTCCTGATCTTGTTGGCATGAGAGTTGTTCTTAAGGTTCAAATAGATTATGGAAGCCAAATTCTATTTCTTTGTTAAGCTTTAATAGCATATTTGTATGCTTTTAACAGAAAGACAAAAGGAGTATCAGGGGGTGGCTGATGAAGCAGTTAACATAGCTTGTTCGAATTTGCATCCATTGCTTTCCTACTGCTATTGATATACTCTTTTTTTGAGAAACAAAAAAGAAAAAAAAATTTTGCATATTGTTCTCAAAATTCTTTCATGATTACTATTGAGCTATTGTTGTTGGCTTTTCTTTCAAAATAAATCAATGCATTGCTATCTTTCATACAGGAAAATTGGTGGGCACCGTTGTTAATGTTTTCAACTCTGGGGCAAGTGATCTCTTACAAGTGATGCTTAGTTCAACAGAAGGGGAGTTTGACCACCATAGTTCATTGGAAGCAAAAAGGGATGCACCACCAGCCCTTATTTGAGTTCCTTTTGTTGAAGCTATTGTTCTAGATGTTGACCTCAACAAGAGAGAAATGCAGATTACACATTCTGTTGGTGGCTAGAACAACCCAAGCCATTTAACAAACAACCCCACTGCTGGTGGCTGGAACTTCTCAATACAGCATGCACATCCATCCTATATTTGTATCTTTTTATTAGTTGCACTTAGTTGTTTTCTTCACTTTTAAATGTATCTTTCGGGTAGAATGCAAATGACAATTTATCTTCACTTTTAACCCTTTATCTCTCGACAACCAATTGAAGTTCTGCCTTTTTGATACAGAGTTCAGGGTCATCCTCTGTGCGTACCAAAACCTACAAATTTAGCCTCAACTATTGAGCTTTTCATTCAAACCTAAGAACAGGAGGCAGTAGATTACTGTCAAGTTTTTAGAATATTGAATGATTGGTTGACAAGTGTTGCATTTGATCCGCTAATTTTTTAGAACTTTTCTAACTTGTGATTAATAGATTACTTTGTTTAGATTAACTAATACCTTCTCTTCATGTTCCTTAATTCTTGTGTTGTTTTCCAGGCCAATACGCAAAGCTTATAACATTTTGGTTGACGCATTTGCAATACCAGGAATGGTGGAGGAAGCCAAGACTGTATTCAGAAGCATGAGACGAGATAGGTACACATCTTTATTTTAGAGGGCACAGGATATTGACAAGATTTTCAGTCTACAAAAGGCATGGCCTTGTATGATAAGTCAGATAATAAATTTATTGTATTGGCATTAATTATATGATTGTTTTTGGACTCAAAAAATAAGAGGTCAAATTTTCCTATTGTTTGCTTCTGATAATAACGCAGATACTTCTTCCTTCCTTCCCTTGTTTATTCCATATTCACTATTTAAACTTTATTTCTTATCTAGTGCTAGAATACAAACCCTCAGCTGTCTTTATTTTTTGGAAATTTTTTTTCTGAAATTGCTGTAATTTTTTCAGTTTGTTTTTTTTTTTACTTTTTTTTGGGTGCCATGTTAATTACTAGAGGACAAAAAATGCCTTCCAACTTATTAATTTATTTCCTATGCTTTTGGCAGGTGCAACCCCGATCTTTGCTTTTATACAACATTGCTATCTGATTATGTCAATGCATCTGACATGGAAGGAGATGAAATATTTTTTAAACGGCTCAAACAAGATGGGTTTGAACCCAATGTTGTGACCTACGGGACACTAATAAAGGGATATGCCAAGGAAAGAAACCTTAAAAAATGATGCAGATATATGAAGAAATACGGATGCAAGGCCTTGATGGCAACTAAACCATCTTCGTGACTATCATAGATACACATGGAAAGAATGGTGATTTTGAAAGTTCAATTATATAGTTTAAAGAAATGGAGTCGCGAGGATTTCCCCTTGACCAAAAAGCAAAAAAATATCCTCCAATCTTTGGCAAAGACTACGAATGAACAGAAGGAAGCAAACGATCTTATGGGCAATACTGTGGCTGATCTCAGCAAAGAGAACATTAATCATATTTCTAAGCCTGATTATGATCATGATGCAAGTGATGATGATCAGGATGATGGTAGTGACAAGGAAGATGTCTGGAATGAACCAGAGAATTTCATTTAATATCAAGAAATGCAAGGCGGTTCTAAAATTATGATTGGCTTTTCCGTGTCTACTTTATATGATTCAAAAACAACAAATTCTGATGATGTATGAAATCAGTTTTGTAGCTATAAATACATTCTTGTATGAAATCAACACAACGGCATGAGTTCTTTGATAATTGTTAATGATAGTTTCATCCACATGGGATGCGAGCAAACCAAAGCACACCCAACAAATTGCTTCAATGTGGGGTGAGGCATGATTCAGAAATCTTGCCCAAGATTACAAAATATGCAGAAATAAATTCCAATTTTGATCCATGTGCAATTGTCTAAGCATCACCTACCTCATGAGTTCTCGGGACTATTAAATAGAATTGAATCAACAAGAAGGGCTTCTTTGATAAAAATATTAACACAGAAACATGTGATAAAATGAAAAATGAGTGGAGTTTTTCTTTACTCTACAATTTTTTCCTTTTATCATAGTAATTTAACTTTTTGTGTTTCCTCCTTTCTACGTTTAGTCTCCAAATTCCTTAAGATCTAGATCACTGGATGTTGATTTTAACATCTTAGTCAACCATGTCAAGACCCTATAAATATCATCTACCTGTGGATGCCTCTAATCTAAAGAATGGAACTCAGACACCTCATCATTCACTTCTATCAAAGTACACCTCGGTAGCTTACGAATAATGGTATCTCTCATCACTGATTTCAACCTTGCTACGTCTGCCCATCTTCAAGTCACCATAAATATTTGCAAGCACCACAAGATTTGCTACATTTTGTGGTTCTTTAATCCGTGGGTGAGCATTGACAAAATATTTTAAAACTGTGTGCAGATAGACTTCATGCCTCCATTTGGTCTTTAATCAACTAAATGGGCCAAGAATAAAAAAACAAATATGCTTAAAAATAAATTTTATGTAGACTCACCCCATAGATATGACTAATATAATTTTGATTACTATGATATTTTAGATATTTATGATTTAAAAGGATTTGAAAATAAAATAAGTGACACAAGTATAAATTAACTAAAATTTTAATCATTTTGAGTGGAGATTCGTTTAAGATAATTCTATAAATAAACTTAGAGACAACATTGAATTTTTTAATAAATTCACTATTGAATACAAAAATGCATTCAATCCATAATTTTATATTGATTTGATTTAATTTAAATCAATAATATGATATTAACAATATATAATAATGTAGATACAAATTAAGTTAATCAAAGTAATTATTTTCATCTAATTTAAAAATATTTTTGTTAACCAATCTAAAAATATTTATTTATTAAATTAATTTTAAAAGTTGTGTTTTAAAATTATTTTTATTTAATTATTTTAATTTAGAGTATAGTAGGTGTTGTTAGATGTAATCTTAGTTATTGCATTTAAAGAGATAAGTGTAACTTGCGCTCTAAACATCTCGACCTAAAATTAATTAAAAGTACTTATTTTTATTTTGTTAATCATTTAGATTAATTTATTTCAGTTGTATTTCTAAAAAGCCATACATAATAATTATTATAGTTTTATATATTTATTTGAAATTTTATTTCATTCAATTTAAATTAATTATTATTTTTAATTATAGCCTTATATTTATTTATTTTTTAATTATTTACTACAAATTTTTCATAGAAATTACCTAAATAAATAAAATAATTTTTAGGATAATATAAATGATGTTAAATATAATAAGTAGAATAATATTTTTATAAACTATCAAGATCAGGATCATATAAAATAGATGTTTTGTAGAAGTGGGCCTAAGAGACTTGGTAAAAGAGAGGTTTACATAATATAATTTTCTTTGTAAGAATATTCATTGAATTTAATTTTTATTATTAAATAATATAGATATTTTTTAAAAGTAATTAAAAGTAATTTTTATATGTTTATATTATTAAATCTAAATTATAGTTACATATTTATTTATAATTTTATTTTATTTTATGTAAATTAATTATCAAAAATTAGATATTGTTAGATGCAGTTAGATATTGTTAGACGTTGTTAGCTTAATGTGGATTTTATTAAATTGTATTATCTGAGTTTCAAATTTCGTAATTAAAGTATAAATGACCTTATAAGGGGCCTATGATCATATTATGGGTGTTAAATTAGAAATAACTTATTAATTTCAAAAATTAAATACGGTTAGACGTGGTTTGACATGGTTAAATTAAGGTGATTTCATTAAATCGTATTATCTGGGTTTCGAATTCTGTAATTAAGGTATAAATGACTTTTTAAAGGCCTATGATCATATTACAAGTGTTAAATTAGGATTAACTTTTTAATTTCAAAAATTAGATGTGGTTAGATGTTGTTAGATGCAGTTAGATGCAATTAGATGCAGTTAGATGTGGTTAGATGTTGTTAGACGCTGTTAGATTAAGGTGGATTTCATTAAATCGTATTATCTAGGTTTCAACTTTTGTAATTAAGATATAAATGACCTTATAAGGGCCCTAAGATCATAGTACAGGTATAAAATTAATTAGGACTCCAAGAAACACAAGATTTGGGCTTTTAAGGATAGAACAATAAAGATTAAATCAGTTTACTAACCCAAATGGACCCATAAAATGAGTACCAAAGAGGTAAGATTTATTTGTTCATTTTTTAGATATGTTTCAAGGCAAAGGCAAACAACATTTGATTCATGGATAGTAGTTGTTTAAGGCATATGACTGGAAAAAGAAGTTTATTTCATAAAATCAAGCCTTGCAACGACGGAACTGTTGCCTTTGGAAATAACGAGAAAGGTAAAATTAAAGGTAAAGAAAATATTTATAGTATTTCAAATGCATGTATGGAGGATGTTTTGTTTATTGAATGACCCAAGCATAATCTAATGAGTATTAGCCAATTATGTGACAAAGGATATAAGATTGTGTTTGATTCATCTATATGCAATGTATTTGATGGAGAACATATCATGTTTAGTGGAAAAAGACATGAAAATGTATATTTGGTTTCACTTGATGAACTAGATGGTCAATGTCTAATAGCCATTAACAATGATATATGGGTTTGGCATAAGAGGCTTGGACATATAAACATGACAAACATAAAGACCCTATAGAAGAAAAGTTTGGTAGAAGGATTGCCAAAATTGAAATATGACATAGATAAAATTTGCAAGACATGTCAATTATCAAAACAACCTAAAATGTCTTTCTCTACCAAAAAGGAGATTTCCACCACTGGGCCACTTGAATTGCTACACATGGATCTGTATGGGCCATCCGACATTTTAACCATTGGTGGAAAAAAGTATATGTTTGTAATAGTTGATGATTTCTCAAAATCCACATGGGTAATTCTCTTAGCTAGCAAAAATAAAGCCTTCTCTATGTTTGCAACTTTTGTAAACTTGGTGCAAAATGAAAAATAAAGTATTATTATGACCATTAAAAGTGATCATGATTGTGAGTTTGAAAATAAATGATTCATAAAACTATGTAATAAAAAAGGAATTCACCACGCATTTTTTACACCAAGAACTCTATAACAAAATGAAGTAGTTGAAAGAAAAAATAGAACCATACAAGAGATTACTGGAACAATACCAAATGAGAGTAAATTATCCAAGAAATTTTGATGTGAAGCTGTACGTACAACTTGTCATGTGTTGAACTGAGTTATCATTAGAGCAATCTTAAAAAAGACCTCATATGAGTTATAGAAAGATAGAAAACTAAATATTTCATATTTTCATGCTTTTGGTTGCACATGTTATGTTTTGAATAATGGAAAAACCAACTTGAAAAAACTGGATGCTAAGAGTGATGAGGCTCCTTGGTTATTCATCAAATAGCAAAATATGTAGAGTTTTCAATAAAAGGAACCAAGTTGTAGAAGAGTCAATACATGTTATTTTTGATGAATTTAATCTATGTTTCAAAAGAAAAGATGATTTAAGTGATGTAGATGATATAACAAGTAACCTTAAAAAATTGCATGTGGAGAAGTAAGAATATTCTATGGAGGAAAGGATAAGAGAAGGTAATAATTCCTATAAACCTCCAATTGATTTAAAGTTTAAAAATGTCCATCCAATTGAACAAGTTACAGGGAATGTCTATGAAAGTGTAAAGACTAGAAGGTTAAAACAAAATATTTGCGGACAATACGCCTTTGTGTCCAAAATTGAATAATCTACTATTGACCAAGCTCTTGATGATGAAAACTGGATCGTAGCAATGCAAGAGGAATTAAATCAATTTGAAAGAAACCAAGTTTGGCATCTTGTTCCAAGACCAAAAGACTTTATTGTCATTAGCACAAAATGGGTCTTTAAGAACAAATTAGATGAAAGTGTACTTGTGGTGAGAAACAAAGCTAAACTTGTGGCAAAAAGATACTCACAAGAAGAAGGAATAGACTTTGAGGAATCCTATGCTCCAGTTGCTAAATTAGAAGTCATTCGTATTTTACTAGCTTTTGCATCTCACATGAACTTTAAGTTGTTTCAAATGGATTTTAAAAGTGCATTTTTGAATGGGCATATAAATGAAGAGGTGTATAGTGAACAACCACCTGGATTTGAGAAGAAAGATCAAGCTAAATTTGTATACAAATTAACCAAAGTACCATATGGTTTAAAATAAGCTCTAAGAGCATTGTATGAAAGATTAAACAAATTTCTGATTGATCATGACTTCCAAAAAGGAAAAGTAGACACCACTTTGTTTATCAAGTACAAAGAAAAGGATATCTTAATTATTCAAATTTATATTGATGATATTATTTTTGGTGCTACTAATGAGATTCTTTGTCAAGAATTTTCTGAGCTTATGCAGAAGGAATTTGAGATGAGTATGATGGAGGAACTAAACTTCTTTTTTTGACTACAAATCAAGCAACTAAATGAAGTGATCTTCATAAACCAGTCCAAGTATATCAGAGAAATGTTCAAGAAGTTTGATATGGAAAATAGCAAAGGGGCAAACACGCCTATGAGCTCAACCATTAAAATTGATAAAGATGAGAAAGACAAACTAGTTGATTTAAAGTTATATAGAAGCATGATAGGCTCTTTATTATATTTAACTGCTTCTAGACCCGATATACTATTTAGTGTGTGTATGTGCTCTAGATTTCAATCATGTCCAAAAGAAGAATCACGCTTGGTAGCTGTAAAAAGAATTTTCAGATATTTAGTTGATACTACAAACATAGGACTTTGGTATCCAAATAGCTCTAATTTTGATTTAATCGGCTATTTGGATGCGGACTTTGCCGGTTACAAGGTAGATAGAAAAAGCACTAATAGAATATGTCAGTTTCTTAGAAACATGTTGGTTTCATGATTTTCAAGAAAACAAACTAGTGTTGCTCTATCTACGGCGGAAGCCGAATATATTGCCGTCGAGAGCTGTTGTACCGAATTGCTTTGGATGAAACAACAACTTTGGGATTATGGTATGGATTTTAAAGATATACCTATTAGATGTGATAATACAAGTGCAATATGTTTAACTAAAAATCCAGTACTGCATTCTAGGACCAAGCATATAGACCTTAGACATTATTTTATTAGAGAACATATAGAAAATCATGACATATGCTTGGAATATGTAAAAACAGAAGATCAAATTGCAAATATTTTTACCAAACCTCTAGTAAAAGAACCACTTTATAAAATTAGAAATGATATGAGAATGCTTGAATTAACTTAGAAACGCACAAACTGAGGGGGAGCACAGGTTCAGGAGGAGCAGCCATTCTCAAAGGATTAACCCGCTCCATCTCTCTTTTTGATTAATTGACAAAAAGGGGGAGAAGAGTTTGGGATTTGAGTCTCGATCTTAAATGTTTGTAGGAATTTTTTTAACTTATGATTAATTAGAAGTAAAATATGTATGGTAAACTTCAAAATACAAAAATTATATATTTTAAAGAAATTAAAAAGTATACACTCAAATCGATTTTGTCAATCATCAAAAAGGGAGAGATTGTTGGAAACATGTGAGAAATAAGTCAAGTCTATGTGTTGATGATTAACAAATCAATTTGAGTATGCTTTGGTTACTAACATGTTTGTAAATATGATTAAAGGTTATAAAAATAAAGAAAATGAAGCATGACAAGTCAAGTCGATTTCCAAGTCGACTCAGGCATCGACTTAGGCCAAGTCGATCCCTAAGTCAACTCAAGAGGCGACTTCAAGAGGAATTTTCTATCGAAATTGATGAGCAAAGTTGGCAAAGTCGCATCCCAAGTTGACTCCGCATGTGACTTGGGTGAAGTCGCAAACCAAGTCGACTCAAACTTCGACTTCAATGCGGAACTTGCAGATCAAGTCGGCCCAATGCTAGATTAAAGTGAAAATGAAGGCCAAGACGACTCAAACACTTAAATAAAGATCAAATGAGGATCAAAGCAAGCAGGGTTGCATGAATCCATTATGTTGGATTATGAACACATATTTGGACATCATTAAGTGATCTAAGATTCAAGTATTCAAGATTTCAAGGATTCAAAGTTTGCAAGTCACAGAGCTAGAGGACATCAAGCTAGGATGATTATAATAAGCTCCAAGAGTTACAAATGAATAGGAGAACAATCAATATGAAGAAAATCAAGTGATCAAAGTCATCTCTAAAGATTTCAAGTTTAACTAACAAGCTAAAGAAGTGAAGTTGCACCTGAAGTCGACTTCACTTGCGACTTGGGTCAAGTCAAGGACCAAGTTGACCCAGATTGGAACTTGAAGAAGTTGCAGAGAGCCGAAGTCGCACTCGAAGTCGACTCCATCTGCGACTTGGGCGAAGTCGCACCCGAAGTCGACTCCACTTGTGACTTGGGTTGCAACGGTAGGAAATTTTTCGAACGTTGGCGCATTAAATGCGCACCACCTACTTCCAAACGTTCGGATTCCCTCGCAAATTATATAAGGCATTCATTATGAATGATGGGGGTAGCTGAGAATTCATTGATTAAGCATAACTCCCATCTCTAAGAGCATTAAGTGATCAAGCCAACATTAGAAGAAGAACCTTGTTTCAAACTGCCAAGAGCTGCTCGTTGAATCTGTCAGACTGCTTTACAAGTTCTTCTTTGTGCCAAATCTGCCTCTACACACCAGTAACATGTAGAAACTTTCTTTCATTTTTTTTTTGTATTAAATTTGATTTAGTTTGAGTAACTAAGATCAAGTGTAAGCAAAGTAGTGTGTGATTGGAGTAGAACTCGTCACCTACTTGTGCTGTGAATTGTTGATGCCCCTAGAGCTGGAATCTAGAAGAGAGCAATGACTTTAGTTGTATTTGTGAAATACATAATGGACCCAAGTCACAAGAGGTGTGAGCTTGGAAGAGTAGAGTAGGGAAGGTTGTCCGAACCACTATAAAATCTTGCATGTTGATTTTTATTTCTGCTCTCTACACTATATTACTTTCCATTCGTTTTTTCATAAAGGGGACTAGATTAATCTAGCGTAAAGTTTCTATTTAAGTTTAAAATTTTTAAATACCCAATTCACTCCTCCCCTCTTTGGTAATTACTATTAACACGGAACTAACAAGACGTCGTTAGATTAAGGTGATTTCATTAAATTGTATTATCTAGGTTTCAAATTTCGTTATTAAGGTATAAATGACCTTGTAAGGGTTCTAGGATTATATTACAGGTGTTAAATTAGGATTAACTTATTAATTTCAAAAATTAGATTCGGTTAGATGCTATTAGATATGGTTAGATGTTATTAGATGTGGTTAGATTATATTATATTTGAAAAATAAAAAATCAAAAATCAAAAAAATCAAAAAAAATGAAATCGCTATTTTTTAGAGTACCCTAATTATATTAACTTTAAATAATACAACATAACTCCTAATATAAAATATATTTTCCAATTTTACCAATTATAATGACATCTTATTAAAAAATAATTTTTTGTATGCAAATATTTTTAAAAATTGTCAAATAATGAAAAATTATGTCTACATACGTTTTAGTAGTTGATCCAAGAAATGAATGGAATAGATTGAGATTTTATATATATAATACAAATTTTATCAAAAAACCAAACATACTTACGTTTTTAAATAAATATACTCACGCTGCAAAATTACCACATGGGAAGGCTTCCCATGGGTAGGCCTCATTGTTCCTTGACGGCTTGGATTGCATTGGGTATTTTCAATATACAAAATTTTCGAAGGCCTCACACACTATCGTTCCATCTCTCCTCTTGTTGCCCATTGCCCTAGCCGCAGTTGTTCCTTACCGTCATTGCCAAACTTACTGATGACCACCTGCCATAGTCATTTCTAGATCCAATCGTTGCTGATTAGAGGGCCTGATGTTGCTGCAAGTTGGATTAAAATCATCACCGATTGCTGAAATCTTGCATTTCACCAGCGACGGAGTTGAGCATCGAAGTTAGCTTTTCCCAGATTCAGGCGATTGAGCAGCGATGCACAGATCAGAACTCGCATTTTAGATTCACGCATTGAGCGGCGGTGCACAATCCACAAATGAAGAAGAAAAGCAACAGTAGCTTTTTTTTCAAATTTAGGCGACTGGAGAAGAGATCTGGTTTGGCAAGTTGGGCACCTGAGTTAGGAAGCTGACGGCGAATCATCATTCAATTCAAAACGACAATTGAGCAACTGACAGTATGTGAGTTTTGATGCAACTGCAATGGCGGCGGTTAGGGTTCAGTCGAAAGCTATAGAAGATGTAGTGTGCATCATCTTTTGCGACAAACAAAAGATGATGCTTAAATTTGAACAAATTTTATTTTATTTAGCTCTATTAATCTGACAATATTTGAGTTTTGATGCAACTACAATGGCGGCGGTTAGGGTTCAGTCGAAAGCTATAGAAGATGATGTAGTGTGCATCATCTGTTGCGACAAACAAAAGATGATGCTTAAATTTGAACAAATTTTATTTTATTTAGCTCTATTAATCTGACAGTATGTGAGTTTTGATGCAACTGCAATGGCGGCGGTTAAGGTTCAGTCGAAAGCTATAGAAGATGATGTAGTGTGCATCATCTTTTGCGACAAACAAAAGATGATGCTTAAATTTCAACAAATTTTATTTTATTTAGATCTATTAATCCTGGTGTCCGATTTGGGCAATTCAAGAGTCATTTTTTATACTTTGAAATGCTTTGAATCACATAAACAGTTCAGATTGGACAAATTAAGCTTATTAAATTACAAATAGAAATAATCATATAGAAGATTAAAATAGTGTAGATATTTTTTATTTAAATGTAAATAAAAATATGATAATTATTGCTAACACAAACTTAATTAAAATATTCATATTTATTTTATCAATAATTTATATTAATTTTCAAAATAAAGATTAAAGTAGACACAAACTCAATGAATCAAAATAATTATTTTCAAAAATTTTAAATAAATAATTTTCTACCAATCTAAAATACTTAAACCAATCCAAAAAGTCATATATATTTACTATTTTATTTAAATATAAATTAAAATTTTTGGACATATAAATAAACCATATTATACTTAATTATTGATGTTGGGGCATATAATTAAATAATCATGTAAAATAAATATTTTCTACTGATCTAAGTTTTGAGACGGTTTAAATTACAGTTTTGGGATATATAATTAAACTATTCTTAAAAAGTCATATATATATTTAGTTAGTTTAAAACATTACAGTTTAATCATGATTAAACTAGTCCCAAAAAGTCATATTAATTAAATTATTAAATCTAAATTACAATTATATAATTTAAATAAATATAATTTGTTAGAGTTTTATTTGTAAAATCTATATAAATAAAATAATTATTACAATTTTATATATTTATTTAAAAATTTATTTCATTTGATTTCAATTAATTATTATTTTAATTAATGCTTTATATATTTATTTATTTTTAAAATTATTTAATTCAAAATCAAGTTGCATAGTTCTAAAATGGATTATTCAACATATATCATTTGCAAAATACATAAATTTATGTAAAATATTTTTAAAAATATTAAAATTAAGTTTTGTCAACTATCATTAAATGCGATTAGATCTGATTAGATGTTGTTGGATTTGGCTAGATTTAGGTATATTTCATTAAATCCTATTATCTCAATTTTAATTTTTGTAATTAAGGCATAAATAATCTTATAAGAGGCCTAAAATCATATTACAAGTATTAAATTAGGATTAACTTATTAATATTAAAATTAAATCCAATCATATCTATTTTGATCTAGTTAGATGCTATTACATTGGTTTAAATGTCATTAGATGTGATTAAATATTTTTAGATGTTGTTAGATTTAAATGGATTTAATTAATTCATATTATCTAAGTTTTAATTTCTGTAATTAAGGTATAAATAACCTTATAAAGGGCCAAGATCATATTATAAGTATTAAATTAATATTAACTTATTAATATCAAAAGTTAAATTCGGTTAAACCAATTAGGTATCGTTAGATCTTGTTAGATGTCATTTAATGTTGTTAAATACCATTAAGTTTAGGTGATTTTATTAAATCATATTATCTGAGTTTTAATTTCTCTAATTAAAGTATAAACAACATTATATAGGGCTTAGGATCATGTTATAGTTGTTAAATTAAGATTAACTTATTAATATTAAAAGTTAAATCTAGTTAAATGTTATTAGATTTCGTTAGATATTGTTAGATCCGATTAAATTTCGTTAAATTTTATTATATTAAAAAAAGAAAAAAATATTAAATTTTCAAAAATTCAGAAATAAATATTGAAATTGTTATGCTCGAGAGTACTTTCTCTATATGAACTTTAAATAATATAATATATTTTCATATAAAATTAAAAAATATTTTTGAACTTTAACAAGTATATTATATCTTATTAAAAATAATATTTTCCACACAAATATTTTTAAAAAATATCAAATAATAAAAAATTATATCTATATATATTTTAGTAGTTGATCCATCAAATGAATGGAATGGATTGAGATTTTTTGTATATATAGGGTGTGTTTGGTAATAAATAAAACTTTTGATGAAAAATTTTTTAGAGTAAAAGTTGTTAAACTAAAATGCAACTTATTTTCAAAAATAAAAAATAAATACCTAAAAATCTCCAAAAAAGGTAAAAATTTACACACATAGATTAAATATACTTATGCTAACAAGTTTATGAACTTTTTTTAAAAAAAATAAAAAAAATAGGTGTATGTGCATGCTCCCGAGAGCATAGGAGCATGCTCCGGGCAAGAAAGCGGTAGGGATGTCCAACTGATGCTACCGTGAGGTTGTGTGCTATTGTTGCTAGCCTACTACCAGTCACAAAGGAGGATGGGGAAGAGAAATGCCCAACAAGGAGTTGGGCTACTAAAGGCAAGAGTAAGGTTTGGAGGGTAGGTTGGAATAGGATTGATTTGGGGAGAAAAAGGGGAACTAAAGACCCCAATTTTGTTTTTTTTTTTTTTTTGGCATATGACACTTGCTAAAACCCAAAGTCCGTGTGTGTTTGGGAATGGATAAAACTTTTGGTAAAAAATTTTAGAGAGTAAAAGTTATTAAATGATATGATATGATAGGGGTAATCATGAAAAGTAAAGAGGATAAAGTTAAAATAGATAGGTTAGTTGTATAGATAATTGTTTAGAAATGATTGAAAAGTAGGATAATTAAATAGAAAAATATGAAAGAATTATTAAAACATAAAGTAGTTATAAATAGTGAAAAATTTTAGATTGAAAAGTTTTAATTCGACATTTTGGGTGTGTTTGGGTATGGATAAAACTTTTGGTAAAAAGTTTTGGAGAGTAAAAGTTGTCAATGATGTGACTTGGTAGGGGTAATGATGAGGAGTAAAGAAGATAAAATCAAAATATATAGGTTAGTTGTAGAGGTAATTGTGTAGAAATGATTGAAAAGTAAGATAGTTGTATAGTAAAATGTGAAAAAATAATTAAAAAATATAGTAGTTATGAAAAATGAAAAATTTTATATTGAAAAATTTTAGGGTGTGTTTGGAAATAGATAAAAATTTTAATGAAAAGTTTTGAAGAGTAGAAGTTGTCAGATGATGTGATCTAATAGGGGTAATGATGAGAAGTAAAGAGGATAAAGTTAAAATAGATAGGTTACTTGTATGGATAGTTGTATAGAAAATGATTGAAAGGTAGGGTAGTTGTATACGAAAGTGCGAAAAAATAATTGAAAAATATGATAGTTGTAGACAGTGAAAAGTTTTAGATTGAAGAATTTTAATTGACGTTTTCTATCAATTGCCAAACACACCCTTAACTTGATATTTTACACCCTTATTGCCAAGCACACCCTTATTGCCAAATACACCCGAGGGTGCTATGAGAACTTGTCATATCAATGTTGCTGTGAGCACTTGTCATATCAAGGAGTGTAGCTGGGGAGGGAAAGGAGGATCCATACTTGAGCATGGCAGGCAAGCACTGGGATCGAGAAGTTGGAGAAGAAATGGGAGAGAGTGGCCAGGGTTTTCGATAACCAATCACAGCTAGCCCCTATCGTCCCCAGCCCAATGTTTTAAAAATCAGACCGGTCATTGAACCGGTTTGTGATCAATTCTCGGTTTTTTCGGTTCAACCGGACCAAACCGACGGTCGAACCGATATTTCCTGGCCTGAGAACTGATATTTTATATACCATCGATAACCGATGCACCTCGGAGAAAAAGGATGAGAGCAACCAGCAGAAGCTGCAGCCCGACGACCACGATGCCATTGCCTTGGATGATTGCCATCTCCTAAACCATCTCCCCTGGGGCCGTCAGGTGTGCACAGGCAGGAGGTGCATTCTAAAGAGAGTGCGAGCTCTCCTGCCAAACCCATCCATCCCATTCGCGAGCATCAACGTCCGGAAGGAAGGCATTATGCATCTGAACACCCATCCTCTGTTCCTGCTTGACACTTGGATCCTCCTGTACATGGGTTGGATTTGGAAATGCATGCTCTGCTTCTTATTCTTCATCATACTTTCGCTCCTTCATTTTGGTTAATGGTTGCTTCTGCTACCTAGATGTTGTGCACAAAAAATTTACGAGTTTGATTATGTGTTCTCAAGAGTCTAAGATAAAAGTTCGCAATCTCACAACAAGTGTAAGCGTCATATATTATACTATACAAAATATTGATCAACAGGAAATTCAAGTCTTAAAATTTCGTTTTAAACACTTTCACATTGAATATCAAGAAAATAAAGTGGAAAAAAATATAAAAAGCAGAAAGAAAAAATAGAATTTAGAACTAGATTGAAAATTAGAAAGCAGGAATGAAAGTACATAAGATCTAGGGTTTCACATGCATCTGTTGCAATGGGCAATGATATGATTATTTAATCTGAATATTATTTGTTAAAGAAGAACAAATTCTAATTTATCTTTGCACGTTTTCTCGAAATCTATAAAACATAACCCTAATATATTTTTAACCACTTTTTCTCATGAGGTTAAGTTAATTCGGATTCATTAAATTCTATAGTCGTTCGTGGATTCCTCGAGGTCATCACCTATTCTTATGGTCTTAGATTTTCAAGTTTAATATCTTAATTATCATATATTAGATTTCCACTTATCTATTTTATCACCTAATATATATATAATTATTACTAAAGTGGGAGCTCAAATACTAGACAAGCATTAAAATTACAAGATATTAAATTAAGAACAATATCCATTCTAAATAAATTAAAACCATATACCACGTTACATTGTATGGATGCTACATCTTAAATAAGGGTGCAACTGAGTTCACCTCAACTCTAACCTTAACGCTATTTGTAAAACCTAAACCCTAATCCTATTTTTGAAAAATCGAGTTCAGGTTGAGTTTTGGGTTGAAATTTATTTTGATGAATTTACATTTTATTTAAGAGTAATAAGCTTAAAATTTCATGTAAATATATAATAATAGCATATCATGTAAGTAAACAAAATAATGTATAGTGAAATTACAATTTTTTTAAAAGAATAGCAATATAAAGAATACTTCTAGAAAAATTTAACATAAAAAATAAGATAAAGGAATAAAATTAATGGATGTAAAAGTAAATGATAGAAATAAAAATAAAATAATAGATTTTATTTATAATATAATTACAATATGTCAAATATGTATTCAAATATAAATATAAACAACATAAATATGTAAAAATATAAAGAAATATTGTGTTAAATATTATATATATAATACATTTTATAATAAACACAAGGAAAATTGGACTTCGTTCACTTAAACCCTAAACCTATTATATTTACAAATCCAGTTCATCGAGTTCGGATTCTTCAGACTCGGCTTGGGAAAGAGCAAGTTCAAACACTGTTGAAAATTGGGTTTGGCAGGCTAAGTTCAGGCTCAACCCAGCCCAAGTTGCACCCCTAATCCTAATTCCTAGATTAAGTGCTTAGCCAGACATGTTTAAGTTTAAAATAAAATTAAAATCTAAATCTATCTTAAACAAGACAATTAAAATAAAATAAAATAAAATAAAATAAAAAGAAAAACTTATTAGTTGGAAACCCCAATAGTGTACTGATCTTTCCTCGCAATTCGCCGCCTGACTTCTCACCCTGTGTTTTTTGCCTCCTTTCAAACCCAATGCTCTCTAACTCTCTTTCTAAAATCCTTTCTCTATTTTCCTGCTATAATTTTCTCTCTGAAATTTTCTGTAAAATCTGCTGCGCTCGCCCCATTTTATATCTCTAGATTCCGCAGCCAAATTAAACCCTACGTAATCTGAAATTGCGCAAGACGTGCTTGATATGCATAAGCTGATGGATCCCAAGTAGGATCGACGGATTTTTGTGCTGAATTTAAAGGGACGTGATCTGCAGGTTGCTTTCTGGAAAATAATGGACAGTGGATGTCAATGGAAGGTTGTGATTTTCTGGACAGATTTAGTGCTTGATATGCATTGCATGGATGCATGGAGACTTGCATTTAATGAAATTAATGGATGGCTGAAGTCTTGAATTCGAGCTGGACTACTGAATTTTGCGTGATTTTTGGATGTGATCTGATTATGCATGGTTTGGACGGTAAAAAGAAAAATCTGGACGTGCTGAATTTTTCTGATGATTTGTGTACGAATTTCTGGACATTAAAAAAATCTGGATGGTGGCTTCATATTGAACGGCTTGGATTAAATTGGAATCGCATAGTTAGATTTTTGGAAGTTAGCATGAATTTTAGTCGACGTGATCAGCTTGGCTTTTTTTGGACGGTGGGATGCATGCTGCTTTGAACGGTAAATGCGTTGGATAATTAATGGATGGCTAGGATTTTTCTAGACGAGATCTTGTGGACCGCCATGAAATTTCCAGACAGCTTGCTCACGTGAATATGGCTTGGAAAATTGTTTAAATCACTTGAAATTAATATATAATACTTAATTGTTACAAAAACATATTTTAAAATAAATTTCACAGTAAACTCAAATAATTACCCTCCAAATCAGCATAAAATACCCACAAAATATATTATTATTTACTTATTATCAATAAACAAGTGAATAAGCTAGTATTTAATCATAACGTGTGATTAATTAAGGAAAAGGCAAAAACTAGTGGGATAACAAGCCAAAAACGCATGCATAGATTAATGTCCATGGATGCAGATAAAATAGAAAGTGATATGGCGACTTCGTGAGCATTTGATGAGATTTCCAGGTGAATCGTCACTGGTTTCTAAATTCGAAAGAGGTTCCGCTTACTAAGATTGATAAATTATAAATTTTCAAAATCAGTGAACTGTATTTGCTCTTTGCTAATATAATTACCCATGTATAGCTTTTAGACATCACAGACTACTAGAAATGTGCAGGCTTTAGATGAAGCAGAAATTTCATAAGGAGAATGAGTGGTTATTGAAGAGCTTGCGAATCTCGAACCATTATTTCAAGTGTTGAACAACACATGCTGTTCTCTAATACTGATAAAAAATTTGTGCATGTTGGGTGGACCCATCGATACTTCTGTCGTCAGCACCTAATATCGAATTAGTTTACTGCTGTATTAGATTCAACATATTTTAATGATTTCATTGCAGATAGATTCATGCTCTGTTAATTTATTTCGGTTGTTGTCTCTATCTGGTCCTTCCCATGGGGATTATGTTTGGATATATGTATTTTTTCATCATTCCAATTGTTATGTGTACATGGCAGTTTCCACTTGTTTCATTCACTTTAACCAGCGATGGCAGGATGAAGTGCTGTCTACCACCTTCTCGTACTTTTGATGCAGACATGTCTATTCCAATTGTGTTATGATCGCAGCAAAGTTTTTCAATTATTTTTTGGGACATGAAGGAAATGTGTCTCACACGGGATTGACATCCCTTTGTATTAGGAACAACTTGAAATGTTATGTGTAATGCTTAAGCTTGTTAATTTAGTTAAATGATATATTATTCTAATGCATGAATTCAATAGGAAAAATGTGTCTATTATCATGGAAAGACTACTTATAACTTCAAATTCTCACAAAATTTGTTTAGTCGATTAAGATCATATTATTTGCATTCGATTAGGAGGATCTAATATATTTCAAGTTGTTACATTGAGCCAATTTATTAGACAGAAAAGTTTGTGAATTTGCATTGTAACTCTACAATTTTGTTGTTCTTGTATGTTAGATTATATTGTTACCCAACTATGGATTCAATTTTTGAATCTACTTAGTCGCTCATAAATGAGAAGGTACAATCTTCGTGCAAACAATTCTATGAGCGGCACAAGGCATTGCTACTTTTAACCAGAGCCTTGGTGCTTGGCCGGGAGGGACAAGGAAGAGAGAAGTTCACTAGTTGTGACTTAGCTCTCCAACGCGAGTTATTTATGCATTCTATAGTTGGTGGGGGAATAGAAAATGCATATTACAACCGCGAATGAGTACATTCGCATTCAATTAGTTGTGTGATTTTGTGTGAACCAAATATTCTTTTTATATAATCTTTCTTTTGTCACAAGGTAATTTGTGAATATACCACTAGTAATGAATAAAATTAGTGTTGTGTATACTGTATATAGATGTGGTACCTGGGGGACTGATGCGCACCAAGTGCTTGTCGTTAAGAGTACTGTGATCACCAGTTTAATTAAAATTAACTGAAACACATTAAAGCTACCACTATACGGGTGATAGTGTAGAATAAC
>JAXCLR010000092.1:24523051-24533083 GCA_035584095.1 Annona squamosa
ATGATTTTCCAATTAGATAGTTTTATAATTTTGCCCAAATTATATTAATATGCTAATACATATTTTAACGTTAAAATTTTCTAGGGGATTCATATTTTTAAGAATGTTACAAAATGACCCACTTTATAACAAAATTAAAGATTTTACGAAAAATATAATTTTCATGAAATTTCACTTAAAATTTGCATTTAATTAACATTTTAGACTCAAAAAGTGTGAATTTAATATAAAATTACATGAAAATTTTTAGACTTCTCAGGGACATGTAGTGTACTCATGCACGCATTAAAAATCTTGGCATATCGGGTTGCATAGGGCACCATTCACAAGCATATTAGAATAAGTATGAGTTGTGCATTGACATATTTAATGGTTGCACTACTTAGGTATAATATAAATTTATTGAGTATTAGTTTAGAGCTATATGATTGACATGTTGTTTAAGACATTATAACAATTATGAACCTTCGCAAAGTAAGTACGAGGTTCGACCATGTTAGTGGCAAATCAGTAATTGAGCTCACTCATGATTGAGCCCGACCCGTGCTAGCAAAGGTTCTCTTAAGATAAGGGCGCACACATGACATTCCGCATTTTCTACTTCTTCTCCTTTCTGCTCCTTCTCTCTTCCTTCTTCTCTTATCTTTGACCATTAATTTGGCCCTACTCCTCAAAATCTAGCTAAACTGCATCAAAGAATGTTTGTCCACATCAAGGAAGCTCGAAAATCCCATAAGTTAGGTATCTATGATTGCTATTTTTGGAAAAAATCACGATCTAAATAAGTAGATGTTTCCTTTTTCTCAATTGGTGGCGAAATATTATCTTAGACATGGTATATGACTGGTAGGAAAAAATAGGTAATGTCTAATAACTCTGTAGCTTGGGGCATTTAGGGTCCCTAATGATTTAGGGTTAGCAGGAATCATAGGAAATCTAATATTACTAATAGAATTTTTCTAAATAGATGACGGATTAGCATTCTTTCCTCTCACATAGATGATATTGTTCAGGTGGGTTCAACTACAGGTTTTTCTCCTATGCCTATCATGTGTTTAGTGAAATGTATATGTGTAACAGTGAGTATTCTTAATTTAAAGCTAATACTTTGAATTTATCAATACTACTTGCGTGGTTTGTGGCACCTGATCTTATGTGTATTGGATGATATACTATTTGAGATAAGTAGTTGTAGTTGACAGCTTAATGCATATATATGATTGTGGGTATGTTGCATCACATGACTTTTGATATAACTAGGTATATGAATGAGTTGTTTAGCTAAATAGGATTGTTTAGTACCCTTGATTGACTTGAGAAAAAAAAAGATTGTTTATGATCCTTGGTTGACCTGAGGAGAGAGTATGCATATCCTGTTAAAGATATACGGTTATATGTATACATTTTTGGGCCTAGGGATTTGTCCCTTGTGTATTGCATAGACATCTATGAATTGTTTTGTTGCATCCTTGTCATGGAATATACGTATCAAGAGTCTTATTTATATCTATATTATAGTAACTGCTATGTACTTACTGAGTTTATTAGACTAAACGCGATTTGTTATTTTGCCTTTAGACCATAGAATAGGTGAGACACCTCAAGATAAAGCTGAAGGAGAGCACAACCCTAGGAGGCTTGATTCAGTAGACTAAGGCCTGCTTATTATTATAGACTTCTGCTTTTGTTAATACTAGTGAATGTTAATACTTACTTGATTGATCCAACTGTGTTAAATCTCTTAAATTAAACATTTTGAATTTGATTACAATATATGTAAATACATATGACATTTTTTTGTGATGCCTTATTGTATGATGATGGTGTATGAGATTCTTCTTAATACATAAATGTCCTTATGATATGAAAATGTAAATGTATGTATTAAAACTGAATATTATATTTTAGGATGGAAATTGAGAAGTATATGAAGAACAAATTTTGTATTCAACACCACCTTTTAAAGTTATAAGGAGATGCCGCCGAATTTTTTTTAGATTAAGTGACACTTGTTAACTAGCCATTAAGGATGTCTAGGAAATGAGTCGTTACAAATCTAATGAAGAGCAAAGGAATCTTATGTGCTACTAGATAAGTAACGGTCAAAGAACATACGACCATATTCTTGCACACTTTAGCCCACAATATATGAAATTGTTCTATTAGTATGTATCTCTATAGATTTGGAGAGACATGCATCACCATTTTCATAAATGTCTTTAATCAGTACTTAGCTTGTACGAAGATTGTGTCTCACTCCTAGCAACAAGCCTCATCAAAAGATTACTTCTAATCTAACTCTAGCGCCATACTTTCAGGTATTTCTATTTCATTTTCTCCCTTACAACCGAGGATTGCTACACATTCCTAATCGTATTTATTATTTCCTAGGGATGCACTGGTGTGATTAACAATACTCAAATTCCTGCTCTACCTCCGTCTCAAAATGCACTAGAATTTATAAATAAACATGGGAACCCACTGCAAAAAATAATGATAGCATGTACCTTCAATTTGAAGTTAACATATACATTAGTCGGTTAGGAAGGCAGTTCGCATGATGCATGTGTCCTTCAAGATGCATAAGATTTGTCCAGCAATCATTTGATAATTCCTAAAGGTAAATAGTTGTCTATGAATACACGTGCAATCTTATCTTTATGATACACACAACCCTACAAGACAAATATCGTCACTTGTGACAAACCACTATTTCTTGGTTCATGTTGGCTACACACATATGCGAGGTTTTATGACACCATACAAAGGGGTGTCCTACCACATGAGCAATTTTGAGCCTAATAGGAATCCTTGAAATAGTCAAGAGTTATTCAATTTTAGACATACAAGATTGCACTCAACCGTGAAAAGACTTTTGCTGTTTGGAAGAAAAGGTTCTTATGTTTGCAAGTCGCGACGTTGTACCCTTTAAGGTTCAAGTTTAAATGGTTATCATAATGCGATTCTTTATAACTACATAACCAATGTGGATGGTTTAGAAAGAAGAGCCGGAAATGATGATAAAGGCAGTGTCTATAAAAGAATAAAATTTATGGTGAGATAAACGGGACGAAATAGCTCTTCAAATGTGGGCAGATAGTTTATCCTTATAGTTTTTTATTGCAATATGAGAGATGTTGGATCATCTGTGTACAATTTAATACCCCTCTAAGATGTGTAATAAGACTTTTTGCTTTGTGATCGTGGTGTTAACATCTTTTTCTACATTATTTTTTGTGTTGTCATTGACTATAACTTATGTCCTTCCTTAGATAATGTTCCGCATATGTTTTTTTTTCTATTAATATAATGGAAACTTGTTTGTTCCTAATTGCTATAGGTGGTAGATATCAACCATGTGTTCATTGGGGTGAATCATCCCTGGTTGGAGTCACCTACAATTCTAGTTCAATTTAACCATATTCATTTAGAAGGAGACACCAATGGACAAAGACACGAGATAAGAAGTTAGTGGACATACTATTATGAAATTTACATTCCCAAACCATCGATGTGAGTAAAATCAAGGATGTTGTCCATCAAACAATCACACAAGAACTATGTAATGTATTTGCAGTACTTATTAGTCATAAGAACGTTATGTGGTGCCTCGAACTGGGGTGCCTAGAAGCCTTACTCTTAGACCATTTTAAATTGGTAAACGTGACTCGGGATTGTTGCCCTGATTACAATGCGGAATTTTTAATTGGATCTCACCCAAAAAAAATTTTCTTTTTTTTTATTTTCTTACATCACATAAATATATATTCATCATCATTTATAATACTTATCCATACCATCATAAATCATCAACTTCTCATATTATTCATAACTTCATAATTTCATACAACCTATGTCGTTTTCACCATATCCCATTAGAGCATTTATTCATACAAAAATCTACTAACCTTTGTAAATTTCTTTTTTCCTTTAGCAACACATGCCTTTTATCTCTTGGCTTTCCCTACACCTGTCTGAGGTTGGGAAAACAAAACATGAGTCGAAACTCAACAAGCAAGCATTTTTCTTTCTCGTTTAAATGCATTTCTTTCCATTTGATAGGAGACACTTAACAAGTGATCAACTACCAACAGACTAGAAACCTTTTCATAAACCATTCGTGAAAATCTTTTTAAAACCTTTCATAAAACATATGCTTGAAAACTTAACATGTAAACCTCTTTTTATGGACATAAAAACATTTTTCATAAAACTTCTTTTCTCCATGGACATTCTCGTGTCCTTAAAACATTTTCAATAAAACATTTTTAAAACAAACATATGTATCATGCATAACGTTTCTGTCCATTTGGTAGGTGACACTTACCAAGTGATCATCCTTCCTCCTTAGAAGAGAAACCCTTTCATTAGATAGCCCGCTAGCTGGGTGGCTATCCATTCCTTCTTCTATTTTAGGGAGGGCGCCGCCAGCATTTTGCCTTTTCAAGCAACTTGGCCTATGTAGAGGGGGCCCATCTTGTAACCGCGTCCGGTCTGCATATCCTCTACAGTAGACCTAGTACATAACTTATGTGTACATTCTTTTCTTTACATTCTTATGCTAACATGCATTTATAAAACTCCATAGATCCTAGTCTGTGACTTTTCCTTTTCAAAACTTCATGCTAGCATGTCATTCCAAAATAGTATAGACCTTGGCCTGTATTGCCTTTTATAACTTGAAAACTTGGCACAACCCAAGTTAACAAGTTAATAAAAATATTTTGTAAGGATGACCAACCTTAAATAAATTTATAAATATTTAAATAACACATTTCTAAATCATTTGAAATATTTGAATGAAACATTTGGAAAATAGTAAATTCGAAACGTTGCTAAAATGTTTATCAATAATTTTCGATCGGTAAAATAATTTTGAAAAACATTTTAATATTTGAAAATAAAAGACTTTGTAAACATTTTTCTTCCCATTTTTGGGTTTTCCATGAACAAAGGATATAGAAACACATAATTCATTTTTCATACGATATCATATTCTTTGTCCACATGCCACATGGGTTACTTCTATATGAAGGTAAGCTTGTATGATCCTTTAGTCATTACTTTTTAAAAAAGTCGTCATTCAAATCGATTATCGGTTGGCCTTCCTTAAATCCCTTTCAAAACATTTTAATAAATTATTTCAAATTTGTTCGATAAAACCAAATATTATTTGAAAATCAAGAATTTTCTTTCTCCATCCTAATGCAACCATTTTCACATTTCTCCACATTTTCATAAGAATTTGCTTATGATAAAGTAATTTCCACATATCTCAACATTTTCCTTATTTCCATAAGGATTTGCTTATGATAACGTAGTTCCAACATATTCCATTGTTACAATATAAAAACATATAAAATTATTTTTAGAAAGTTTACTTATTTACCTTCTCAGTCTGTCCTCCACCTTTTCCTTTCCTTTTCCTATACAAGAAAAAATGATATTTTATCTATATCATTCCATGCCTTAGATTGCTTCCCATGCATGCTTTATAATCATTCATTACCTCATTCCTACAAAGGTTAATCTTATAAAGATACTTGGTCATTACCTCCTTATATGGATTTTTTATCCATAAATCCCTTTAAAATTTCATCTAAATATTTTTTAAGATATAAATACTAATATCATTTTTTCACCCAATTTATGCTTTTTACTATTTATAGTATTGTTCATCATTACTAATATCATTTTTCACCCAATTTACGCTTTTTTACTGTTCATGGCATTGTTCATCATCACTGTTCACGGTCATTGTTCATGAGTTACTATTTATGATCACTGTTCATGAGTTACTGTTCGCATTTACTGTTCACTCGAGATTACTATTCATGGGTTCCAAAAATCGATATTTTTTTCAAAAATAAAAAATATCATAACATAGCTTATGTTTAGTATATTATGAAAAAATTCATGAATTTTGAATTCATCATCATTAACTTTGTTAAATAAATCATTTTCTCTATATACTAAAATTTATCATAATTTCACTTAAGCATAATCCTCAAATCCAAAAATCATGAGATTAATATATCATCATTCCAACATCATAATTATCATAAAAATTCATCCCAAATCATCATTTAGCAATTTTGGAGCATTATTTTCACATTTCATACATGATTTTTCTGAATGTTCTATCTTCGCTCCAAATTTTTGATGTTTTGGCATAATTCCACTTTGGCATCATAATCATACTTATTTTCTCATGCTTAGGCATTATCTAAGCATAATTTCTCTACTTAACATCTAAAAAAATTTTGGTAAGAAATTCCTTACCTTAAGTGGAGAATTCTCCTCCTATTTCTCTCTTTCTCTCTCTTTCCTTTTCTCTTCCCTTCTCTCTTGGCAAGAACGTGTGGGACAGGGTTTTGGCTTTATTTTTTATCACTTGGAGCTGGGATTTGAAGTGCCTTGGATGTCCCATGCATCCCCTATTTATAGTGTTGCATTTTTCACATATTTGCAATTTACCCCCTTGCTCAAGGTATTTAATTCTAAATATTTTTTCCAAATCCCATGCAGTATTTTGAGCTTTGTGCAACCACCCTAATCAGCAGCTCATGTCCCCTAGCTTGCCCCTATTTATTTATATTTTTTATTTATTAAAATTAATTATTTTTAAGCTAATTTATCTCAACCGTTGATTCTTGATAAGATTGATTTTGGGCCATTGGATTTGGCCCCAAAATTCCATGCTCATCCACGCCCAAGCTGCTCCTTGGATTTTGCATTTAATTATTTTGCTTTTTAATTAATAAAAGTTAATTTGTAATTAATGAAAAAGTGGGCTACTTTTTTATCTCCAAACGACATTTCATTTTGACCTTTGATTCATGATTTTTGTCAAATCTTAAATCATTCATCATGTTCATCATAATATTTTGGCCATCCATAAAAAATTTCACTTCAATCCGATGTCCGGATTGCAAATTAGAAGTCTTTCTTCAAAATCACCCTTAAATCCAAGAATCATTAAAAAATTCAAAAAGCATCACTATTCCTCTTTTGTTGTTTAGTGGAAAACCTTCTTTTTTCCTCTTTTATGATTAAGTTAATCCAAAGTGATTAACTTAACATATTTCTTAATCACATATTTACTATTCATGTTTACTATTCATCCAAATTAATATTCCATAATTTGCTATTTAATCTTCCAATGTCATATATTGCAAAATATCATTAATATATATTTCATATAAATATCGTTTTATTACCCAGGGTTTATCATCCTAGGGTTTCATACACGTTCTTAAAATTGGGATTTCACACATTAAGAACAAGGTAGTGACCCTAAAAAAAGACATATGAAATGTATTGCAAAATTCTGAAGAAGACTGGAATAGGGTGGAATGTTGAGGACTTTAGATTTACAGGGCCCAAAAATGCATGGTCTGCACTCGTTATGTATAAATTATTTAAACATTCATCTCATACTCACTACATCAGACTCTATCTATCTTTTGCATAATGTAGCACATGATCATCATTTGACATCTTTTAATTATTGTGAGCAGCAAGATAATAAGTACAAAAGACAAAGAAGGCCTCAACAACTAAGTTACGATGATCTACATGAATTATTTTGTGGTAATCGTGCAATAAGTGCATTCTCCATGGGTTTTGCGGATGATCTCCAGGATGTGCATTAAGGTAGTGAGATTGATGAATATGGGGATGGTGTTAGGATGGAGGTTCCATAGAGTAAGGAGCTTGCCATTGGATCCTTTGACGATTTTGTCATATCTAGCTCATCTGGTAACTCAATAGGAGGTTTCTATAGCCACTTGAATGTGTTATCATAAGTTGGTGGACCATCTCCTAACTCCTTCGATCTGGGAGCAACAACAAGTGTTCGTAAACGGCCATAGACCCTAGTACAGGAGTTTGCAAGTATAGCATAAACCTACTTAGGCCAACTTGCCAATGTGACATATATCCATATTTGTAAACAAAATTGGCAAAAAGATTATAATTCGTTGCCTACAGTGTTCGGGTCCATGAGATTGACCGATGATGAGATGGCACTTTAATACTTCACTAAGTACCCTCATTTAGCATCACTATTTGCATGGGGAGATGATCACACTCGGAGAATTATCTTAGATGGGATTAAACGACGAATTTGAGTTTTACCACATTCCAAACATGTTCTTTGAAAACAATATTGTTGTTGTCTATTATCATTACTTTCTATAGTTTGAAGACGTTTTATTTATGAGAATGGAAAGTGGGAATGTTTTCCATATCATGTATTGTAACCATTAGCATTGTATCTATTCTAGCGCTCTTGTTTTTGTGATGGACGTTGGTTGGCTTATTCTAAGGTTTATGTTGTTGTTGATTAACATGTTCGATGGAACTTTATGAACATGTTGAGCATCTTATCCGTTGGTCTGATATAGATGTTGTCATTCTATTTATGTCAGAAAATAGAATGAAGATGGTGCATTCTTATGTTATGTTCAAAGGTTGTGTGCATGACATATACAAAACTTGGCCTGAAGCAAATGATCAAGTGAATGGATTTGAAAGTGTTTGTTATCAAGCTTTCTAAGATCTTGTGGATGTTGAAGCTATGGTAAGAAGACTAGTATAGTTGTCATTAACCTATGCGACTATTAGGCATGTGGAAAACAATCATAGGTCTAATTTAGGGAGGCAAAGTTGGCTCCAAGTGCATGCCCACGTGCTCATGTCCATGTTTTGTTAAACTATTGCTTATGTGTATGACAAAAGACCTGTATTCGGTATGCTACTGGGATTATTCAAGCATTTTCATCATCTGTTGACATGAATTTGATTGTCATTCCATGTATTAGTAGAGAACTAAATCGTAATGAACATATTGGTATTGTAAAAATGTCATAAATTTATTTGAAATATATTTTTGAAAAGGTGTTGTAGAAATTTGTTTAATTATTCAAAATTTTATTGTATTGTCACAGCAGAAACGTCATCTAATTATTTAAAATATATTTTTAAAATGGATTGTAGAAATTCTTGTCTAATTATTATGAAATCTACTTTTCAAATTTATTGCAGAGACATTAAGTAGTTATTTGATTGGATACAAGATAATGTCTAGTTATTTCAGATATATTCTTATATGAATTAGTCTTAATAATAATTATATTAATTAACCCGCCTGGCACCCACTTAGTGATAATAATTATAATTACATGTTAAATACATATAAACAAACAGTTGTATAAAAAGTTTCAAAAATAATAATAATAAAAATAGGTTAAAGCACCGGGTGCACGAACACTAAGTGTCTAACATAATGAGTTGCTTGTAGAAGTATACATCAAATCTTATACTCTTAATTTTATAAAAGTCTCTTTCTAATCTATGTGGAATATTATATTTTTAATTATTTTGGGTAAATAATTTGTACTTCGGAGACATGTGAGTACACATCTTGTACATCATTTGAAAACAATATTATGTTATTTGAAATTCTATTGTGGATAAGGTACCCGAAATAATTTTTAATAAATGACTTGACTAAACAATTAGCGTGCAAAAATTCCGTGGGCAAGCAATTTGAAAACCCTCTTGTTGAAATGCATTTATTTCTATGGTATAAATATGCGTATTATTAGTATGGAAATTGACATCTGTATTTTGAGAATCGATTTGAGAATTTGGGCGTATGTGGACCAACCCATCAGTCCACATAATTTTTCATTTTTGCAGTCAAACTCTCCTTCATAGCATGTGCAGGAAATGCGACTCAGACTTTCATCAACGGTTGCATGCTTGCCGGCTAGGGGTGGTAATTGGGGCGGGTCAACCCGTGATCCGACTTTGACCCGACCCATTTTTGACAAGGAAAAACTAATATTTTTTGATCCTTTATAAAAATGAGTCAGAAATTTTAACCCCAATTCAAAAATAGGGTCGGGGTGAATCGACCATATCCTGACCCGAAGATTTTGACCCCCCTGTATATATTAATTTATTAAAAATTATAAGCCTATGTTTAAATATTATTATTATTTTCTTTCAAAATTCTCACTTTTT
>JAXCLR010000092.1:24533188-24564794 GCA_035584095.1 Annona squamosa
CTATTTTAATAAATTTATACTATATTTTCAAATATTTTGTTTTCTTAATTATGTGATTTTTAATAATTAATGAAATATTGAAGCATATAATATTTAAATTTAGTATTAATATATATTTATGTTTAATAGGTATATAAATTCTTAAAATTATCTTATTTCACCCGCATTTTTGACCCCACCCGCTATCCCAAAATTGATCCGATACCAATCTAAAGTTTGTCCGGGAATCTATTAAAAAAAAGTAATGGTTAAACCGAACTTGTCTCAATCTAATATAAAAAGAAGATCAAACTTAATTTTTAAAAATAAAAATAAAATTGGACAAACCTTGACTAGCATGGCCCGACCAGGGCGCCGGTTTCAATTTCCCAGCAAATGATGCCGATGAAAATCGAAAATTTTCCCAACAATTCCGTGTCCTTTGAAGTTAATGTTGTGTAGCATTCATGTGCACACCAAGCAAAAGTGGCTACACAACTGACAATTGCTGTTGCATTTTTGGCTTTTCGGCACAAAAACACATCAAAAAGTTTTTGACATTGCCACAGATTAATATCCTGCTGACCAAACTAGACAAATTCAGTTTAACCGTGATAGTTGGTTCGCTAGTTTGAACGGTTTAAAGCAACCAAACCCATATATATATATATATATCTTCCCTTAATACAAGGAAAAATTCAAAGACATAAACTTATTACAAAATTCTTAGAAATATTAAAAGAAAGACAGAGTCAAAACCCTCACTGGTTTACACGTTTTATGATCTTCAGTCTAGAAGAAGACAAACTGGAACTAGAACAAACATTATCCATATTAGCTGTCTAATCATATGACAAATCAGATTCATCAAATAAGTAGAGAACTAAAAGCATTAAGAGAACAAAGAATTGAAATTGAAAATTGACTAAAAAGGTTACTGCCCCATCGAATCTATAGTGATCTATATAAACAACTAAAACAAAATCTCAATAGGGTTTCATTTGCTATAAAATAACGACGAAAAATCCTGGAATATCTATTAGGATTTTTTGTCGTTGTTTTATAGCAAATGAAACTCTATTGAGATTTTGTTTTAGTTGTTTATATAAATCAAACAACCGAAAAGGGATTTAAAAACTTTAAAAGAATCAAATACAATAGAAATAGAAACTTTAAAAGAAAGAATAGAAAAATTAGAATTAAAAAATGAAAAAAGTGGTTCTGACTCAGAAAAGGAAGAAGAACCTTTCATCAAATTAATTTCAAGAGTCTCTTATCAGAAATGGTATACAAAAATCACGCTATTAATCAATAAAGAACTAATTCTCAAAGCCATAGCCCTAATAGACTCAAGAGCAATCCTAAACTATATTTAAGAAGATCTAATACCATCAAAATATTTTAAAAAAACTAAAGAAAATCTAAGAGGCGGAGGTGGAATTAAGTTGAAAATAAATTTTAAACTCACAAATATAGAAATAAAACATCAAGATATGACCTTCAACATAACTTTCTTACTAGTAAAAGATCTTCAAAGACAAATAATTCTAGGAAGTCTATTCTTAAAACTAATCAAGTCTTTCACAATAACAGACCAAGGAATAACAACAAATATTTTAGGAAAAGAGAGTCTTTGATTTTATCCAAAAGCCTCAACAAAAAGACATAAATCTATTAAAAGATAAATCACTAACTATAAACCTAATAACCCAAAAATAAAAACACTTAAATTTCCTAAAAGAATAATTAAGATTCAAAAGAATAGATGAACAATTAAAAAACTCAAAGATACAAAGAAGAATAAAAGATTTTGAAAAAAAGCTAAAAATTGAAGTTTGTGCAGACCTCCCAAATGCATTCTGGGAAAGAAAACAACACAAGATATCCCTTCCTTACGAACCAATATTTGATCAAAATAAAATACCAACAAAGGCTAGACCTATTCAAATGAATCTAGAAACTCTAGAATAATGTAAAGAAGAAATAAAAGACTTACTTAACAAAAAATTAATACGACCATCAAAATCTCTCTGGTCTTGTGCAGCTTTTTATGTTCGAAAAAATTCCGAAATAGAAAGAGGAACCCCAAGACTAGTAATAAATTACAAACCTTTAAACAGAGCCTTAAAATGGATACGGTACCCTATCTCAAATAAAAACGATCTCTTACAAAGAATAATGACCACAGCAATCTTTTCGAATTTGACATGAAGTCAGGATTTTGGCAAATTTAGATAGAAGAAAAGGATAAATATAAAACAACTTTCACAGTCCTATTTGGACAATACGAGTGGAATGTAATGTCATTTGGACTTAAAAATGCACCATCAGAATTTCAAAAAATTATGAACGACATACTGAACCCTTATACTGAATTCTCAATAGTATATATAGATGATGTATTAATATTTTCAGAAACAATAGAACAACACTTCAAACGCCTAAATATTTTCTTAAAAATAATTCAAAAAATGGATTAGTAATTTCAAAAACAAAATACTTACTCTTCCAAAAAGTATTAGATTTTTAGGACATGAAATCTACCATAATACAATAATTTCAATCCAAAGATCACTTGAATTTGGGAATAAATTTCCAGATAAGATAACAGATAAAACTCAGCTTCAAAGATTTTTAGGAGCACTAAATTATGTCTCTAACTTCTATCCAAATCTTATAACCATATGCAAACCATTATATCAAAGGTTAAAGAAAAATCCACCAAATTGGACAGACCAAAACACAAAGATTATTCAACAAGAAAAAAATTAATTTGTCGGTCTCGAGTTAATGGCAAATACCCAAGAGGGGATGGGTGAATTGGGTATTTTTAAAAAAAATTTAATTTAAACAGAAACTTTACACCAGATTAATCTAGTCCCCTTTATGAAGAAACAAAATGGAAAGCAATATGGTGTTGAGAGCATAAATAAAAATCAACAAGCAAGATTTTTATAGTGATTCGGGCAACCTCCTTACTCCACTCTTCCAAGCTCACACATCTTGTGACTTGGGTTCTACTATTGTATTTCACAAATACAACTAGAGTCACTGCTCTCTTCTAGATTCTAGCTCTAGGGGGCATCAACAAATCACAGCACAAGTAGGTGATGAGTTCCACTCCAATCACACACTACTTTGCTTACACTTGATCTTAGTTTCTCAAACTAAATCAAGTTCAATACAACAAGTAAAAATAAAAAAAAGTTTCTATACATTATTGTTGTGTAGAGACAGATTTGGCGCAAAGAAGAACTTGTACAGTAGTGTTGATGATTCAATAAGAAGCTCTTGGTAGTTTGAACTCAGAGTTCTTCTTCTTTATGATGACTTGATCACTTAATGCTCTTGAAGATGGGAGTTATGCACACTTAATGAATTCTCAGCTACTCTCCTCGTTCATATTGAATGTCTTTTATAATTGTGGAGGGAATCCGAACGTTTGGAGGTAGGTGACGCCATTTAATGCGCCAACGTTCGAAAATTTTCCGACCGTTGCGACCCAAGTTGCAGGTGGAGTCGACTTTAGGTGCGACTTCGTCTGTTCGAAACTTCTTCAAATTCCAGTCTGGGTCGACTTGGTCCTCGACTTGACCCAAGTCACAGGTGGAGTCGACTTCGGGTGCGACTTTACCTTGGCAGCTTGCTTGATGAACTTGAATTCTTTAGAGACGATTTTGATTACTTGATTTTCTTCATATTGATTGTTCTCCTTTGATTTATATTTTTAGGAACACTGTATGATCATTCTAGCTTGATGTCCTTTAGCTCCAAGACTGGCAAACTTTGAATCCTTGAATCTTGAATCTTTGTATGCATGAATAAGTCCAACATATTTTGATTTGAATGGTTGAATTCATGCATCTTGCTTTCTTTGGACTTGGATTAATCTTCATATGGTAAGTTGACTTGGTTTTCAACTTGACTCAAGCCTACCTTGAAATCGATCTAATCTCCAACTTGACTTATGAAGTTTCTGCCCTGTCCGATTGAAGTCGATGTTGGAGTCGACTTGGTCTGCGACTTCACCCAAGTCGCATACGGAGTCGATTTGGGATGCGACTTCGGCAGCTCACGTTGTTGGTGTCAACTCTGGACAGAAATGACCCCTCCAAGTTGCTACCAAAGTCGACTTGGTCTGCGACGTCACCTCAAGTCATAAGCGGAGTCGACTTGGGATGCGATTTCGACACCTCTCATTCTTGATTTCAACTCTGGATGGAAACAACGTCTTGAAGTCACTGCTGGAGTCGACTTGAGAATCAACTTGGCCAAAGTCGATGCCTGAGTCGACTTGAAAATCGACTTGACTTGCCATGCTTTATATTCTTCAAATTTATAACCTTTAATCATTTCTGCAAACATGCTAGTAACCAAGACTTACTCAAATTAATTTGTTAATCATCAAAACATAGACTTCGCTTATTTTCCACATATTTCCAACACAATTAACAAATCTACTTGTCTTAACCCTTATTGATCCCGCAGCAAAAAAGATTGTAGAAACAGATGCCTTAAATATAGGATATGGGGGTATCCTCAAACAAGTAAAAGAGAAAAAAGAACAAATAGTTCAATACCATTTAAGAATATGGAATGAAACACAACAAAAATACTCTACAATAAAAAAGGAAGTTTTAAGCATTGTTTTGTGCATTAAAAATTTTTAACATGATTTATTAAACCAAACCTTTTTTGTTGTTTAATTTCTACTTGTAAATCAGAAATTGTTATGTTACTAGTCGAGACTGGTTGGTTTAGAGGTTCTAAGATCTTTGTTAGATCATAAGCCTGAGTTTTTTCTAAGATTTTATTGAAAGGAGTTTCATAAGGTTTTTCTTTGAGCATATATATTTTATTTTTAATAAATATTTTCTTTGTTGTTCTGGATCAGTTATTTGGCCCGCAAAGTCTAATAATTCTTCTTGATCTTGTATTATCATATTTAATTCATATGAATTATCAGTATCAGATTCTAATTCATCAATCTCCCTTTCTGATTCAATACTCTCTTCATTTTCCGAGTTGTCAGAATTTAACATAAGTTTCTCTAATTGTTCTTTTAGAGATTCTGTTAAATTTTGTTGGTCTATTTCTAGTTCATTAATTTTTCTTTTGAGTATGCATTTATTAGCAAAGTGTCTTACCTTTCCACACTTCCAGCAAGTAGGTGGATCCTTTAAAAATCTTCTCTTTTTATGAGACTTAAAAGGTTTTGTTCTATGTGTTTTGTCATTTCTTTTTTTATACTTTAGTTTAGATGTTCCTTCCTCATTTCCTCTATATGATTTTTTATATTTTTTGAATAGCCTGTTTTTCTTATATTTTCTTGAACAATTTCCATTACAATTTCTTTCCATTTTTCCCATTCCGAATTATTCGCAAAAATCTCCTAGTTGTTGTTTTGTTTTAATTCTTTCTCATTTTTCATTTGTCTTTTGTCTAAATTCATTACAATATGTTAATCCTACATCATTTGTTACTGATATTATGTCTCCATAAGTTAATTTTTCGTAAGAAATAGTCCCATTATTTTTATCTCTAATTTTCTCGGCAAAATAGGATGGAAGTCCTATGATAAATCTTTCCTTCCAGAATGGTTGACTACAGTCTGTTCTAAGCATTCCTCTTATCAAGAATTAGTCTTTATAGAATCTAAAATCACTCATCTTCTTGCATATTAAAGTTTGTAAGATTTTTTATTCTCTTTCCCTAAGTTTATTATTTGGTCCTATGTAGAAGTTTGCTATGGCTAAAATTAAAGAGTCTACGGCATTTTGAATAGGTTTTCCTTCTACTACTATTAGTTCTCCAATATCGTCTTTTTTGTAAGAATATAGCATCATTTCCTTTTGTATTCTGGTTAAGCAGTTATCCCACCATCCTTTTAGAGATTCAGTAAAACCTGCTGCCAGGAGTTGGGCTATGTTATGATCTGTTAGGCTTGTTTTTGTTTTATAGACTGTTGCAACCATAGTCATCTATTGAAGTATATTAACTATTTGAGTTTCATTTTTCCCTTCTACGTTCTATTCATAAATAGTATTTGCGTTGTATTGAGCTTGACTAAACTGGTTTCTTTCTTCAAATAATAAATCAAGTGGTGTATGTCTAAGGTAATAGGGTCTTGTAGAAATTTTTCATGAGTCTATTTTGTTTAGTTTCTAGAACAGGTTCGTTTGTTTCCTTATTTGATTCTTCTAAAGAGTCCTCAGTATCAGTTTCAGACATATATAAAATTTGTGGATATAGTTGGAGCATTTGAGGTTCTGTTTGATCCTTCTCCTTCTTCTTCAATAAATATTCTTCCTATTTTTGAGCTTTCAGGTGTTTCAAGAATTTTTAACTTTTTATTTATCCTGTCAATAAACTCACTATTTTCTCTTATTTCTTTCAATTGAGCTTTAGAAATTTCATGTGGGATAAATAGTGGTTTATCTGTTTGTTCTTTCTTTAGTTTAGGAATAACAGGTGGTATTATCTTATCTTCTATTATAGTTTGAATTTTATCTAACTGTTTTTCTCTGGTAATCAGAGATTGATTTGTATAATTATTTTGTTCATGTAATTTTTTAATATCATTTCCATTGGGAAATATATCAATGTCTGATCTAATTTTATTTGAAGAGCATGTTATTTGTTTGTTTTTGAATTCTATTATGATTTCATTTTCTGGAGGATTATTTGGAGTTCTTACTTGTTTTCCTGTGTAGTCTTTCCATATTGGTTCTATAGTTCCTGGATAGTCTTCTTGTTTTTTAAGGAAATAGAAAGTTTCAAACCATTCGAAGAAAAATGTATGAACCTTATGTGTTTTCATAAATTCATAATATTCTTCTTGCGTAGGTTTTTTTTTCTTTATCATAATTTTTGTAAACTCATTTTTTTCTCTATTGAAATTATTATAAAATTTTTCCCTTAGTTTTTCTTTGTCTATCCCTAATTTCTTTTCAATAATGTTTATAGATGGGTCAAAGTATTCCATATCTGTTTTGGCAGATGACATCCTTGGGCTAATACTTTCTTCATTTTGCTCCACAGAGTAGATTGGTTGGGGAATTGGAAGACTAATATTTTTTCCTTTCATTTTTATGTCTAACTTATTGCGTGTGGGTATTGAGGAGCATGAGGCTCTTGATTGGGTTCTTTTTAACAAATCTTTCTGAAGTTTCATCTACAGATCTTCTAGGGTTAAAAGAGAATGGCTTTCTGAAAGAATTCATGTCTATTGTTACATTTCCTTCTTCATCCTCACTTATTTTTCTAATTTCAGAGTTTTTTATTAGAGGAGGTGGAACCTCGGTTTGGAGTTCCCAATGAGACGGAAGAGTAATTTGGTCCCATTTTATAGTTTTGGGCACCATTACATTTGCTTTTCTTATATCAGTCTGTAACAATATTGTTTCTCCTTTCAAGGATTGTTTAATAGCTTTTGTGTTGAAGGCTGTAGTCATTGCTTTATAATGGATTCTATAAACCAGTGTTATGGGTAAAAATCTTTATTTTATTTTGCAATTATGAACCTTCAGATTTAGAGTTAGACTATCTAAAATATTTTGATCTTGTAAAGAAATAGTAAAATTTGGGTAACAGTCAAAATAGATAGGTCCACTGTATAAGCTTGTTTCTACCATTCCTAAAAGTGAGTCTTGAAATTCATTAAGCCTATAATCTCTTAGGCATAATAAGATTGAGGTATCTAACCCCTCTCTCGTAAGTGGCTTAACAGCTACTCGAACAAGTCTTAAATGTATGAAATTATATTTTTGTCGATGTTGTTCAATTAATCTTTTGTTTAGAAAGGGAATAGTTTTATATTGATTAAATAAAGAAATCGTTTGCTTAACTGTTTTTATTGTGTAGTTTGTAGAGAGTTGGAATGACCCCTTTTGTATATTTGATTGTCTGAGATATCAAGTATTTTCCAATCATTTAAATCTTTTTCTAGATTATCTATATTGATTTCTTCTGTATTTTATACATTACCTCGACTACTGCTTGATTTAGAGCTAAAGTTTCTAAATAATGCATTCATGGTTAGAGCTAAAAATATGTTTTATCTGTGATTACTGTCAACGATATTTATATATATATATGGGATTTATTCATGTGCATTCAGACTACACGCGAATTACCCTGCAGACGCCCCATTTGCTGTTCATTTCAGCTGGTGAAATCTGCGCCGCTTGTTTGATTGTGCATGTAGAGAGAGACAGCGAGCCGAACGAAGATGCACGTGCACACGCGCAAAAATTCGGAAGATGCATTTTCCCACTCGGTGGACTGAAAATCCACAAAAACTCACCCGAAATATTCCCTCTTTCATCTTGCCGAAAGCAGCATAGCGTTTGGAAGCCCGCACATCCCTCCCATTTCGAAAACGGAGACGCCACTGCTGCCGCTGCTGCTCCCAAATCTCCTTCTCCATCGAGATTTTGAATATCTCAGTCAAGATTGAAGTTCTTCATCGATTTCAAAGTTCTGTGATCGATTTCGAAGTTCTACATCAACTGAAAGTATTATGTTTATTTTCGCTTTCGTCGTCTTCTCTGAAAATCAGCATACGGATTCTGAATCCGCATGCGGATTATAACTGCGCAGCAAACATACCTCTCATCCGCATCTCTCTGACGCGAAAATCCGCATGCGGATTATAACTACGCAGCAAACGTACCTCCCATTCACATCTCTTTGACACGAAAATCTACATGCGGATTATAATTGTGCAGCAAACGTACCTCCCAATAGGATTCAGAATCCGCATGCGGATTCTCATAGAAGACGTCGTAAGCGAAAAATAAACATTGTACCTTCCATCGACGCAGAACTTCGGAATTGAACGCATAACTTCGGAATCGATCACAGAACTTCAAAATCGACGGAGAACTTTAATTTCGATAGAGATCTTTAAAATCTTGACGGAGATCTTTAAAATCTCGACGAAGAAGGAGATTTAGGAGCAGCAGTAGCAACAGCAGTGGCGTCTCCGTTTTCAAAATGGGAGGGATGAGAGGGCTTTCAAACATTGTGCTGCTTTCGATAAGATGAAAGAGGGAATATTTTGGATGAGTTTTTGTAAATTTTTAGTCCACCGAGCAAAAAAATGCATCCTCTGAATTTTTGCGCGCGTGTATGTGCATCTCTGTTCGGCTCGCCATCTCTCTCTCTACACGCACAATCAAACAAGCGGCGCAGATTTCGCATGCTAAAATAAACGGGTTAATTCGCGTGTAGTCTAAATGCAAGTGAATAAATCCATGTGTGTGTGTGTGTGTTCAAAATGAAATTTTCAAATATATATTTGTAAAATAATAAACAATTTTGTCAAGTTTTGATTTTGAAATAGAATTTATAAAACTCTTCAAACTCAATCCCAGATTTTTTAACTAGAGAATTTCTTCAGGGATCAAAATCTTCAACAACTGACGACAATAACGCCACAAAAGTCACCCAATAAACCAAAAGTCAAGCCCCAAACTCCTTATGCTTTATACATACATATATATATATAGACACACACACACAAATTTCTCCTTCCCCATTGCCGAAAGGAGAATAGGCCGGCCCCCAAAAAAACCAAAAAAAGCATTACCCCTTCCCCATTAGCGAAAGGAGAACGGCTTTCGTTCGGCCTCAAGGAAAAGGTAATGCGGTTATCATAGTAAATAGAGACCTCAAAACTGCTGTAAGTGGGGTATGATTGAAGTAGAAATTATGTCAATAATACAGGAATAGATGTCAATAATACAGTAGATAGGGTTAAAATAAAGACAGATTTAATGATTGAAAATACAATGGGGAAAAAGTAAAATTATTATGAGAAAATATGTAAAACTAAAGCTAAAATTTTCCATTTCACTCAAATCCGTGTTGCAACCAGTTCACACTAATCATCGAGTAATTGCAATAAATTTTGGGCATTCAACCGCATCATATCCCGCGAAGGTTACAACCACCACATCTACAACTGCAGTTGCAAGCTCATGAATGACCCCAAGGAAGAGCCTAAGCAGGGAGTGTGGCGGATACCTTTAAAGCAAATAACAGCTGATTATAAGAATATTAGATCATCAAGGTGATTGAAATTCGAAACTTTATATTGAGACGAGAAAAGTAGATGAAACATGATAACATCAGAAGACAATTATAAGCCATCGATCACGTCTATATACAGTTTCTACAAGAGATATACATTCATGCATTTGAGACGGAGCTCTCAGCTACACCCCCATGAACATCCCTACGACAAAGAGGGCATACCCTGTAAAAACACCAAAGAAAATGAAGACAAGCCATGTCAATTACAATTTCAGAATCTCAGGTGCCAAGGAAAATGGAGATAGGAAAAGATGATGATACCCATGTATCTCTTTCAGCCATTTATCCACACATGACATATGGTACTCATGATTGCAGGGCAGGATTCTTATTTGGTCACCTTCGTTGTACTCAGCCAGGCAAATGTAGCACCTACAGCATGTTTAAGGTATGGAAATTTGGTCAAAATGCTGGATCAAGAACATAATTTCAGCTTATAGACTCCAAGTACTTCTCTAGAGGAGAAACAACATCAGTAAAACAGGATGCTGCATCCCATCGCCCAAAAGCCAAAACCACCATCATAATCTGTAAACAGTTTTGCCACCAATCAGCCTGTAGCCTCTTAATTTCAAGAAATGTTTCAGCACGCATCCCGAATAAAAAGGTGTAGACTAATATGATTTGGGTCGAGCGGGACCATGCAATTGGTTCTGAACTGTCCTAGAGTAAGAATGCTCAAAACTCATAATCTTTTCTATGGATAAGAATTATTCTAAAAATATTGTTACCTATCTTAAATCAAGTTCTTCACTGAAAATATAATATGAACAGTTCAGCATGTTAACTACTTGTAGATAAGCAGCACACCCTCCGAGCTTCCCGCTAGAGCATGTTAACTCATCAAGTAACCTGGCCACAGAATTTTAACACACAAACCAGTCTGATCTAGCCACCAGCACATGCAAATGGAAAATTGCAGGAAGTAGAGCTTAAAATTTGATAACCATGCTATGGCATGCGAGACAGAGTAAAGGGAACTCTATTTTCTTTGTGGGCAACTGCCCTTCTCATCAAATCATATGCTAAGCAAATCCGACATTTTCTTGTTCCAAAAATATAGTGTGTAAACTAAAACACAAAAAATCAAGGATTATCCAAAGGCGCCTTACGGTCTCTCTTCTTAAAAGGTACAAAAGTGGACTTTTAGGAAGGAAATTTTGCGGCATCTATGCATCTGATTTGTTATCCCAATCCATTCATACTCTGATACCTAATTTGATCTCATAGGTAATCACACACAAAACAGAAAAAAAGAAAAAGAAAAAAAAATAGTGTCAATTAGAAACACTAGCCCTTGAACTGTATTTAGCCTATTAAATTGAATATAAAAATTTAAAGGCGATGATCGGAAACAAGCAGTTTGACAATAGGGTTTCTCAAACCGGTTTTTATTTTTGTTTTATTTTTATTATTTTGAATATCTAGACCATTTAGAATATTCATCTGCATGCATTTAGTTATGATGCAAAATTTTTCACATATTTGAAAACTTTTGTGCCATATATTTATTCATGTTTCATATTCACTTATGTAAGTTTCCAATCAAAGTGATTTTTGGCATCATAGATGAACATATTTGTATCTATATTATAAATGGTTTAGATTAAAATAAAAAATTTTAAAGTAAAAAAGCAACTGGTTGAATAACCCCTACTGTCCAACCAGTTGTTTTTTAATCATTCCCCAAAATGTAAACCATCTAAAATACTGACTTTAAAAAATCATATTATCAAATGCATGTAGTGGATATATTTTGCATTGATAATGGGTATTGTTTTAGCAAATAGACATTTTAAATATGTTAAAACTGTTCACACTGAACAAAATACAAGTCGAACATAAGACAAGGCTCCAGTTCACATGAAAGTGGTTATATGCAATGCGACGTAAAATTCAATATATTCATTGTATTTAACATCATTTATTTAGCTAGAATACTAAGTTTCATCTAAATCAAATATATCAATAGGTCACATTTGCTTAAAAATAAATATATTCATGTAAAAATTAGGAAACATGCTTAGATTCGTACACATAAATATTAAAATGTAATAGTAATGCAAGTCGCATTTGTTTAAAAATAAATATATTCATGTGTAAATTAAGAAAAATGTTTAGATTCATTCACATATATATTAAAATGTAATAATAATGCATAGGTCACATTTGTTTAAAAATAAATATAGTCGTATGTAAATTAGGAAAAATGCTTAGTTTTATTCCCGCATGTATTAAAATGTAATAATACTTGAATTAGATTGTTATTCTAAAAAAATATACAATAATACTTTATAGAATCATTTACCCACATAGTAGTGATATTTTAGATAATTTAATATTGAAAATACAACTTCAAAATTAATATTTACACTTAAACCATTCTGTTACATAGATTTTATATATTTGTAAATAGGGCCATGCACGGTGAAACTAGACAAATGAAAGGTTTTTCATCATAACATAAATTATTGTAAATATAATCGATGAAGTGAATTTTTTATAAATTATCAAAATATTAAAAATGAAAAGAGTTACATAGAAGAGGGGTTTCATTGAAGCAAAGCCCTATAAAATAAAGCACTAACCTCTCTTCCTAACTATTTCCAACCTTAAAGTTGCTTAATCACAAAAGAACTTGATATTTCAACAATAACCACAGAATCAAGAATTAATGAACCATTAGATAATTCTACATGGATGTAGAAGTGGGCTACATAATTCCCTCATAAAGAACTTGATGCTTTAACAATATACATAGAATCAAGAATGCTATATAATGAACCAACCAGATAATATACTACATGCATGTAGAAGTGAGCCAAATAATTTCATAATAAAAGTATGGGTAATGCTCATGTACTGACTGTTTCCTCGGCAACAGCCGTTTTTGAGCCCTTCTTTTATTTTTCTTAAAATATTCTCCATGAGTCTTTGCTTCTAGGTAACCCCTTCTGTTTTAAATATCCTGATGCTTCATGAAAATCCAATCCCATCCATTGTATTTAGCATCATTTTCGTTGTAGTGAAATTCTTTCATTTATCTAGTATCACGTTGCATAGACCTCATCTACAAATGTGTAAAATCAATATAATAAAATAGTTTAATATAATAAAATAGTTTAATACTAAATCTCAATTTTAAAACTGCGCTTTCAACATCTAAACCATTTAAAATGCCATTGCTATGTGGATCTAAGCATATGAATATGTGTTTGTGTGTGTATTTAAATATGGCTCGTGATATATTTGATTTAAATGAAACTGGGTCTTCTAGCAAAACAAAGGACATTAAATATAATGAATGGCGTGGATTTTCTATCAAGCATCAAGACACTAAAAATAAAAAGGGTTACATGCAACCGCTTCTATGTAATTTAATTGCATTAAAACAAAGCTCTTTTTTGTGTAATCACATGCATTTAGCTCATATACAAAATTTTACCATTTTTGAATTTTTATATGTATTCTTTTTATAAAATTTCAAAAAACAACAGTTTTACATACATTCAACACTTAAATGAGGTGAAACTTTTTTTCTTGAAATTCTGTAAAAATATATAATCCAAAAATATTAAAGTTTTGGATATGAACTAAATGCATGTGGGTCCACATAAAAATGAAAAAGAAATAATAAATAACGGGCTCAAAAAGGCAGGCTGTTACTTCCTACATACCAGCCGGCTCTAAATGATCATTACCCTAAAATTACTCACAAAGAACATGATGTTTTGATAATATCCATAGAGTCAAGAATCCTATCTAATCAACCAATCAGATCATAGACTTAACCTCGAAAGGTCTACCACTACAATATAAATCAAAACATTAGATGGCATTTTGGTCCATCATTGCTTGTCCAAACCACTGCACCACCCCAGAAGTGCAATTTATCTGATGGCTTCTCCTTTGCAGAATGTGCTATGACAGATCAAGCGTGACTAGATAGTTGACACTTGTGAGAGACACATACACCTAGGCACAAGTGGATAGATGTGATTGCAAGAATTGATATTGGCTTTCTACTCTTTGAGACATCTAGAAAAATATAGTCCTACGTGTATAAAATATTTATAGGAAGGATGATGGAGTGCCTAATATTCCATTTGAATTCCACATTTACTTGAAATATTTAGCGGTCGCCTTCCTTGGAAAACAGTTGGCAAGATAATTGAAGCACTAGAAAATGGTTACAAACAAGGAATGATAAATATATATAGAAAGAGTTGATCTGGTACAGCGCCACTGCACTGGAACAGCAATACATTTGCTCATTTTTTAGGCCTCACACATTAAAATGCAATGAAACTTTATAAAATCATTTGTCCATATATAAATTTTATAGCAAATGATTTGTGTTGAAAAAACAACTTTAAAGTTGTTATTTACATCAAACTATTTTATTATGTTGAATTTGTACCATTTTAAAATAGGGTCCATACACATCCAATTGGGATATTTATGTAACCAGGTTACATAGAAGCAGACTCATGTAACTCTTTCAAAATCTAAAATTTTGATCCTTCATGAAAAATTCAATCCATTCATTGTATTTAACATTATTTGTTTATTTAGGAGACCCAGTTTCATCCCAATCAAGTATGTTTATGGGTCACATTTGTTCAAATATATATATATATTCATGTGTAAATTATGAAAAATACTTAGATCTATTTACACATGTATTAGAATGTAATAATACTTAATATAATCATTTATTCACATAGGAATGATATTTTAGATGGTTTAGATGTCGAAAATACTACTTTAAAATTGATATTTTAGCATTTTTCATAATTTACACATGAATATATACATTTTCTAACAAATGAGACCCATAAACATACTTGATTATGATGAAACTTAAATCTCCTGGATAAACAAATTGTATTAAATACAATGAATGGATTAAATTTTCCATCACATATCAAAATCTTAGATTTTGAAGGGATTACATGGGTCCGCTTCTATGTAACCCTGTTACATAGAAGCGGGACCGATATATAGAAAGTCTTTCCTGTGCAGTGAAGTTGCACCATAATTAACGGTGCATTTGGCCCAAAATGAGTCCACATGTACTTAAATGTATTGATACTTATACAATTATTTATCCATATATAAATTTTATAGCAAATGATTTATATGTTGAAAAACAATTTTAAAGTTGTTATTTACATTAAATTATTTTATTACGTTGAACTTGTACCATTTTCAAATAAAGTCCATACACATATTCAATTGGGATGAAAATTGGTATGGTAATAAAATACATAATTCTAAATACAACGGGTGAAATATATTATAATTTTATGATCATATGGGGCCCATCTTGAGATAACTGCACCATAATTGTGGTGTAATTTTGGTGTAGTGAAGCTGCACTTGAATATTTCTCATATATATATGTGTACGTGTATATGTATATATATTTATGGGGACGCTTCTATGAAACCCCTCTTCTACAAAACCCTCTCCATTTTTAAAATCTTGACGGTTGATAGAAAATCCACTCCATCCTTTGTATTTAGCATCATTTCTAGCATCCTAAAAACCCTTTTATTTTTATAATTTTACTGTATATGGGTCCCTTATATAAATGTGTAAAATGAACATAATAAAATAGTTCAATATTAAAATATAACTTTAAAGTAGCTTTTTTAACATCTAAACAATCTAAAATATCAATAATATGTAGATAAATGATCCTATAAAATATTGTTAGATTCTAATACATGTGTGAATGGATCTAAGCGTTTTTCATAATTTACACATGAATTCACCTATTTTTGAGCAAATGTGGCCTATCCACATATTGGATTAGGATGAAACTTGGTCTCTTAGTTAAACAAATAGTGTTAAATACACTGAATGGATTGGATTTTCCATTAAGGATCAACATTTCAAAAATGAAAAGGATTTCACAAAATCACTTCTATGAAACCCGATTTCATATAAGTATTCTATGCAGTGAAGTTGCACCATAATTAATAATGCATTTTGCCCAAAATGGGCACTATATGTATTTAAATATGTTAATACTTTATACAATCATTTATCCATATATAAATTTTATAGTGAATGGTTTATACGCTGAAAAAACAACTTCAAAATTGTTATTTACATTAAACTATTTTTTATATTGAATTTATACCATTTTTAGATGGGATCTATACCAATCCAATTGGTGTGAAAATTAGTATGATAATAGAATAAATAATTCTAAATACAATAGGTGGACTAAATTATAATTTTATGAACACGTGGAGCCCATTTTGAGATAATTGCATCGTACTTGTGGTGCAGTAAAGCTGCACCTAAATCTCTCTCTCTCTCTCTCTCTCTCTCTCTCTCTCTCTCTCTCTCGATATATATATATATATATATCGATCTTGCTTCTATGTAACCGGATTACAAAGAAGTGGACTCACGTAATCCCTTCAAAATCCAAGATTTTGATCCTTAATGGAAAATCTAACTCATTCATTGTATTTAATATCATTTGTTTATCCAAGAGACCAAGTTTCACCCCAATCAAGTATATCTATGGGCCACATTTGTTTAAAAATATATATATTCATATATAAATTATAAAAAATGCTTAGATCAATCTATACATGTATTAGAATGCAACAATACTTTGTAGAATCATTTATTCACATAAAAATGATATTTTGGATGGTTTAGATGTCAAACATACTACGTTAAAAATGATATTTTAACATTTTTCATAATTTACACATGAATATATACATTTTCTTACAAATGTGACCCATAAACATGCTTGATTGGGATGAAACTTAATCCCCTAGATAAACATATGATGTTAAATATAATGAATGGATTAGATTTTCTATCGAAAATCAAAATCTTAGATTTGAAAGGGGTTACATGGTCGTCTTCTATGTAACCCGGGTATATATATACACACATACACACAAAGAGAGAGAGAGAGAGAGAGAGAGAGTTGATCTGGTGCAGCGCCACTGCATTGGAACAACAGTACATTTGCCCATTTTTGAGCCCCACATGTATTAAAATGCAATGAAACTTTATACAATCATTTATCCATATATAATTTTATAGCAAATGGTTTAAAACTTTTGAATTAAAAATTTTTTTTGGTGTAAAACTTTTTGAGCTAGGAGAAGTAATGTGATATGATAAGTGCAACGACGAGGAATAAAGAAAATAAAATTAAAATAAATAATGCAATTATATAGGTATTTGTGAAGAAATGATTGAAAAGTATGGTAATTGTATAGTAAGATGTGAAAAAATAATTAAGGAGTAAAAAATTTTATATTGAGAAGTTTTAAATTGAGGGTGTGTTTGAGAAGTGAGAAAACTGAAGAAAAATTTTTAAAATGAGAGAAAATAATATAATATGATAAAGGTAATGATAAGTAAAGAAAATAAATGACATAATATGATAGAGATAATGATAAGTAAAGAACATAAAGCTAAAATAGATGCATTAGTTATATGAGTAGAGTAATTGTATAGAATTGACTAAAAAGTAACGTAATTGTACAGGACGATGTAAAGAACCATTGGAAAAAATAAGGTACTTGTGAAGATTGAAAAGTTTTATATATAGCCGAATACACCCTAACAAGTTTATGAGAATGCCAAATGCATCCTAGAAAAGCCAGAGAAAATTTTATTATTATTATTGTTGTTGTCATGCAAAAGGGATAGGTTTTTAAGAAAGAATATTATTAATAATGGAAAAGATAAATTTGACTATAGAAAAGCTACAATAAATAATCCCGAGAAATATTTTTAGGTCATGAAAAAGGGATATGTTAAGAAACGCTCCCCGCTCACCCCTAACCAAACCACCCCCATATAAGAATGTAAAATGCAAAAATATCCATTGTCCAACAGCAATGACAGTTACCAATAATAAAAGTACATGTAAAAACTCACTGTTCCACATCATCTTCATTTTCAGCTACAGTTTCTTTTTTGTGAATCTTGAGAGGAAATGAATTAACCACAGACTCTGGAGCTGGAACTGAGAGCATTGAAAGTGAAAGTGACACCGGTTGGCGATGAATTTCATCCAAGACCTAAAGAAAACATTCGTAAAGATTAGATGCAGTCATGTGGTTGTTCTCTATTTAAGAAGGGGAAAAAGCACTGTCTAAGGTTTATGGATACTTATGGATGTCATGGACATTGACGAAATGGACACAGAATTATCTAGTTGATATGCATATTATCGCCTTAAGTGCATGTGAGTATGGCAGGACCATTTGGTTATACAAGGATCCACTAGCTGAAGAAATTATCATTGTTAACACCATCAAATTTTTAAAAAAAAATGTTAAGCAAACTTCCGGAAATAAAGCATCTCTCTTAGCAGTTTCATCTTATCCCAGATTTACATTCACAAATTGATAGCTATGATAGTTTCAGAAACCAGTGTAGAGTTGGCATTTGTAGAAACATTACAGGAATATGCCACAAGGTGGAGAGAATAAGCAAACTTGGGAGCAGAACAAACTAGAATCACACAAATTTTAAGCCAAAAAACATATAATGGTAATAATAACAAAATAATAATAATAACAATAACAAAATATATAATAGTAATCATAACAAAATAATAATAGAATAGTAATAAATGATCATGAAGGGAAAAACAACAAAGAATTTGATCAAACTGCTCTTTGATCATATCTATATTTTACCTTCCAGCCAAAGTTTCCGTAACCTTAATTTTCATATTTGACCTTAAATTTTTGTTTTCTAAGTCAGAAAATTACCAAATTAATGGTGCCGGGATGAACTTCAAAAAAAGAAAAACTGAAATGCTACCTCAAATAGGGCCTCGGCTAGCATGACTATCCGTGAAATGCTGGCACGAGTAATGGACTCCTCGCTCATTAAGAGCCCACCACATGAGCATGTACCATCTGGATGAAGCCCAGATGCACAGTAACCAGTATGCTCACGATGTTCATCACGGTCACGGCGAAGTCTATCCCATATCTGCAAAGAAACAGATTTTCAGTCCCATCAACATGACAGAGAGCATAAAGAAGAAAAGAAACTGCTCCAATCAACTCAAATCAGCTAACCATTCAGACCATATGATAAAATTCAACTTGAATGTTGTAGGACTCAAATAAATCCGGAAAAAATTTGTGTGAAACCAGCAAATTAGAGTGGTCAAATGAAAAAATTGCAGCAATAATGCACCAGGTGGAAGAAGAGTTGGAACTCACATGCACATCAATGATATGACAATACATTAGAGCTAATTAGCAATCAGGGATGACGATAATTAGAGATTTTTTAAAGGCAGGATAGCGACATTAAAGCTCAAAGCATGAACTAATTTAATGCAGCCGCTCCCTCCCTCCCTCTCTTTTCATCCTCTTGTTTCTTCCCCCTTTCTCCAGACACCTTCAAAACTAGCCAATTTTTTCTTCACTCAGCAAGGTAAGCCTTGCACATAGCCAGAATGAATCTAATCAAAACATTATGACTGGCCAAAAAAAATGAAATGATAATATAAGTGTATGCACACACACATTGTACACAAATCTTCGGATTGGTCATAAGGATCAATTTTCTTGTCCAGATTTAATTCAAATCATAAACTTATTACGAAACAACAATAGGTACCATAAAGAAGGGACAAAAAACTGTAGAGTCATAACCAATTCAAAAGATCATTGATTTCGTCAAAATAAAGGGCTCCCACCTAAAATGGAGGGCTCTAGGATCATTCAAGTGAAACCAACAGAAATCTCAATGTAGGCTTTTCCTTATGATTGTCCAAGTATTCAGGAGCAAGTTAAAACAATTGCAGTGCACTTTCCACCATGTGTAAACAGAACCAAGAAATGAAGAAGCACAAAAATTAAAGCTTCAGTAAATAGAGTTCCACTTCTTTAAAACCCTGCTCCTATGCAACCCCATCCATTTTTTTTAAACTTAATTATTGATGGTAAATCCACTTTATCCATTGTATTTAATATCATATATACTGCCATGAGAACCCCATCATGTCCCATATCATTGTGCATAGGCCCCATCTATAAATGTGTAAACCAACATAATGAATTGATTTGATGCTAAATATCAAGGAGAGGATTTTTGGGGTTTGGGGCGGTTATCTGTGATTGGAATGGAACCTTTTTGGTTTCTAGATCTTGGTCGGAAAAAGGCATTCTAAAACCACTATGGATGGAGATTAGAGCTACGCTATTGGGGCTAAGACGGATGGTGGAACTTGGCTTTAGATGGGTGGAGATCGAATCTGACTCCTTGATTCTGGAAAACTGACTACCAGACAATAATCACATAGCGTCCAGTATTGGAGTTCTAATTGATGGATTAAGAAGCTTGAGAGGTTGTTTTGAGCAGGTGTATTTTCTCCACGTTTTGAGTAATGGAAACTAGATTACAAATTTGCTTGCAAAGCTAGCAATTGATTCAAGGGAGGAAGGAATGACATGGTGAGGCACAACCCCAAATTAGATTGGTGATCTTCTCTGTAATGATAGGCAATACATTCTTGTTCAGTCTGTAAACCTGGCTCCCCCCTCATTTACCCATGAGTTATTTTCTGTTGAGTGAATGGGGTTTGAGAGCCAAAACAACTGTGTATTGATTTCAACAATATATATATATATATATAATTTCAACATCTAAACCGTCTACAATATCATTTCCATGTGGATAAATGATTCTAAAAAGTATCACTACATTCTAATATATATGTGAAAGATCCAAGCATTTTCATAATTTATACATACATATATATATATATATATATATAACAAATGTGCCCATTCACATCTTTGATTTGGGTGAACTTGGCCTCCTAGCTAAATAAATGATGCTAAAAACAATAAATGAAGTAGATTTTACATCAATTATTCTTCATCATCATCATCACAAGCCGCTTCCCATCCATGCGGGTTCAGCTGCAAGGATTATGTTGTGCCATTGTTAACAATCATGCACTTAAGTTTTCAATAATCTTTAACATTTCCATCTTGTTTAATTATTTTTATACATGTTTTACTGGGTTTTCCTCTAATGCTCTTTATTGTCTTCTACTTGAATGAACTTACCTCACCTTATTAGCGCTGTTTGTCATCAATCACTAAGGTGTGAAAAAAAAATATCAGGTTGCATGAAATTGCTTCTATATAACCTAGTTACATAGAAGTGAACTTCAGGGAATATAGATATACTGACACATGAAAACTCATTGTAAATGGATAAAAAAAGAATCCAGTTGACAAATTCTTTCCATTAAGAGAATTAGCAAGTGGCAATGTGCAACTTCATGGAAAGCGAAGAAAAAAAACTACCTCGGATCTTGACTGCCTTCGTCTTTCATAAGTGCTGTATCTAATGCCGCTCAAGAATCTGGAATCATCTCCAATCTCGCTGTCAAAAAGTTCGCCACTAAAATCAAGAAGCCATCTGTCGTGATATCCGAGATCGTCAGTATCCTCAGTTGAGAAAACTATAGTTGAAGAGTCAGTAATCCTTCTAGAACTGCGCCTTGAAAAGGCATCCCAAAACAGCCTTCTACTATTCCGTCTTGCCTCACGGCTACTTACGTCCCCACTGCTACTAGGTAAGATACTGGAAGAGATACTCACCACATCAACATGAAGCACACTTCCATTTTGTTCTCTTTGAATTGCAGGCAGGAGGAATCCAAAACCGGGTGTAGTGTCTTGAATAGACTCATCTCCAAGTGAATGCCAAATTGCAGAGGGATTGGAAACAGAAGAAACTGAGTTTGAAGTTGAGTTACTGATGCCCAAAGTTTCATTTGAATGATTACCAGATGACAATAGCCCATCTTCATGCATCCGTTCTAACTGCTGTTGGGGCATGCTGGTTGAACATGAATGTTCTGCAGAAAGACTGTCCCTTGCAGCAATATTAACACCACTGGAAGAAGCCAACAATACATCTTTATTTACAGGTGCTGACTCTGGATGTTTAATTTCTTTGGTGATATGAGCAAGGTGGCTGCTACCTTCACAGTGAGACGTGTCAGCAATACAGCAACCATCTTCTTGGCAAAGAACCAATTCTTCCCCTTCAGATAAATATTTGGTGGTATCAGTTGTTTCTGGATTTTGTAAAGTATACTGTGCAGAGGTTTCCTGAACAAAGCCACTGCTGCTTTCACCTGAAGTTCTATTAACACTGGCGGAGCTCGAACTCTGTAACAGGACTGAAGTGGATTCCTTCAGTGATTGCCGAATAGGGTCATCCAAAGAAGAACTATGATGTGCAAACAATGCTTCGGCAACATCTTCTTCCACCTGCGAGTAAAGAATTTTAATTCAATTAATTTAACCATAGAGTAGTTAATAGGCACACAGAAAACTTAGTTGGCAAGCTCATACAAAAGTACTATATGCAATTAGTTTCTGATGTTTGAAGACAGACACCACAATCTTCTGCCCGCTTTTTCTGGCATCATGATTTAGAATAGAAAATGAATATTGGCTCTGATGTCAGCCACATGAGCATGCTTTCTTATTTCATCAGTGCTTGTGTCTAATCTGTAGGCTATCATTATATATTTAGCCTACTTAAAAACAATAATCATGAACGATACATAACACAACAATATGACCTAAACATCAAAAGGTCAACATGCGAAATGCCAAATGTAATAGTCACATTTCATACAAAAAATCCACCTTATTGGTTGCTATCCATATGATATTGACATGAAAAATCAAAGAAAATTTTGCATGATTAAGATCAACACCAGTCATTAGAAAAAATCATGTTTCAACCTACAGCCAAGAAATTAACACATTTCTTGTTCAAAAATACATGAGACTCTATATAGAATAAAATGAGAACAACATGGGAATCATTTACCCAGCTTCAATATTTAAAAAGAAAAAAATCCATTTTTCAGAGGTATCCAAACTTCAAGAGATGATTCCTTCTCAATATTAAAAGTCACAATTTTAATTTCTTTGATATTAAGAAAACAATTGATAAGACAGCACGCGACTAGCGCAGTAGACAAAGAGCCTGCCTTTGGTGGGTGAAGTCTGAGCTTCCAGTCCCCATTTGGGGAGTTTGTCTCCTATTTTTTGGAGCAATTGTTAGATTTATGCCCTTCAAGTAGATAGATTGGGAAAATATATACTTGTTGAGCTGTGAATAAAAGAATTAGGCCAAAAAAAAAAAAAAAGAACACAACGGATAAGGCAAAAAAACATGTAGGCTGGGATCTGCAGCACAAGCTGCAGCACTGCATAGTCAAAACGTTCCTGAGGTTTTTACAGAGATATAAATCCGGCACGACATGATCGTGCCACAAAATCTCCTAGCGAATCCAACCTCCTTGCTCCGTATTTCCAAAGGCCACGTTGAAAGTAGAACCCGCAGTACGGATGCGAGCTGAACCACATGTAAGATACCCGATATCAGCCGTTTGCCCGGTACAAGCCCCAGTCTACGTGCCCCCCAACAGGCAGCCCGATGTGGAAAGACCATCACTTTCTCTTCAAGCTCAGATCTTGCCTAGCATCAGCGCCAAGAAGCACTTCATGGCAGAAATCGGCAATCATTCATTCGGTTCGAATTCAATTAAAGCATTTAAATCTCTAGGGCGAATGATCCACCAACATTTCCCCATCCTAATCGCAAAAACGAGCGCCAACAAATGGATAAGAAAGGATCGGAGCGTTTGATGGGAAGTGAGAATTGGGTTAGCAGGATTGATAGGTGCTGCGTGGTTTGTACCTGAGTGTCGTCGCGAGGAAGCGAAGCAGCGCAGAAGAAGGAAGCGAGGCGAGTTCGGCCACGGCGGACTCGTGTCCGACGCGATGGACCTGACCCCATCCTGCTGCCCCCGGAGCCCATGCCTGTTATGCGAGTAGCGGAGCAGCAGCTTTTCTTCGGCGGGCAGATGAAGTGTTATTGCTGCGAAAGAAGAGACGGAATCGTTTTAGGCGTGACTCATGAGGGAGGAAGTATGCGGAAATGCAAGCGCAGTAGATGAACTTTGAAGGAAGGTACACAATTTCCAGCCTTTGCTGCGGACCGAAAGTGCGTTCGCTTTCCTCGGCTGCGTTGCCTTCTAGGATTTTTACAATTTGGCTTACGCATTTCAAAATTCAAATTTCAAACTAGCTTGGGGTATTTTGTATTTTCGAGTATGTAAATTTATAATTTTCTTTTAGACCCAGAGTTTTTTATATTCGCATTTTAAATTATGACATCCCAAAACAATATAGAATCTAAAGGTGTGTTTGGTAACAACAAAAAATTGTTAAATTAAAATTTTTCAATCTAAAACTTTTCACTCTCCATAACTACCTTATTTTTTAATCATTTTTTCACATTTTTCTATACAACTAGCTTACTTTTCAATCATTTCTACACAATTACCAACACAACTAACCTATTTATTTCAACTTTATCCTATTTATTCTTTATCCTTATCCCTATCTTTATCATATCACATCACTTGACAACTTCTCATCTTTATAACTTTTCATCAAAAGTTTTATCTATTCTCAAACACACCCTAAAACTAGTTCAAAATGTAAATACAAAATAAGGGAGTTATAGCATGAGCCTAAGGCCCCATTTGGTACGGAGTTATCATGTAAATACAAAATAAGGGAGTTTGTTTGCTTATTGCGAAATTACGCTTTCCCGTTTAATTGTACGAAGAAGCTCTGCGTCATTGCATATGAGTTTGTAGATATTTTTCGAAAAACCCCAGTAGTAAGATCATATGGTAAAAATGACAAAGAAAATCCTCAAATATGTTTCATTCGCCCTTTCTTCTCTTGCCCAAAATCTTGTTATCGCCGTCGACTCTTCCACTGAACTCTCTATCGCCGTAGCTGCTGCTCTTCATTCTCTCTCCTTTCACCTCTTCCTTTTCTCTCTCCCCTTTCTCACCTTGCCTCTATGAGAGAAGTGCACAAGAATCTCGAGTTCGCCCTGCAGCTGCACAAGTACTGTTGCAACAACAATGCAAGCAGATCAGCCATGAGTATGGTGTGTGATGCAAAAGTTTCTTCAGACCATGATTTGAAACTTTAAAAAAATCTCATTTAAATTTTTGTTCAAAGTTCATGCATGAGAAATTACAAGTGAACTTCGCCGATTGAAGATTAGTAAGAAAGCAATCCGTGTCAAAAATCCCCGTTACACGTTTTCTAGCTAGTAAGTTGGAAAAATGACGATTTTTTTGTTGGATACTTAAGAAGAAGGATAGAAAAGGAGTGGAATTTTGAACTCTGCCATTTCATGATCCTATAAATAAGTAATGCATCTCAACAACCTTGAAAAAATTTTGAAACTTCAAGCTATTGACCTTACTTGCTGATGAGGGATGAAAAATTTTCCTTGTAACCAAAATGTGATGTAAATCATCTATAGAACTTATTCGGGTACACTGTTGTTGTACTCATGGGGCTTACTTCAAGAATTGCAAGTTCATTGTAGAGCATCATAGTGTCATATGGTAAGTGTAGAGGCTAAGTCAAAACTGCCTTTAACACGTGTCCTTTCTACACCTCTACATAGCCTCCACTTTTATAGCGCCCCAAACCTAAGACACCCGAGACCTTACCCTAGAATTGCTTAGTTGATAAATTACGAGCAGTATTGTGGCCCTCTTCACATGGTAGGATTTTCAATTCAATTTAGTTTCATTTTACAAGCAATTATACATTTATAATTAAAATCACATAATATTTACAGAATAATCTCGCTTCTATGTAACTCAGTTACATAGAAGTTGACCCATGTAATTCCTTTAAAATTTAAGATTTTGATCCTTAATGGAAAATCTAATCCATTTATTGTATTTAACATTATTTGTTTATCTGGGAGACCAAGTTTCATCTTAATCAAGTATGTTTAAGGGTCACATTTGTTCAAAAATGTATATATTCATATGTAAATGATGAAAAATGCTTAGATCTATTTACACATGTATTAGAATGTAATAATACTTTGTAGAATCATTTATTCACATAGAAATGATACTTGGAATGATTTAGATGCCGCAAATACTACATTAAAATTATTTTTTTAATATTTTTCATAAATTACACATGAATATATACATTTTCTAACAAATGTGACCCATAAACATACTTGATTAGAATAAAACTTCATTCCTTAAATAAACAAATGATGTTAAATACAATAAATGGATTAGATTTTCCATCAAAGATCAAAATCATAGATTTTAAAGGGGTTACATAGGTCCACTTCTAGAAGTAGAGTTCTTTACAAAATATTAAAATATACATTTACAACATCAAATCTCGTCACTTTGTTCCTGTATAGTATTAAACCCTTAGAATATATTTCCACATACACAGGCTGTGAGTATAGTTTAATATCAAAATTTTAAGTCGAGACAATTTTCTTAAATTTTATCTGTCTAAGGTTAGGAAAATAAATTATTATTACTAAACTTAGTAAGCAGACATTTTTATTTAAGTAAACATTTTCGTTCTAAAATTTAGCATTTCAAAATAAATGCATATGCATATGCAAATGCATATTTCATATTCATGTTTTATACATTTTATTAGATGGTATACTAGCTAGGCGACCATTAATACGTTTACTCTCTATTTTAGGAAATGTGTCGCCGGCCTTTGAGCCTATATCAGTAACTTGGTTATATTAAAGGGGGACTTTGGTCCGTTTAAACCTTTAAAATGAACATGTACCTTTGTGCACCATGCATTCACATATTATCATGATTTTAAGAAAAATCACATTCATGGTTCTATTGTCTTTTCAAATTAAGAAAAATTGCACAATTATCTGTAAAATAAGTTAATAAATATATTTTCCAAATCACATTATAAGAATGATCATCTTTAAATAATATTGACAAGCACCAGAATAAAATGAATTACAAGTTATTCAATCATTTTAAAAATAAATCATTTTGAGACGTTATTTACTTACCTTAGGTAACTAGTTTGCTTCATCAACCTTCTTTTTTCCTTTACCTATAAAAACGAAATGGATTACCTTATATATTTATACTACGTTTTTATACTTGCATGTATATTGCTTTCTTAATCCATATATATCATTGATGTGATATGGTTTCAAGTATCATATTATTTATAGAATTTTTTTTTTGTTAAAATTTCAAGTATCATATTAAAATTTTATAAAACTCCATAGGGTACTATTTATACATTCACATTGATGTCTTCACGATTAATACTAACTTATCAAGAAAATCCTAAATTAAACTTGTCATTAATATTTTTAAACAGTTGCAATCCTTACATTTAAAATGGGAATAAAATGCAAAACCAATTAAAATTTCTGTACTATATTTTGACAGCCATGATTTCTAAACAGGGGTATTATATTATTGTTCTATTTAATCATTTTAATTAAACAACGTATATAATAAGTAATTCCATAAGCATTTGGGCATCGACCAAGCCAAAGAAAAGATTTCAGAACCTGTTTAAGCCTTTAAGGAGAAGTCGTTCACAAGAAAATAATTTTCCGATAATTTCTATGTGGACGGAAGGCTTGAAATGTACGGAAGAAGAAAGGGGAAAAAAATGCCAAACCTTTTCAGACGCCTGACGTCTTCTCTGCTCGGCTTTCTCTTTCTTGGTCAGCTTTCTTCTATTTTTTTTTTTTTTTCTATTACTTTTTCCCTATGTATACCTCCAGTCAATCTATTTAGTACATAATTTTTACTAGGCGTGACGTCCATCCTTCTAAGGCTGCCAGCTACGTTTACAAAGCACCGTCCTTTGTTTAGTTAGCTGCCAGGATTACCCCTTGTTTATTTTATTACTTTTTTTTTTTTTCTTTTTTTTATTATAGCCACGTCCGTTCTTGTAGGTGCCCAATTCTTTTTTTTTTTTTTATCATTCTAAGCCGTACTTGTTGAAACCGATTATTCTACGGGTTAAAAAAATTACAAGTGGTATATACATGTTAGTAAATGGAATACTTTTTAGAATTTTCTAAAGAGGTCTGGTATAATCTAATCTGTCTATATTTTAAAGCACATTAAATTAACTATTCATAACAAGTTTCATTTCATAGCACATTAAATTAACTGTTCATAACAGGTTTCATGTCAAAATGATTAAAATTAGTTAAAATATAAGCATTTGAAATTAACTAATGCAATTCATTCAAATTTAATATTTCTACCCATTTGTAATTATATTTTATATAATTTAATCCATTGACTAAGTAGGATACATTAATTTAAGTTTGTCTATAAGAATTTAAGCTTGCTGTAAGACTTCATCTCAAATGAAGTTATATATATATAGCATTTTAATTAATAAAATATAAAACATATGGCCAAAATGAGGCATATGCATGGCTATGGACGTGCATGTTAATTTAAAGTCATGCCAATTTTCCAATGCAATAATTGAATTTATATAAATGCTTCGTTAGATCATTTTTTATAATCCACTCCATTTATAATTTTGAATGCTAATTTAACTGTCAAATTCAAGTTTCGTATCAAAATAAATGGTATAGATTAAGATATTAGCATTCAAAATTAATTCATAAAATTTCATTTAATTTTAATTATTTAAAAATCTTCTAAATATAATTTTTATGATCTAGTCCATCCACTATGTAGGGTATACTAAGATAGGTTTGCTCCTGAAACTTCATATAAAACCACCTTATATATACTAAGATATTAATTTAATAAATAATTAACTAAAAATGAAAAAAATGAATGGGAAGCTGCGGGGCGTGCAAGCCTAGCATGGTTTTGACTTTTAGGCACTTTTTTAATGGACTCAAGTTAAATACTTTAGTTAATTATTTTTCATAATCTAATCTATAAAAATTAAAGAGCATATACTTTAACACTTTCCATTAAATTCTCATGTCAATCTAAGTTATGCATTCTCAGATCTAATGAAAATAGTATAAGTTAATATAAGCTCATAATTAGGACCCCTAACTAGCCCAAGTTCCCACATTTATTTTTATTTTTCCAAAAGGTCCATGCATTTAAACAGTTTCATTTGTTATGATTCAGAATTTTGAAATTTCTTTCTCAAAAATTTGCAAAAATTCATTTTCATATCAAATAGTTACAAAATCATAATTTAGCCTTCTTTTCTTATAATTCTCAAATTTAACTTTTTTAAATTCTTATTTGGTTCCTTTTTATCTCTATTCTTTGCAAATTTAGCATTCAACATGTCTTTTTTAAATTTACAATTTAATTCTATTTTTTTAAAATTGCAAATTAGTCTTTGTGTAAACATACACATATATATATTTTTAATAATTTTACATTAATTACACGTATTCCATACAAGCTTTAGGTGTATAAACTATATTTTAGATAACAAGGGTATCGCAACTTCACCATAAATTCGAGTTGTAATACACATAATCTGAAAAAATCTCTCATATTTATGATATTCCAACAAATAGTAAAGGAGACATAAAAGGAGAAAGAGTCCATTGAGGAATGGACTTAAAACTTCTACCATCACTAAAATGCTATTCTTTTTAAATTCTCAAGGATTTCAATCCTATTGAGAATCATGCTAACAAAGTCACAAAGAGTGAAGATCCCTTTTTGGACTTCTACACTTGGCATTGTCTATGGGAAAGAAATTAGAAATCTGTTTCTACCCATTTTCTTTTCCATTCAATTATTTCATTTTTCATTTGCTTTTCGACCCCTTATTTTCTACCATGGAGCACAACTAGTCAACTTCAAATTTGGAGAACATTACATGAAGGGGTGACTTACCTCCGAATGCAAAGGGATCTCTGCCAGAACAAGCTCTGGGAGAAATGGGGCCCAATGTCACTATCACCAGAGAAGAGTTCTAGGAAATGATGACTGCTTTGCGGGAGTGGAAAGCTCAAAAGCAATCAACCTCCTCATCACCCCGTTAAAGGGGTGGCCCTGGTGTGCAAATCCCAATATAATAATTTGTTCGTAATATTTCTTCCACCCATTTGTCATGATTCATCAATAATTCTAGATATTCACCTTTCAGCTCTGAAATCATAAATGAGTCTCTCTTTTATAAGTTCAAACCTATGGTCATGAAGTCTTATGATAGGCACTTGGATCCTCAAGATTATATTGATAAATTTTGCATAAATGTTAACTTAATGGGTCTGTCAAATAACATAAAGTGTCAAACATTCATTGGCCCTTTAGAGGGTAAGATTAGGACATGGCTCCATAGTCTACCTTCGGCATCAATAATCTCCTTTGATTCTTTATCTAAAAGCTTTATAGTACAATTTATAAGATGCATTATGCATGCCAAGAGATCCTGGAACCTTTACCAAGTTTGACAAGGAAAAAAAGGAATCTTCACAAGAATACATTAATTGTTTCAACCATGAGTACATTCTAATTCAATGATTGACTCTTGAATTTATTAAGGCCAGTTTCATTGGAAGGCTACGCCCCAAGAAGCTATACACAGAACTCAATGTGCATGAACCAGAAATAGTTGGTGAATTATTCAGAATTGCAAACAAATGGATGAATGCTGAAGAGCAGAGTAGGCAAAGGAGGCAGACATTCCAGAGTAACGAAAACAAAGGGGTAAACAAGAAAAGACCTCAAAATTTTGACCAACAAGCTTCAAACAAAAGGGGTCAAAAAGGAGGACACTCCCCTTTTTATAACTCAAGTATGAAAAATTACACCCTATTAGCCACTTTATAGGAAAAAGTCTTCTTCGCTATTAAAGACGATGGCCTTTTGAATAAACTAAATTAGAAGATGGCTCCTCCAGAAAAGAGGGGTACCTTTCGCTGGTGCGCATACCATAAAGATTATGGTCATTCTATAGAAAGATGCATATAGCTAAAAACACCATCAAAAATCTCATCAAAAAAGACCTGCTTGCCTGATTTGTAAAGAGGATCGAAGAAAAGGCCCTCATTATTGTCGTAGAACTAAGTTATAACTCTAAGTATGAATCCCCAAACACTCCCACATATGGAGCTATCTTCACTATCCATGAAAGTTGTAATACCCCTGTTGCCTAGACATCTCTCGATTGCTAGTTAACGGGTACCACATAATTTAAGAAAAATTCAGTAGCATATCTCCATAATCTTTAAGGAGTGGTATAGGATACAAAACCTATAATACATAACTACTATAATTTAATTCAAAAATACAACGTTTAGCTCTACATTAACATATTTCATATTCTCATACTATAGGGACATTTGTAGGCTAAAGAAGTCATCATACTTATCATTACATAACAAAGTAACTGTGGCGCCCCGACCCAGGGTGCCTAAAAGCCTTACTCCGGAATTTTTTTCGATTGGTAAATGTGACTCAGGATTGTTGCCCTGATCACACGGCAAGATTTTTATTTGGATCTCGTCTAATTTTTTTTTCATTCATTTTCTTTCATTATATAACAAACACTTGTCATCAATTTTACACATGATACTCGTAATATCTCATCACATAACATTATGTCATCATATATGAACATATCCTTGACATCAATTTCAC
>JAXCLR010000092.1:24570731-24585448 GCA_035584095.1 Annona squamosa
ATCACTTTTTATTGATTTGACAACTTCTACTCCAAAAACTTTTCATCAAAAGTTTTACCTCCAACCAAACACACCCCTAGATTAGTAATTTCTGCACAACTAAAATGGAACCAAATGACAAAGCTACGAGTCAATGAATTCATATCCCTACCTATCTTAATCACCTCAAGGCAATCTCAGTAGTATTCACTCCTTTTTGGTTATTTACTACTTTATTTAGTTAAGTGTAATTTAGTTCATTAAATATAAATTTTATTCAATTTGTCAATTCACTTTAGACAATTGAATTTTGAGGGTATGACGCGTTTAACACAATCTTTGTAGAAACAATACTCTATTTACTCTTTATTACTTGATTGACATGTATATATGTGTTAAAATGAACATTTTAATTAAGAATATATGCAGCTCGTCTAATTATTTTTCTCATCAACTACCTTCAATAAACCTATTTATTCCAACTATACCTCTATCATTTCATATTAATCATACATTTCTTAAAATATTTCTTTTTCATTTCTTACTATTTCCCACAATCTCGCCAATTTTTGCCTTATTAAATGTCACTTTAGACAAAATCTCCCTTTTCCTTGACAACAAGCCCTTTTCAGAAATAGCTTCCTGCACAAAAATGGCCCCCTGTTCATACACAACATTCACCCCTTTAGCAAATGCTTCTTCAATTGAACCAGAAACTTTCTCACACACCACCATTTCCTCATCCAAGACAAGCACATCGCTTGCTTTTGTTAACCTTGCCCACTTCTTCAATCTAGGTTGCCTCACTACCCTTTTTTCATCATCTTAGTATTAAGTTTCCCAAAACCTTCGAAACCTTCTCTACATCTTCATCCTCACTACCTGATTATGCAATTACCCCATAGGCCAGCATCTCTTGCCTCAAAAGGCTAACTAGTCTTTTCAACAATCCAGGTAATTTATTTACTGCTTAATTTTCTGTGTCGTTCAAAGGAATGGCCTCGGTAGAAATTAAAGTTCCAAACTACAAGTACCCTTAGTCCTCTTGACCTTCACTTAGAAACATATAAAAAAAATCTACCCTTCCAACCTTTATAAACAAAAGATGTTTTTTTTTATTAATTTTATAGTCCTAACTGCTGCTGTGAAATGACAAAATTCTATTGAATTCATCAATATGGCAAAATAAAATAAAATATTCTAGTTCATCAATACGCTATGTTTTTTCTCCAACATCTCAAAAGTCAATATCTAGTTCCATGCATTGGGCGTCAATTGTGCTAGACAAATGCACGTATGGAATTTACTATGAAAAACTTCTTATTAGCAGGCGATTCCCACCCTAATGATATCTTCAAACATTGCAGTTACTTTTATTAAGCTCTCAAGTACCCTATCATCTACTAAGGGAATAATAATAGCATACCTCTTAGGAAGAAAATATGTTGCCTTAATCCAAGCCACCTGTGCCTCATCCCTAGTGAAATCTGGCACTAGTGCTTGTGGAGGATCAATCAAATAGGAGCTTTTCCCAATTTCACCATTCGTGACCCTTTAACTTTCTCCTGCATTGATGTAGAACTAGCTCTTTTCAACGCCAATAATAGAACCAACAGTACATCACAAGGACGACAAACGCATTGGACAACAATAAAACTTAGAAAAATTCTTTTTTCAAAATCAAACTCTTCGTCGGTAAAAAATTGCACTGTAAAAATAGTTGCAACTATTTTAAGCTGTCAGAATAAGGCCTAAGGCTACAATAATGATGGGCCAACAGAACACGACACTAGAAATAATCGGTTATCTCACTTCAAAATTTAAAAATTAAAAAGAAAAACACATTTAGACAAATACCCTTATTTACCGTTTAAATGCAAAGGGGATGAATGACAAAAGGAACAAAAAACAAAGGGGGGAAGGGGGCCTAGTGTAGAGGCAAAGTCGAAACTACCTCTAACACGTATTCTTTCCCACACCTCCATGTATCCTTTATTTTACAATAAATTCAAGTTGTCATGCACACAACCTAAAAAATCTTCCTTATTTATGAGATTCTAACAAACAATAACAGAGATTTATCAAAGGAGTCCATGGGAGAAAGGATTCAAGATTTCTACCATCACTATAATTCTATTCTTTCTAAAATTCTCAAGGTTCTTAATCATATTGAGAATTATGCTCATAAACCCACGAACTTGTGAAGATCCTTTTTCGGACTTCTATAGTAAGAATCTTAGGTTTGGTCATATGGCAGCCAAGGTTGTTGGATTGCCTAGTTATCATGGTTCTTATCAACGTGGATCGACAATAAGATCTTCTACGTCGTCCCACCACATTCAACAACCATCTTGCAAGCTTGCCTCAACTCATTGACATCTGCATTGAATTTCACCATTGCTCTTCCTTTCTTAATCTAAGTCCAGAATCTTTATTACGCTCTATGCTTCTTCGTCATTACTTCAATATCATTCTTCCTAGTAAGATTGAACTGTTCCAAAAAGAAATTATTAATGGGAAATACAAGAGGACGCATAAGGCAAGTTATTGAGTTTTCACGCAGCTACAAGGTAGCCTCCCATGAAGGGATGATGAGAAAGAGGAGAGAGAGAAGGAAGAGTAAAAGGGATTACTATGAGAGTAGTAGCCACAATGACGGAGAACTCTGATAGGAAAGTCGATGGCAACAATGGAATTTTGAGTGAGAAAGGAAAGGGTAGATGAAATAGATTTGAGGATTTTTTCTTTGCGCAATATGATCTCAGCGCAGGGGCTTTTCCGAAAAAACCTACAAACTCTCATCTAATGATGTAGAACCTCTTTGCATAATATATGGGTGAGCTTAATCATGCCATGGGCAAACAAAATCCCTACCACTTCGATCTGGTTTTATTTGATCAATTCCCCAGTGGCAAAGCTAATAAGTAGTACTTATCTTCTCATTAGAAATTGAACATAATAAATTGAAATTTTATTTGACATAGTTGCTAAGCTTTTGCTTGTCATTTTTAAGGCAAATTTTAGCCATAAAAAAGTTCATTTGAGAAGCAATAAGATCTCGCTTCTCTTATGAATGCCCAACTAAATTATCAAAAAATATTTGGGACGTAAAGCCAAATAGAGCCTAAGGCTGTCTAGTTAGGTGGTGTATCTACTATAGGGAAGCAAACTTCATTTAGGTTTTGTTTGACAACACATGTTAGTATGAAGCATACTCTCTCATCTCTTCCTGCATACTTTTCAAAAAATAATTTGACTTTTTATACCTAATTACCTTTTTCTATTTTTATTTTTATATTCCAATCATCTTCTTACACAATTACCTGATTTATTCTCACTTCATTCTTATCGCATCACTTTGATACTTCTTAAAAATATTTTCTTTCTAACCTTCCTACCCATTCACTACCTATGTCACCAAAAGGTTCATTACTTCTTCCACTTGTGCTTTTTATAGAAAAGCTATTTTATAATTAGAATTCGCACAGTGCTTTACAATTAAATAAAATTTTAAAAAGGATTGTAAAAATAGCACCTATCTCTACCATAAATCCAAACAAAACCTAAGTCATAACAATAAAGAATAAAATACAATAAAAATCTAACTTTTAATTTATAAGTATAAAAAACTTGGGTCTAAAAACCAAATTCACAAAGGCAAAAGATTAAAGTGCAAAAATTCCATTTGCTACTAGGCTTTAGCTTACAAGCTTATTTCCAATGGAATTATAGCTACAATAGATACAAAGAGTCATAAGTAGGATCCAGGTTAGGTTCTAATTCTATGGAACTATGCCATTTGATTGTGGAATTAAAATCTAATTAGATCATTTTACTTAATAATATAAGATTATGAACCTTATAAGGCTTATCAAAATCATTGAGATTGATATTAGAGTGCTTTGATAGAGGCTTGAGACTAATCTTAAAGATTCTAATAGAGGAGTTTGTGCTTTCAAAGAGAATTAACAGAGAGGTGAGGCATGTGGAGTTAATAGAAATTTGGTGAGAGTAGAATTCTTATCTAGATAAACGAATTAATGTCCTTTCTATAGCAAATTTCCATATCCAAGCATCTCATGATGTTAACAATCAAAATTATACCACAATGGTTGGGATGGATATCAACTTTGCAAATTTAAACAATTTGAATACCACTTGATCAGTGGAGTGAAATGCATATGTAATGCCTTGCCAGCCATTGCACTAGACTATCAGTCACAACTGCAAAGATACGACATCACCTCTCAAGATTTGCCATTATTTTGAAAACAAAGGACTGCATATATAAAAAATACTTGTGGCAACCCTAGATATCCACATATAATGTAATAATTAACCCATAGCAGAAAAACTAGCTCGAACACGTCATTTTCATAATTCATATCTCATCATCTATACATGAAAGAAAGACTATTGCCCATAGCGGAAGTAAAATACATATTAAGAACCCACAAATATATCAATACAGCCTTTACAAGCAATATATTCATGAACCACATTTTAATATATGATACACAACTCATTACTTATCATTTAAGACATATACAAGTATATCTTATATATACATCAATATCAAATACTACAATCTAAAACATACAACTTACACTCACCACAATTTGGATCAATATGGCCTAGTTCAGGCTCACAGTTAGGTACTTGCAAACCAATTCTGCTAAAACATCTGAAACAAAAACATGTGTTGAACAAACTCATTAAGTAGGCATGATTGGTGAAAATAATGATAACTAATACCAAAATCATTATATGTCATGTCGTTGCATACAATGTAAAAGTCGAACTATCACTAGCCCAACATAATCATGACATGTCATGTTGTGGCATAACAAATTAAATCAACTAACCTCATGTCCATAAAAGGTCATGAACAACCTATCCTCATGTCAATAAATGGTCATAAAAAATCCTACGCAAACCATGTACACACATCACACATGCCATATTCATCATGCTCATGTCAAAACCATGAATCATTAGTTTTACAAAACCATGTCCATACTCGTTTTACAAAATATCCATCTTGTGGTTTCACAAAATTGTGCCAAAATAAATAACCAAACCGTTAGCGAAGGGCCTAGCCCCAAATCAAATCAAAATTAATGTGTCATGCAAAATCTAACATCAAACCACCCCGAATCTATCCAAACATGCAAACATAGCCAATGGTTCACTCATTCGTAGACTCTCATTCATTCATCCAAACCAAGCCTCTATTACTATCTCAACATTGGAATTATACAATTTTAACATCCATCTAATTATATCCCTAAGCACAAGTTTAAACCTCCATTTCATATTTCGTATCATATACCTCATACACATCAAGTCCATTACAAGTTCCATTTCAAAAATACGTCATAATTATGTCCCCAAGCATTTACAAAACATAATTTACATCATAAAGGTCTTACACAATTATTTATATGTTATTTTGTCAGCTTTAGCCTCACTCAGGCATTTCATCGAACACATTATAGGCATTGTACAGAAATTAAGCCCAGATCACTCAATATCCATGGGATTACACCTAACACATCATAAATACAAAATCAATTCTGACCACTTACATTTCATCATTCACGTGCATTTCCATCAAAACTCCCAAATTCTAACTTCCGAAAAAATCTTTTCAAATGTCTTATACAATCAAAATCAAGTCAAATAATGAAAACAAATATGTTGCCCACAAACAATTGACAAAATGCATGATTTGCAACTCAAACTCCTATTTTTTTTTAAAAAGAAATTAACCTACTTACCTCAAATTCATTTTTCTTTAAGAATTTCCAAGATCTCCAAAATTCCAAGTTTTCTTCTTGATCCATCGAGATCCCATGATACAAAATCATGTGAAGTCAAGCATTTTTAGATGAGTTTTCATGATAATAGTAATCTAAGGTCACCCAAAAGAAAGAAGAAAAGAAAATGGTATGGAAATAGAGTGGGTTCGAACTCTCCCTGCTTAAAATAGCCTCCCACATGGTCTAGCCCGAGTGATTTTGAAAATCACACGACTTGGCCCATATAGGCCTATAAACCTCCCAGTTTCAGCTATCCTATGCCATTTTGCTCATAACTTTCTTTGCACAATTCTGATTAAGATGATTCTTTTGCATTAGATTCCTAACTTCAGGTAATATCTCTCCAAAAAAATTCATCATAAAATTCTATTAACATAAACTTTAGTATGCATTTCACTGCTCAACTTTACTAAAAATTTTACTCATGCACAACACATATAATCATCTCATACAAAAATATTCACAAATGCCAAAACAATCGTTCATATGCATATTTTTATCATCATAATATTACATTTATGCCATTTGTTTGATCAAAATATGTCTTATACAAAATTCGACTCGTCAATTCAACTCTTTAGAGCCTCATTGGCCCATATCACATATATCACCTCCAATGACTCTAAAATTATTTCTCATATATCACACATACATCTAACATCTCATTTATACTAAAAACTATCATGTCCTATGTCATTTCTAAAATTTCACCCATTTAGTTCATTTCTTAGGGTGTATCTGATTAGAGATAAAACTTTTTGATGAAAAATTTTTGAGGTAAAAGTTATCAAGTTGATAAAAAAATGATGTGATATGATAGTAGTAATGATGAAGTGTAAAAAGAATAAAGTTAAAATAGATAAGTTAGTTGTATAGGTGGTTGTGTGGAAATAATTGAGAAGTAGAATTGTTTGTATATAAAAATATGAAAAATAATTAAAAATAGGATGACTACAGAGAGTGCAATTTTTTAGATTGAAAAGTTTTAGTTGACATTTTTGGTGTAAAACCAAATGCACCCTTAATGAATTCTCACCATTAGCCCAGAAATAGTTTAATTTTCAAATTATCATCTCGATTTTATTGTTAAGCATTATGATCGCATTTAAATAATGTTCAAAATCAGTCTCATGAAAATCATAGATCCTACTAATGATCCTCGATCATTTTCACTGTCTCAGTTATTTCAAACTTAACTATATAACTGGGCCCATTTTCATCATTTTATCAAATCTATCATTTAAATCTCATCCATAACCATTTATATACATTCCAAACGCAACAGGCATCCCACCCATGCCTAAATATATTTTAAAATAAATCAACTCCAAATAATGCACTTATCTAGTTTGAAGTCTACACACAAGGGTCAAATCTCAAATATTTATCATTTAATTAAATCAAAATTTTTCACATATCCAAAATCATCTAACAAACATGTGCAAATCCATCTCGAACTTCTATCAAGCTGTTTTTCAAAATTCACCTATCTACTTCTCAATAACTAGAATTGCACATTCACTACAACTTATATAACCTTGTATATATTCAATCTTTGATTCATCAAAATCTTACTATCATCTGGCTTTTCGGATTACATTATACATATTACCATTGATTTGCATAGTTGCTAGTACCTGGAGTATTATAACATAACATATGAACTTTGACCAAAAGAAAATTTAAAAAATGCAAAGAAAAACTCACATTCTGAGAGGAAAGCTCAAAAGTAGCTACTTTGATGATCAAAACGATATTAACTTCCACTATCTTTATAAATAAAAGTAGACATTTCTAAAGGGCATTAAACTACAATAGGAAAGAAATGTAGGTTATGCAGCATGTTCTTGCTAGTACCAGAGTATTACAACATAACATATGAACTTTGACCAAAAGAAAATTTAAAAAATGCAAAGAAAAACTCACATTCTGAGAGGAAAGCTCAAAAGTAGCTACTTTGATGATCAAAACGATATTAACTTCCACTATCTTTATAAATAAAAGTAGACATTTCTAAAGGGCATTAAACTACAATAGGAAAGAAATGTAGGTTATGCAGCATGTTCTTGCTAGTACCAGAGTATTACAACATAACATATGAACTTTGACCAAAAGAAAATTTAAAAAATGCAAAGAAAAACTCGCATTCTGAGAGAAAAGCTCAAAAATAGTTGCTTGGTTGATCAAAACCATATTAACTTCCATGTCGACTGATCTTTTCAGGCTGGATGCACTGAGGAGCCAAAAAATGCATTTTTAAATTTTTTTTTCATTTTTTTCCATGGGCAAGTAAATCTAGATGTATTAAATCTTAAACTAAATTTTACAATTTTTGGATGTTTTTAAGTTTTTTTTTAGTTTTAAACACAGTGACATTTCCATAATGTTTGGGTATCAGAAAATTTTGGAAATGCTACTTTGTTTAAAAATCCAAAAAATACTTTAAAATATCTAAAAATGGTAAAACTTGGTTTATACGTTTAATACACCTAGATTTACTTGCCCATGGAAAAAAATAAAAAAAATGCATTTTTGGGCTGGAACCACGGAGGAGGCCGTGCGTTCTGCCTGAAAAGATCAAGCCTCAACTTCCACTATCTTTATAAATACAAGTAGACATTTCTAAAGGTCATTAAACTACGATAGGACAGAAATGTAGGTTATGCAGCATGTTCTGCTCCACGGGCTGCTGCTTAAAGTATTCTTTTGAGGAGCAAGGTAGAGAAGCAAATTAAAGTTTTCCAGCCGAAGAGATTAAAGTTACCTTTTCAATAAGCGAAGGGTTCTCTAGCCATGATCGAATTTGCTTTGGTCTGACAGTCTCGAATTTGCTTGGGGATTTCCAATCATGATCAAATTTGCTTCGGTCTAATGGTCTCGGTTCTGTTTCACTTAATCAACAGAAATGGATGCAATATGTCATCCAAGAACTTAATTAGTCGCCAGTTGGGGGGTTCCACCCCTGGTGCAGGAGTGGCATAGGGATTTTGAAGATGAATGATGTGATAGAAGGCATCTACATCTCCTTTCAAATGCTCTCTCCATCTTCTTCATTTTCTGGTCGACCTCGATCAATTGATTGATCGATCAACTTTGAAGCTTGGAGGCTGGCCGAGGTACGGATGGTTAAACGAATGATTTTGAAATCCTAGAAAAGAGGAGGTAGTGCAGTAGAAAATGAATGAAGACGGAAACGGTAAACCCTAGAGAAGATGGAAACAAGGCAAGAGACAAGCAAACTCACCATTTTAGCCCTTGACCGTTGATCCGGGGTTGTCGACGTGAGCAGGAGACAGGCTGAGGAGAGACCCTTGAGTGGTAGAGAGGGAATGAGGAAGATAGGCTTAAGAAGGAGAGGGTTGACCAGTGCCGGGTGTGGCCAGGGCGTCTCTTCCTTTAGCTGTGATGCTTTTTTGGAAAGTCACCCTATGCAAGTCCCATTAAAAGCATCCGACGCTTAACATTTAACCCAGTCGATCAGACGGTTGTGGCGGAAGCATAAGGTCATTTATTAGACCGGACATTTACTTAGCCCATTTTTAAAATCTTATTTATAACAATTTTTTTTTCCCTTTTTTCTTTGCACAATTATTTATTTAAATGTATTTAACGTATAGAAAAAGTTTTGCTATTTTTGAATATATTTATCTATTTGTTTGAGATTTTAAAACGTACACGTGTATATGTATTTAAAGTACTCTTATTTCTAAAAATCTAAAAAAATATATACACATGTTCAAAAATGGTAAAACTTGATTTATATATTAAATATACTTTGATAAACAAATGTATTAAGGAAAAAACAAAAAAAAGTTGTTTTAAATAGAATTTTTGAGGTGAGTTAAGTGAAATATTTATTTAGCCTAGACTAATAGGATTATTCCTCACATAAGATCACACCTTATAGGTATAGAGCGGGCATGACCAAACACACCTGGGTGCACTTAGCATGAATGCGTCGAGTGTATTTTAATCATTTTTAAATTTTTTTTTATAAAACTATTAATATAAGTATATTTAATAAGTGTATTAATTTTTATCATTTTTGAAAATTTGTAGATATTTTTAGATTTTTTAAAATAATGGCATTTTTGTAATTCACAAATTATGAAAATGCCACTAATTTTAAATTTTCAAAAAAATCTATAAATTTCAAAAATGGTAAAAGTTGATATAGATGTTAAAGATACTTAGATTAATAATTTCATAAAAATAAAAAATAAATTTTTGCACCTGAGTGTACTGAGGCTAAGTGCACTGGAGTACATAATATCAAAACCTTAGAGAGAAAAAGAGAGAACATTTCATGTACAAACTATTAGCACCATAATTAGAGTGCAATAATATTTTAAATAATCATTTATCTATATAAAAATCATATTTTAGGTAGTTTAAATGTGAAAGATTAACTTTAAAATTGATATTTATATTCAACATTTTATTTCGTCGATTTTGTACCATTTTAAGATGGTGTCATGATTATTTACAACCGGATGCATGGGGGCAGCCACACGTCTGGCCTAAAAACATATTTTTTTATTTTTTTCGTTTTTTAATTATCTGTCTCAGATAATCGCTGAAATTTCACTATCTTTAAAAATCCAAAATAAATACTTAAAAAAATTCAAAAATAATATAACTTAGTTTATAAATTTAATACACACCTAGATTTACTTGTCCATGAAAAAATGAAAAAATAAAATAAAATATTTTTGAGCCAGACGCATGACTGCCCCCATGCATTTGGCTGTAAATGATTAGGCCTCTTTACGATGTAACTTTAAAATTTATATATGTATTTGATTTGAATAAAAATTAATATATTACTAAATAAATAATTATAAATACAATGAATGAAATATTAATTTCATAATCAAGTGAGCCCTCTCTAAGCAGTCTAGTATTTTCCACATGTATAATCAAGTGAATGAGTCCGACTTTTATACAGCTAGTATTACCAATTTATTTTGGTACTCTCTTTTAGTTTGGGCATTATTTTCGCTGATTTTGTTAAATTCAATTCATCAATTGTACTCATCATTATTCGTTTTACTAAAATACTAAAAATCATATCAATTGAAGTTAAGTGTGGGCTACTTCTTTTAAAATATATGTGTGAAAATGTAGAAAATCATTTAGACATGCACTCAGGTTTTAGAATGTTATAAAATCATATAAAATCATTAATATATGTAGGATAAATATTCCAGATGTTTTAGATATTGAGTAACCTTATCTACCATTTTAAATGATTTTGAAAACGGTGTAAATTACGGAGTGATATGATTGTTGGTATCTCAGCAAAGCAAGTAGTGGAATGAATTTGACAAAATCATGAAAATAATGCCTGAACTAGGCCATTTTGCGGAAGTAAATTGGTAGGATCGGATGTATATAACAGGGCTCTATCCATATATTCGCGAAAGATCTATGGGAGATCTGCATGGCAAAAATTCAGTAGGAAAAATATTCCTAAATTCTTTTAGAGATTAATGATATCTAAGATATGAGATGGATATGATTTTCTCTTATTCGTGATTTCACATTAGACCTGTGTAGCATGTTGCACAAGTTGCACGCCAACTCGCAACAAACGACTGTTTCCTGATGAAGGTGAAGGCTCAAAAGTCCATAGTACAATTGCATAAATAACAATAAGTATACATTCACCAAAGAACCACAGTTTGGATGTACACGAACACCTAATGAAATTCTCCCATGATCTCACATAGAGCATTTCATACACCATCAACAAAGGCACTCCAAAAGACCTACTAGGCAAAGTAGCCTTTGCCTCATCTAGAATCCAGAGAAGCCCTTGGAATTCCAGAAAGGGTTCTGGTTCTCATCGCTGCTGTCGTAGAATGGATTATTTGCGAAAGGCTTGCTGTTGCCAGTGTTGAACTTGTTCTGAGCGCTGAAAGGATTCTGCTGTTTGAATGGGAATTGATTGCTCCCATGGAAGAGATTTGAGTGAGAGTTCTCATTGCTGTCTTCAAAGGCCACCCACCCTCTGGAATTGCCCTGTCTCTCTTTAGCGGAATTACTCAGTGACTCCATCTCACTGACGTGATCTTTGAACTCCTTTTTAACCACATCCAACACAACATCTCCATATCTATCACACCATGGCCTTAATCCAAAGAGAACAAGGAAAATAAATAAAAAAGAATATAGCAACTTAGAATGGAACACAAATCGATTCGATTAGTTGATAAGATATGTTGGATCAAAATGTATGGAATATTGAAGGCTTGCTTACTTGGGAAAGAACTTCTTGAGGTCACCTTTATCAACAGGGAGCCGGGTTGAGATTGCATCAATCTGTTCATTCCTGATAAGCGACCAAGCACAAATGACACTATCAATGGATTTAAATTCAGTATGCTTCAAAAGACGCTTTTAGCAACCAAAACCTCAAGCCTGGCTGAACATTTAAAATAGTTGCTGTGAAGGGTGTGCAAAATCTGCGTGCAAATGCAGCTGAAGAAAATTTTGAATATATCTTGAGAACGGGTAAGTGCACGTACGAGAAGCCGAGCTTTGGATTGGAAGAGTCCAATTCTTTCTGAATCCTTGACAGCTCCTTCTTTATGTTCTCTCCCAAAACCTAGAGAAAAGGAAACAAGAAATAACAATGAATTTCAATAAGGTGGGGATCTGCAAATGCAAGGATGATTCTTGCATGAAATAGCTGGCTTGCCAAAAGCCCCATTTTGCGTTATTCAGTAGGCGAGAAATGACTAACAAAAGATGAAAATTTAAGAACATCAAAACTAGTTCCAAAAAAAAAAAAAAAGAACATCAAAACGAGTGAAAGATTTGCACAAAATTATTCCAATATCTAAACCTTGTCGATGAAAAAATCTGATGCTGATCCGTCTGAATGTATCTTCTTGATGAGCTTTGAATCAGGGCCCTCCCCAATTGGGCTGGCCACAAGCATGAAAGAGTTTGATGATGAGACATGATCTGACCTCTCCCCCGGAGGCAAATAAGGAATGGTTGACTCGTCTTCCCAGCTTCCCTTTTTCCATTTCTTGAACCCATCAAAACTCCATTGGCTCTTTGCTGATTTAATTGCTTTCTCATCAGCATCCAGTGCAAGATCTCCACTGGGCTCTTCGCTCTGCTCCTTCTGAAACAGAGAACGGAAAGCTTTCTTCTTAACCTTATCTGTACTCTTTTCTTTCGCAGAAGCTGGTGGGGAGCTCTCGGTCATGAGAATGGAGCCATTCTTTCTTCCGACAACCTTGGGCGTCTTCTCCCAATTTGGGTTTTCTGTAAACGGCTCAAACACGTTGTTGGTAATGCATTGGCGGTTCAGATCAACCGCACGCAAGGGTCCTTCGGCGGCATTCATACTCCCTTTCATTTCTTTGCCTTTCCCCGATTTGTAAGGCGTGGGAATTCCTATCAAAGAAACTGCACCTTTGATCTGTTTCATTGGGGATTGATATTTGCTCTTGTTCTTCAATGGTGTCGTTTCTTTATCAGGGATCTGTTCGTCCTTAAGCTCAATCTCAGACCATACCTCTTCAGAAGCTATGGCCACTGCAGGCCCTGCAAAGATCACATCTCTGCAATCAACTGTAGCTCCTTGAATGGCAAGCCTTTGCAGAAGTGGCCTCTTTGAAGCATGATAGTCTTCTGCAGAAATGCATTTGGCGTGGAGCAACTCCTACAAGAAGAAAAAAACAGATTATTTTTCGAAGGCAGACGATTGGAAACAGAGAGACTCCTTTCTAGTGATCTTAGCTTATTCGAATTGAAGTTAGAAGAGAAAACAAAAACCGTTGCTACCTGCAGAAACAGCAGTTTATCTCGAATGATTGCAGGAGACTCCTGATCTGGAGGTGCGGCAATTAGCGTGTCGAGGAGGTGGGAACGGTACGTCGATACCTCATTTTCAGCCAGGATTCCTTCCTTGTGGAGACCAATCAAGTTAAGGATTCTATGAAATGATTCTTGCTGCCATTTGAGGTTCTCCGATTGCTGTTTCGCTACCTTCTTCTCGGCAGCTACGCCCGGCAATCGTGGCTTCTTCAGCGAGAATGGGAGGATGTTCTTGCAGAGGGAAGTGATTGTATCATGCAGAGAAGAGTAGTAAGCTGGAGTGTACGTGTAGACCATCTTCCGCCAGTGGGTTGAGCTTTTTTTTTTTTTTTTTTGTGCAATTTGGAGCTTGAATGTATAAGAATTAAGAAGAAGATGAGATGGCGTTGATTCTTCTGAATCTTCCGAACTTCGAATTTTTAAAAAGCGACCAACGGTTACTTAAATTTCTTTGAACTAGCCGTTGCGGTCCTTTCCGTTGGAGGGTCGGATTGCAATTTGCATGACAAGGTTACAACGTCGGGAAGATGGGCGGATATTCGCGCGGTACAATTGAGGAGAATCTTCGCAGTAAGGACGTGATGGCGAGGCATCTGATCCTGTCCATTCATCATCTGTGAAGATTCCTTTCATAACTTCTAACATGCTTTTGACGTCACTCATGACATGGTTATAAAGTTGATGGAGATCGCACGACTCTTGGGATGTGCTTGAGAAGTGTTAAAATTTTTTAAAATTGTATAAAATAATATGATATGACATGGGTAATGATGAAGAGTAAATAAAATTAAAATAAATAGATTGTTTGCATAATAATTGGGTAAAAATAATTAAAAAGTAGGATAATTGCATAAAAATTATGAATAAATAATTAAAAAAGGTAATTGTAGAGAACATTTGGATAAAATAAAATATTTTTAAATTAAAACTTTTCAATATTCAAAATTACCGTATTTTTAATTATTTCTTCACTTCTTTCTACACTTTTTCCTATACAATTATCTTACTTTTCAATCATTTCAATACAACTACTTGTATATCTAGCATATTTATTTTAACTTTATTCTCTTTACTTTTCAT
>JAXCLR010000092.1:24586962-24598314 GCA_035584095.1 Annona squamosa
TAAAATGCTTGTGTGACAGATCTATGTGTTGAATTTGAATTGTGTTGATGTTGTATGCGTGGTTTGCGACATGTTTCGTCGTCTGTTAAGCATGATGTGTTATTTCAAATATTTGGTTGTAAGGGTTGTTCATGGCCCCTAATTGACATGATGAAAGGGTTGTTATGGCTCTTGATGGACATGAGTAGATGATTGGTTGTGTTGTTTAATTTATATGTGGTTATATGCATACGATCTTGAGAGTGGATCTTGGACCCATATGTATTAGCTTCATCACTATACGAGTATTCATCATTATACTTATTTCGACATTGTGCTAACCACTATCTACTTACTTGGTCTATTTAGACTCATATCGTTTGTTACTATGCTTTTAGATCACAGGTCGGATGGAGAACTTAAAGATGGGACAAGTTGAAGATCAAACATAAGAGACCATAGCACAATGTGTCAATTTCAGTTTTATTAGATTTGTGCTCTTTTTGATAATTTATGTGTAGACAATTATTTAGGCAGATTCGCTTTGACAACTATAATATATTTGATATTTCAGATTGGATTATAATCCTTATTGATGCACATATTCATGGTTATTATATTTGCTTGATGTGTAAGGGTAATATTTAATGATTTCCTTTCTATATGAATGTCCTTATTATATAAAAATGCAAGTATATAAATAGGATTGAATGTCATAGATTGAAATATTTATGAATATCAGGTCATGTATTCCATATTACCCTTGTATGTTATGGGGAGATGCTGCAAAATTTTTCTTCGATTGTGCAGTACTTATTGACTAGTTCTTGAGTAATTCTAGGAATGGAGTGTTACATCTTCTTTTCTCTTTCCTAGCCTTACATAGTCCTAAAATATCATCCATATTTTATGAAATTCTTCTAGCTTCCACAATCCGGGTATTTGATTTTTGAAAATCAAATCCATAACTTCCCAACCAAGTTTCAAAAATTCTATTTTTTTCTCTCTCTTTCCACCGTTTGCTCCATTCTAAAAAAAATCTATCTCACAAATCCATTCATTTCTATTCTGTATTCACTATGATGACTCAGAAAGGTGGTGCACAAGCTGGGAAAAAGCACTCTTATAAGGAAAAAGGAAAGCGGAAGGCGGATTCAACACCCTCGGATCCTCCATTCACTCGTCGATGTCAAAGTTCTTGCATACATATCAATGAGAACACAAACCCTTCTCCCCGTACTACACCATGCATGTCTACCATGCAAAACTTCATGTAAGGTAATATTGCAGGGTCTAGATATAGGTCTCATCAAGCTACTTGAATGTCCCACTCTACAAAAAATGTTGCCGCCTTATCAAAAGTTTCAAAATTTTGCCACCCTTCGGATGAAGATACTTATGTGGGTAAATTTTTACATCGAATATTTACCAAAGATAAAAAGGTAGATTTTTTATTTTTTGGTAAAAAGATATTTGAATTTGTGCATTGGTTGAAAGAATATAGACTTCTTGAATTTTTGAAGAAAGATTTTTATATCTATTCAGATCTTATGAGAAACTTTTACTTCAACTTAGCTCTGGAAGGCACTACTTATGCATCATTTTTTAGAGGAATTGAAGTTAGTTTCACAAAAGAAGAGTTCGCTGGGTTTATGCTTTTACCAACTCAAGCCACTGGTTCATATGAAGACATTGATTTTGAGGAGGTTATTTTCAATTTTACATAGAATGAGTCATTAAGTCAACAACAATATAATTTTACAAATAAAGAATTTTCCAAACTGGATAATAAATTGCTATATTTAGTTATTGCACATTGTTTTCTGCCTAAAGGGGAAGGATATGATATTGTTACACTTAATGATTTGGAATTAATGTGAGAAATTATAAAAAACAAGCTCTATAACTTTGCTAGTGTGATGTTATTTTTTATGCTGTCACAGAAAAATAGAGCAAATGGAAGTTTGCCCTATGTTATGTAGTTAATAAGGCTATTTCAGAATTTCAACATTGATATGAGAAGAGAAACACTTATCAAACTAACAAGTTATGATGTGATTAATGAATTTACACTCAAGCATATGCAGTATACTCGTCTTGGTGATGGTGAATGGGTTGTGAATTCAAACTTACATGCAGTAGGTTATCAGTCTCCTTCACAACAACAAAGGGTTTTTGTTCAAATTGATGATCAGGATATTTGACTTAGTCGAAAACAAGATGGACAGGATGGTTACTTGGATGGTGATGAACATCATGGATATCAAGGTGGTTCTCCTAAAGATGCTAATTCTGAAAATGAGTCGATCCCACCTTTGCCTTTCCATGATAGTGCAATAGCCGAAGTCAATTCTTCAACTCATAAGCCTACAAACTCGCTTCGCATTTCACTTACCAATCCAACTCCTCAAGTGGGCACTGCTTCTACTAAACCCGATTGTGCGCCTTAATCTTCAGCGGGTATACCCTTTCAAGAATATCAGTTAATGTTGATTTTTCTTCTCTTCAATCCTTTTTAGAATCTAATTTTCAATAATTAAATTCTAGAATGGGAACCATTGAAACTAAACTAAATACTTTAACTTATGATTTTCATGAGTTCAAGCATGAAACTGTCACTTCTTTTTATCATACATAAGAAAGAATCACCACCATTGCATCCAATATTGCAACTTCCACACCAATAATGAGAAATTCAATTTCGACAATGACGCAACAACTTAAATTTGCTAGTGGCAGCTTGTGTGAGGATAGCAGACAGTTAGAGGCTACTATGAGAGATTTAAGAGATAACACTAATAGAATATGCTTGACTACTAAATTACTTGAGCTGAATGATCTTCTTCAAGAGCTTGCAAACAACAACCATCGTCATGCTGTGGGTTTGCCCCCAGAACTACCATCTAGATTGCATCCTCCTGAAAAAAGCCTTATGAGTTTCAAGTTCCACCCCATTTTTGAAGATTTAAACCTTCCAAATCCAGCAAAACCAAGGGTCAATATTCCAAATCCTCCAACTATTCATTATCTCATATTCATTTGTCAGATTCTGATGATGAGTAAGACATAAGTTTCATGTAGATGGTTCTGATTCATTTGATGACAGACATGCAGCTTTTTTTGGTGTTTTGGTGAACTTCAAAATTTTTTTCTATTTTTTGTTAGCAAACAAATAATATTGGCAGACATTTATCTAGTTTATTTTTATCATAAACATGATATCATGCATATTATTTCATTTAGTTAGATTTATTCTCCAGTTTTGTATTTTAGTTTGATTTTTCAATAAGGCTATCTGATATTTCTTTCTTGTTGTTTTTTGTTCATGACAAAGGGGGAGAAAATGACATGAATGATTGAGAGTATTAAAACAGAGAGAGTTTTGATTAGAAAGTTCATTATATTCTTAACATGTCATTTATGATTTGTCATCATAAAAAAGGGGAGAATTATTGACTTATACTATTTTGATGTTAGACAAGTTAAGAATTTAATACTTGAAATGTGTTGTTTGTATTTGATTTGTGACGAATGGTTGTAACAAGTTAGCATTGAATTGTGTTGTGAATTTGTCAAGAATTTGTCGAGGTTTTGTTGTAAAACTTTAGCAGTTTTGGTTTGCAACTTCAACTGATTTAGTTTCAAATTTCAACTATTTTGGTTTGAAATTTCAACAGCTTTTGGGTTGAAACTTTGACAGTTTGTTTAGCAAGATCAATGGATAGGTGATTGTTATAGGTTGTTAAAAAAAATCAGATTGATTGCGGATTCGATGGAGAAAATCTCTATTGGTGGTTTCAATTTGTTAAGTTGTTACAGGTTGTTAAGAAAAATCAAATTGGTTGCAGACTTGGTGGAGAAAATCTCTCTTGGTGGTTTCAGTTTGTTAAGTTGTCACAGGTGGTTGAGAAAAATATGATTGGTTGTGAATTTAGTGGAGAAAATCTCTTTTAGAAATTAGGAGTAAAGCTATAAATAGACAATGAATTTCAACTGGAAATTCAATTCAGAGAGAATATTCTTAAAAGTGCAGATCTGTCTCAAGGCGTTCTCCGTGATCCTCTATCCATCTGTCAGAAGCAACATATTGAAGATCATCGTGATTGTCCTACTAAAAGCTTCATCTCTGTGCTTCTATGCTATTAAATTGGTTGTAAGTTTTAGTTCATTTTTATTTATTTTACTTTGAATTAGAAGCTTTCTAATTTGAGAGGAAAGCTTTCATTGTGATTTGTGGAAAGTTTCACATGCCACTTGGAGACAATCATTTAATTTAGAAGATGATTGAGATTGTACAACTGTAACTTGAATTCTAAGTTGACAAGTGGAAACCCGAGTCAAGGCGTTGACATAGAGAGTGGAGTAGGTGTGTTAATCGAACTACTATAATTTGTGGTGTCTTCTTTGAATTATTTTTGTAGTGTGTGAAATTTATTATGTTCCTTCTTAGGTCACTCTTTGTGCTATTATTCTTTTCTTTTCTTAGTTTCATATGGGCCTCACAATTGGCTAGGAGGAGTTTTATTTGTCTAAATGGGTGATTTGTATTTGTCTAAATGAATTGGCGAATGAATGATATTTATTTGTTTGAATGAACTGGCAAATAAATAATTTGTATCCTATCCCATCGTATAGCGAACAAAGGATCCCCATGTAGAACTCAACATAAAATTAGAATGCTTTAAGTTTGGAGATGAAATGCTAAATATCCTATTTTAGTGAATTCATGTGTGATGAAAACTTGTAGTGGGGCATGGATTTGCAAGTCTTATTTTACTCTTGCTTTAGCATAAAAGAATAGTAATTACTTCCTGTTTAATTGACTAAAGCATACTATAAGGCTTTGGAATGAGAATAGTGGCAGAGAAATGGTTTGTAGTCCAAGTCTGCATATGAAAGTTTCCATCCTTATTTTAATTATAAGAGAAGTACAAATCCCACACTCAAAAGCAGTCAACACGAGCATACATCTTGAGAAGAGTTTTCAACTATTCAACTAAGGGCCGAATGTCATCAAATGCGAAAAACATATGTTGCACCAGTTTACGACTTTCAAATAATCTAGTTAGAAGACTTTAGTTCCTTTCTTAATGATTAGGGCCAAAGTTGGGATAAAATTCTAAAAATGAATGAAACAATGAACCACAAGTTCAATAGCTCAACTCATTGGTAGTTCTCTATTTTATTAAGAACTGCCTAAATTATGCAAACTAGCTTAATTGCATAAGCTGGCATAGTGCAGGACAATGAAAAGATGGATTGCATATCAAAAAGTTTTGTGTTATTCTCATACTTTATATTTTGAATATTTTTGAATGAGAATTTAGATGAATATAATGTTTTGAATCAAATATTGATTATTTAGCTTTGATTAGTACAAAATATTCATAATTGACCGGTTTGTGCAAATTCAGTGATTTTGATGTGAAATGCATATGATCCTTGTAGACTCAAATCTCAATGACTAAGACCCATTCAATTGGAAGATTTACAAGGTTTAAAAGGAGACGAAATAGTGATCAATACATGCTAGAATGTGTTAAAGAAGTTTGAACATGGTTTAGAGCATGTCGGGCAACAAAACACCAAAATTTGGAGCAAGAGGCAAGTGTCCAGAGTGCAACATGGCCCAAGTTGTGAGCAACATGAGAAGTGCAAATTTAATCTACTTTTGATTTATTTTGTGCAAGTTTCTCAAAGATCTCTATATAAACACTTTCTAAGCTTGAAATAGGGTATGTTGGAATATATTTTTTGAGTTAGGATTAGGGCTGAGGTCTAAAGAGAGGAAAAAGCAAGAGAAGAGGAGCATTACTATGAGCTGTTCAAGACACTATTAAAACACTTTAATAAAAAAAAGTTTTCTTTCTGCTTTTCTTTTGATTTCATCGTCTTATTTTTGATAAATTTTGTTTATGGATTTCATTTATAACATGCAAGACTATACTCTTAATCTAGGATTTGGATATAACATGGTGACTATGTAAAGGACATTGTATTCTTTTTGCTTTATTTATGAAGGATATTGTATGTTTATTTAATATCTTATGATCTTAATGCTCGTTTTGTGTATGGGCTTACGCTATGACATGCTTGATTATGTTAGTTGATGGAATTGAAAAGTAGTGATCTAACATACAACAATCAAAATATTACTTAAAAATTTAAATTATGAGAATAGATATGATAACCTTGAGAAATTTCATAAACTGTCATAGAATTTAATGAATTCTAATTAACTTAATTCCATGAGAATAGGTGGTTAAAGATATTATGATCATTTTATATGCTTGAGAGGGTACTTGATTAAATAAGAATTTATTCTCCTTATCCAAGTTAAATTAGAATATCACTTATTCGTTGCAGACCTCACTTGTGAAATCTTAAATCTTAGATACTCTTATCTCTTGACTCTTGAATTTTTATTCAACTTTCTTTTATCTCTTTTCTCTCTTCTTTCATCTTAACTTCCTTGTCAATATTCGGTTATAAAATATTTAAAATTAATGTCTTTAGTCCGAAATTCCTTATGAGATTAATCTTATTAAATACTATAGTCTACGACCCATGCACTTGTAAAGAGATACATAACAAAAACTTGCACAACAAATTACCAGGCATCAAATGTTTTTGTGCTCTTTTTAATTGTAAAAGAAGGATATCTGACTTGTTCTAGTGGATTGTATTCTTGGAACCAATCTCAGCAGTTATTCTATTCAATGATTTTCTAAGAACTGTAGTTGATTAGTTGGGTGTGATTTTAGTGTTTCTTCTACATCAGCATATTTAAGTCATGCTTTCATTTTGATTTCAGTCTACCATGTCCTAATCCAATACCTAGCATTCTCCACTACATTCGATGCCAAGATCAATCAAATTTAAGATTCTGACATTTCCTCTCAAATATTTGTTGATGTGGATTTCCTAAAGTAAGCCTCATGCCCTCTCAAATATTTCCTATAAATGCATGTTATAATTGAATGACTAAATAGAACAACCAAGTTTCAACTTGCTGGCTAGAGCTATGTGCATTGATTGGATACGCTGAACATGAATCCTAGTTGTATATAGATGGACATGAAATTTGACCATCAAGCAGCATACAATAACAGATATCAACTAGAGGCTAATTAATAAGTTAATGGCGAGTCCATCTTTTTTAGTTAATCTACTCTCACCTTTATGGGTGTTTTGCATTCAAAAATCTTTAACATTAATTAGGAAACTAGGCAGGGATAGAAATGATGCACAAGGGCATTGACAACTAGCAATTGGTGATTGCCAAAATGAAATAAAGAGAGGGAAGATGAGAGCTAAGGATTTGGGGGAGATGGGAGTGGCAAAGATTCACAAGGATGACTACAATTCATAAAGGGAGATAAGAGAGGTAGCCTATTCGTATGGGAGAGATGGCTGAGGCATATTTGAGTGAGAGAGATCTGATCTGATGGTAGAAACTACCCATTTTTGTCACCAAGAGATGTGAGGAAGAGAGGTGAAAAAGAGGAGAGAGCAGAGAGATGATTGATTTTATTGCGAAAGAGAGATTTCAGGAAGAGAGATGAAAATCATCATAGAAGGTAAAACGGAGACAGACTTAGGGCTTATCGATTTTTGATGTCGGAGATAGGAGACTGGGCGTGATAGAGATAGATATCTTTACATTTTGGTGAATTTCCAAATATACCTAAAATTTTTTTATAATTCCTCTTATACTAAGAATTTTCTAATATTTCTTTCATACCTATGAATTTTCACCAAAATTTTCCATGTACTCATACCTTCAGCGTCTGTCAGTTAAACTTCACATTTTCAATTTTTTAATTTATTATTTTTTTGAATTCCAAAATTATCCATCCACAACTTCTCTCTCATCCTCTCCTGTTCCTCCAAAGACAATAAACAAAATTGTTGTTATTTTCGATCAATCCAATCCTAATAGCACTTCCACTAAATCCCCGTTGCCGCCGTTAGATCTAAAAGTAGCCCATTTTCATCGAGTCCTCCTTCTTTATCACACCGCCTACAATAGAGCTATATTGCTAGGAATGACATTGATAATGCTAATGTAATTCTCTTTCTCACAACACATGTTATCTGGAGTTGATTGGTTGGATTTAATGGAACGACACAAAAATTTTGATGAAGGTAGCTCATTAACGATGACAGTCTTATAAGGTAGTAGCTAGATTTTATGGCTTGAAAACCACTGCGATTAGTGGAGGCGCGATCAAAATTTTGAATTTTATATATCGGAGAATAGGGCATTGATGAAAATTGCTGGCAGAGTTATGGGTGCCGATCTTTTGAGATGAAATTGAGGATGCTATGGATGGTAGAAGGAAGGTCACCAATGCTAATGAGTTGAAAGCTAATTTCAAATTTTGCGACTATTGTGCTGCCATGGCTACCACTGAGCTAGATAAGTTGTTGCAAATTGAAAAGGACTAGGGGTTGTACTTTGATGACATTTGCGGTTACCATTTCTGCATGCTCAATTCAGATCGCAGTAGTGGTGACGTATTAGTTATGATTCTTGGGATCCATCAGTGACCTACATGGATGGTTTTGGGAAATTAGATTTGATGGAGTTGGGTTTGTTATTCATTAAGTAGCTGAGGCCGAGGATTGGATGTCACTAGTGGCATTAGGGGATGGAGATGGACTCTCCATATGCAAAATTGAATTTGCAGCTGTGAATTTACTACTAGATGGACTCTCCACATGTAAAAGCTGATTAGTGTAGATGAATTGGAGAAGAGCTTGATGCTGATTCTTGCAAGGGCTTTTTTGCCATGAGATTTAGTAGGTTGATGATTTGGGATTGTCTCGAGTGGAGACATTGTCATGATCACTAGTTATCCCTTTGCCAATGAGGTGATTGACGGTATTAGAGAAGAAACTATCAGATTTAGGTAATGTGGAAGCGTACCTGAATCTGTTGATATCATAGATTTCATATAGAATAATAGAAATAATCTTACTAAGTGCAGAGTCTTCTCCCACAACACTTTCTTCATATATTATTAGTAGCTCATAGGCAACCACTAGTGTGAATTGTGTGCAGGAGGGGCCCAAACTCTGATGTGCTTAAATAAAGCCTTCTCATCATGCTCAAATAGAAAGAGAATCATCCACTTAAAAAATTGTTATATTCCACAATGAGCTACCACTTTTTTGTAGAATCTTAGAATTATATTATATTAATCCACTTTATAAGATCTTAGAAGATCTAATGGATCTTATAATATCTAATATTCTCCCACTTAGCTTACTATATAATAAAAAAATTCTATATAAAAATAAAATTACTACATTCAGCATTTGCAAACTTTTTAGTGATGCACTCATTTGAAAAACATGCTTAGTCAATGAATATGCAATTCCACATTTATACTTAAATTAAGGAAATCTATTAATATAGATCATGATGGTTATATTCAATATGTGCACATTTCTTTCCATACATCATGATAGTATCAAATTCACTTAATCAAGTTCTTTCGTTTATATTTACAATAATGTCTACTTTAATGTCATAGAGACAAGTCCTTTTGTTTCAATCATAAATTAATTAGTAATAAAATATAATAAAGAAATAGAGGAAAACCAACAATACTAATAATAATCACATATGATATCTCAAAATATCGATTACATCATTAATTATCTCACGTAATAGAATTCATACATTTTATAAGTTCTAAGAAAACTTTAGGTGCCAAAATGCTTAGTTATATCGATATTATCGACAAACTAATTGGTATAAGAAGACTATTGATCCTTTCTTATATCGATAAGTATATAATATTGGTACACTAAATTAAATTAATAAGTTTTATGTAATTAAAGAAGCAAACTATACAAAAACTGTCATAATAAAATCTCAAAGGTACAACTTTAAACATTGAGATAAATTTCATTAATCATAATGCAGGTAAGATTGACAATTAATACTAGCAGAAATTCTGAATATATATAATCAATTACCTCTAATTAATGAATAATGCCTTGTGTGAACTTATAATCCTTAAATCATTGGACATATTATATTATTTTTTATTTTATTCTAATATTCTATTATTGAATCACATTAATATCTCACAAGTAATCTCATTTTATAGTTAATATCAAGACCAATACACACTTGTGCATACATCATACTTCCAAGTATAGGAATATATGAGATGAATTTCATTTTGCAAATATATATGTAAACTAAAATTATGACATTTAAAGATTGACACTTCCTATGATGAATAACTTGTTGCATTAAACCTTTCTAAGATCTTACCAATATAAGCCCTCTGTAACAAATAAACGGTTAGTTGGTTCGTTCTCGGTAGCTTTGATTTCTTTAACACATGATGCATAATTCATATCTTTTATATTAAAATGATAATTCTTAATATTATATGAGAAACAACTCATTAGTAGTAAGAAAACTCTCAACCATATATAATAAAAAATATAAACTTGCTCCCACTTAACTTTAAATATATACATTAATTAATAAGATTTACTATAAGTCTGAAGGGTATGATAACTTTTTAGGTATCATTAATAGGAATCTTGTTTAATTTATATACAATTTTCTTTTATTTGTATACTAATGTGTTATTTTCTTTCATTTTGAAATTTATTGGTTGAATTATATACATATTTTCTTTTAGATAAAACTATCTTTACATCCTCAAATTAAAGTTTAATCAAAATGAGTTAATAAAACGATAATAAATTTGAATAATTTTTTCTGAAGACTAAAGTAAATGCCTCATTACAATTAATATTTTTTATCTAAATGAATTAGTTAGTAACATATTTGACCTTATATCTTTTACACTGCTCTTAGGTTCTCATTTGATTATGAAAATTCATTTATTACTCACCGATATTTACCACTCAGGTAATACAATAAGATCAAAGATTCTATCTCACATTTAATTCAGATTTCTCAATTTTTTAATGATCTCTTTAAATGATAATTACTAACATTAATGTTATACTCTTACAATGTAGTCATCTAAAGTGTAAGTTTCTTAACTCTCTGAGATCTTTTCAATTTATTAGTATGATCTACATTATTATCACAAGGAGTGTCCTCTTAAATTAATAAATGTTCATTATCTATATTCAATTGGTAGCACTGCATTTCCTGACCACTGATCTATTTTATTATAATTAATGGATTCAATTCTTATATTTGTTAATGAGGTACATAGGAAAAGGATTCTTGATCTTCTCAAATTCTACATTCTATGAAGTTGTGCTCCCACTTCTCGTCATTTTATTGAATTTAAACATTTTAGTCTCACTAATTTTGGTAGTGTGTTAAGTTAAATATTACTCTTTTATAGGAATCTAGCAAAATAT
>JAXCLR010000092.1:24629728-24657021 GCA_035584095.1 Annona squamosa
GGTAAACATTACATATACTTCTATGTTTGGTGCCACTAACACCAAAGATTTCAATTCTAAATTTGTGAGTGAGTGCAAGTAATTTTCATATTTTTTACATAACTATAAACATTTTTAAGCAGATACTACCCAACTAGAGCTTTGTTCGAAATTATTTTTGGTTCTATGATGAAACAAATGATTCAAAAAAAAATGAATAGATTCGATTTCATTTAATAATTAAAGTAGGACAAAATGTGAAAGCAACAACAAAGACGTCTCAAAACAATGAAAAAAAAAATCTTAATATCATCACAATTAAAATTGCCTTGATAATTACTCCTTTGAAGTGGATATAAGGTTGCTCATTATACAAGGAAATTGGCATTTTCTGCTTCTAATAATTCATTCTAAAGAACGCAAACTGATACACACCTAAGATTTCTAATCGAACAACTAATTTTGGAATTTGTTTGAAACTAAATGCATCCCTTGCATCTTGTTCAATATTCCATAATCACTACCCTGCAAGTTTCTTCCTTTGATGCTGGTACCAAGTATCTAAACTGAATGGAAGGGCCATAATGGCTAATGCATGTCCATAGGAAAATCACCGAGCATTCACCTGCACCTGCTCCAAACAATCAGTCATTATCCCTGCCAATTCTATGAAATAGAAATCAGTTCCATCAAACGTGTTTATATAACACAATATTGTAATTACATAATTCGCACTCCACTGAAATACTGGTGTCTCTAACCTAATGAAATTGCTTGTGGAAATGCAAATTGAGGTGAGAGATTGAACTCGTAAAAGAGGATCCTTCTAAATCAAGTCGAAACAAATTGCACACTTAACTAGGAGTTTGTTCCACATTTCCCAAATTAATTAGAGGTGCTAAGGTAATAATATTATTTGCGGATTTGTTGACCTGACAGATGACAAATTTTGGTGCGAACCAGTTACCAAAGTGATGGAATGAACAGCATAGATAAATGAGAATGAAATAAAGAAAATAGAACAAGAATGAACAAAGAAAGAATTTGGGCATGTTAACAACCTTCTCCTAGGACCAATTACTCCAATGCAGCAGAGGCTTGAATCACCCATAGTGGAGCATTTTCATGGACAAACACCCTTCTCATAGGACCAATTATTCCAATGAAAAATCCAACAAGCATTATAAGAAATAAGATGGCAGCTTAATTTGTAGAATATGGAGGCCATAAAAATGAAAATTTAGATTCTATGCAAGATAAACTTGAGTTCATTAAAACTAGAACAATGAATTGGGTGATCTACTTGGTTCTAATAAAATTCAGCTTGCAAAGTTTCTGAAACTTTTGGAGTCCAGTTAAAGAGGTTAAAACTTGTGTGTATTTTTTGTTGAAAAGGGGAAAAATGATAGACTGGACCAAAAACGGATGTGTTCATCAGTCATGCTAGGGTTCCCCTCAGCCCTCACAGCAACTTCTGCCAATGGAAATCATTCAAATGAAAAGATTTAGAAAACACACGCAAACTTAGTTTATAACAACAAGAAATATAAAAGATTGGTTTCTTTTATTTCTTTTTAGCTAGGTTATCAGATAATCACAAGGTACTATGGTGTTACAAACCTGTAGCTGCCTTTGAAAGATAGTCTGGATCCTGATCTTGATAACCATCCAAGACTTCACAAAATTATAAGCTTTTAGTTTACAACTTCTAACTGCAACATGAAGCATGAAATGAGTAAAGAACTCCAACAAACAAGCAACAAAATTTGCATTTTGCAAATCCATGCAATATGTGATGCAGATGCTTTAGTTGCATCTCAATGGCAACCTCCAAGGTCTCACAAAGTATGACAAATGCAGACCTTGTAGGACATCAGCTCCATGCAGTTCTTGAAGGATTTTCCAATGCATCAGCAAGATTTTTAATATGCATTTCAATGGTTAGATGAAATCCAAATAATCTAAGAATTTTCAAAAAGTAGGTTGGATGTATGTACTTTAATATGGTAAAACTAGTTAATCTAAACAAAAATAGCACGCCATTAAAAAATTCTGTTGAACAAGGCTGCTCAATAAGAGATATAATAGAAAATTCAGCAGAGTGCGTGAACTATTTAATGAACTCAAAAAATTATGAAACTTGGCACGCTTAAATTCCTATATATGGAAAAGTAATGACCGACGTTTCATGACAATCGAAGTTGAAAGTCATACAAACAAGCATGTCAAGATAAGTCCATAACTAGTATCAAAACTATGTTCCAACAGAGTTTTGAGTTTTTGAGCCATTTACATGGATTATTCTTACTATTTATGAACTAAAACATGCTTAATTATCTAAACTATATATAACTAACAACAATAACCATAAAAGAATAAAGTCTCCGTACATAAATTTCTTCCAAATTTAAATAAAAGGACTAGATAACCAATCCATTAGACGTCCCCAAAATGAATAGATTTGATTCACTTTCAAAACAACACTACATTTCAAGGGAACCACAACTACCATCTAAACTACAGAATTCTGAATTGTTAAATACTCAAGCCATGTAGACTTTATGCTCATCAGAAATTCTTCTATAAAAACCTATATGCCTATATCTAACTGAAAGCAAGTTAAACCATGTCTTAGCATCAAAATTTTAACAAGTTTAACACAAATAATGGATTTTACTAGTTTCAGTTCATATTTCATTAAAATAGAGTCATAATACACCTCACAAATCATGCTCACAACAATAACTGCTTAGTATTTTTTCTAAGCAGTTATGCCGTATATCAATGACAAAAAATTTCCTAATCAACAAGCTAATTGCTGCAACTCCAAAATCAATCTTCAAATTTTGTGATGCAGTCAGTGAAAACTTAGAAATTAGCGTCCTCGTGTCTAAGAAACCACCAAGATTAGCAACCAATTAATCATTTCAAGATAAGATCGCAAGCCAACCCTTAAAAATGTCCATTCACACAGTGCAAACGACAAGCCAAATACAATGAAACTAATTAATAAGCATAATGTAAAAATCCCCAATGTCATATAAACAGTTACAAGCTAACTGATGAAATGCCCAGTATTAGAAACGGAGAAAAAAATCTTCCATTTCCTAGAATATTTGCAATAAAATGCGTGAATATGATGAAACCTATATGCATTGAAGGCCTATAAAATGCTAGATATATGCGATTAAAATGCATAGAGAAAGTCACAGAAGCAGGGGAACAGTAGGACGGAATCCGGAAGCCCAGGCATAGTTGCTGTTGGCAGTTTCAGGACACACCGGACGATCAGATAACAATTTATCTCGGCGATGTTTTTCACCAACTTCAAAAATTTTAATGAAAACGAAAATTCTTAATAGCTTTCAACTCAAAAACCTATAGTTTAAAACATAGACTTAATTATTTTTAACAATTATGACAATTATATACAACATGATTATTTTCATATCAAGACTAAAATCTTATTAAATAATATAAAAAAATTAAATTAAATGCATGCAAGCATACTAGAATTCAAACATGATACTTTGATAGCTCTTCCAAATGAGACACATGAACCAACCTAACCAAATAATACAAAACATATAAAGTTCCAACTCTCACGGACAAGTCACCATTTTCAAATTCGAATTCTAGCTGCAAGCACTCAGTGTGTCACCTAGCATAGTTCAAATTCAACTAGCTATACACCATTATTTCAATAGTTTACACTTCATCTAATTTAAAAATACGCAGTTCCAAATAACACTCAGTTCATGGAACATGCATGATTTAAAATTTCGGACGCCGGTTCAATGCACCGGGTGCACTTCATCGATTTTTTTATTTTTTTTGAAACTTTTTTCTAGAAAATGTTAATTTAAGTGTATTTAATATGTGTATAAATTATTACCATTGTGAAGACTTTTAAATTTTTTAAAATCAGTTAATTTAAAATTATTAAAAATGCCATGGATTTTAAAAAATTCAAAAAAATTTCTAAAAATTTATACACATATTAAATATACTTAAATTAATAGTTGTGTAAAATTTGTTCAAAAAAATATAAAAAATGGGGAAGTAACCCGGGTGCATGAACCGACGCCTTAAAATTTCAACACCGGGTAAGTTTATTCTATACATAGCACATGGCATTAGCTTACCACTTCATTAGTTTTGAATTCAACCACCCTACCGCATCATCATATTTGAATCTAAATATGTCATATCTCAAAACTACTTTAAAATTGAAATAAAACCAACTTACATAAAATCATAACAGTTTCTAATATTACAAAACACCAAATTACCTAAATGATTCCATCCAAACTGAGATTACCCAAACACTTGCTGTTGTGTTAATTTCGTAAATTACAACAACTACAAAGATTTGCACTTGTAAAAACCTACAAATAAAACAAGTTAGACGTTATCAAAATGAAATAATAAAATCAATTATACACACCAAATGGATAAGAAATAATGCAATGATCCAATCGAAGATCATGTTAATATGTTCCTCTCCATAGGATACATCTCCGACATGACGTCATAAAACAATCCATGCCACCATTTTCCATGGAAACCCGCGAATGCCCAGCGTAAAAAATTAATAATCCAGCTTCTTGCAGGACATGTAACCTGCATCAAACTCATAAAATCTCCAAAACATGTTACCGAATAATATCTCCAGAGCATATGAGCCCGTAAAATCTTAAAAATCTATTAAACAACCTTAATTCATTAACTAAACTAAAATTACAACCATTCGCTCTCATTAATCAAGTACAATAGTCCACCATCGCAACCATTATGAAAATTGCATCTCCATTAATAATATCGTCATCATCATTTATCATCAATTATGTCATCATCAAAATTATATTAAAAATACTACAAACTTGATATTGTCGCCCTTATGATGATGACAAAATAATCAAATTTCCAGCCAAATTACATGCCTCCCCCTATCATTATGCCTCTTGAAAGATGAAACGAATTGATTTTTGATAACATATCATTCCCTTTTTGTCTAAAAAAAATGGCATTCATAAAATAATCAAACTACAATTCAAATGGCATAAAATAAACATTAAAGTCTGAAATTAATTATTACAGTAATTCAACAAAAAAAATAAAAGTACACCTCTTGAAAATATTTGATATTTTATCAGAAAATGTCTGAAATGGCCATCTTGGATATCTGGTCGAATATTGCTATCGTGAAGCCCTATCATGTCCAGAGTAATGAACTAAAAAATCACTCAGTCAATGGTATCAATTCGCAGGGGTTTAGGTTGAGGGTTGATAATCTTTTGATTCCTCTAGTTGCCACTATTTCCACCATCCGCCATTGCTTTTTTCAGCTTTTGCTTCATATGGCTCTACTACTCCTGAATCCTCTTGTGCAGTGCATGTTGAAGTTGGGGTCCACAGATTCCAAGTTTGATGTACTGCCGCTATGCCCCTTTTGCATACACAAGTAATTGCTTTACAATCACCTACACGAAAATGTATTTAAAAGAAAAAAAGTATTTTAATAACACTACAAGATTAAAAAATCAAAATAAAACCAAGAATACTTATAATTATCAAGGATAATTAATTTCTAAATTTTACCTTCTCTGGTAAGAATGCTAAAAACTTGATAGACTATTTTTCAATACAAGCGCATGTGATCCATAAGTAATATAGAGTAAATAAAGTATCATTTTTTTAGAGAAAGTATTAGAATTCAATTATTGAAATCAACTTAAGCAATATAAATTCTATTCGACAAATTTCAGTTTCGATAATATTGTCATAAAATTAAAGTCCCGCCAAAGCAAAATCAAAGCTAATAGAAATAAGAAAGTTGAAATAACAAGATGGAATGAATTAGGGTTATGATTTCTCTTGACATTTCATAGGTAAAATTTAGGGGGCCGTGGTATCCATTTGATGGCTACTTGCCTTCTCACATTAAGGCGCTAACCCATAGCACGTGTTCTCACGATTTTCTCACGGGAACCTCATCTTTGGCCTTTCATTTTCAATGGATGATTGAGATTGCTGAGGTTAGTTTCGGCATCTTAAAAATTCGGAAGCAAGGGTCGATTTGGGAAGGAGCCATACACGCATTTCCCACGAGCCCGTCTTCCCTCCCCCTTTCTCCCCTTCTCCCTTTCTTCCGCAGCACCTATTATGCTACCACGATTGGCTCCCTCTTCAACGAATGCATGACTCCGATTTATGAGCGGCGATGTAGCAGCAAGGAAGAAGAAGATGGGCAAGAGGCTCATGGGTTTTTTCGCTCTGAAAATAGAAGCAGACTGCCGGTAGAGAAGGACCGACAGCAATGAAGCCAATGGGTTATAAGTGGTGTTTGGCGGCACCAACCAACAACAAAGAAGAAAATCCCTAGTAACAAGTGGAGGGGAAATTTGGTCTGGCGAGTTGGGAACCTAAGTTAGGAAGTCGGAGGCAAGTAATGAGCTGATTTTGATTGAGATCCAGAGGCTGGCGACAAGTGGATTTGAAGTAGTAGTGGCAGTGGTGGCCAGGGTTAGATGGAAAGCTGTAGAGGCCGATGCACCTTGCATCATCCATCGCGACGGACAGAAATTTAGATTAAATTTCGACGGATTTTGTTTTATTTAGATATAGTATTCTCGATGTCTGATTTCGGTGATTCAAGAGTCATTTTCTATGTTTTGAGGTGCTCTTAATTATGTAAACGGTTCAGATGGACAAATTCTGCTTATTAAATTATAAATAGAAATAATTATATGAACGATTAAAATAGTGCATATATTTTTATTTAAGTGTAAATAAAAAAATAATTATTATATTACCCTCGACATAAACTTAATTAAAAGTAAGCACAAACTAAGTAAATAAAAATAATTATATCCAATAACTTGAAATAAATAATTTTCTACCAATCTAAAAATATTTATTTATTAAATCAGTCCCAAAAAGATATATATATTTATTTCATTTATTTAAATCTATATTATAGTTTAAACATTATTAAACTAGTCCAAAAAAGTTTTATACAATTATATTATTACATATAAATTACAGTTTTAGGACAAATAATTTAACCTTTATTATACTTAATTATTGAATTCCGGACATATAATTAAACAATCATTTAAATTAAGTATTTTCTACCAATCTAAGTTTTGAGACAATTTAAATTACAATTTGGGACATATAATTAAACCATTGATAAAAAAATGATATATATTTACTTAGTTTAAACCATTATTTTTTAATTAAACATCTAAAAATACTTAATTATTAAACTAGTCCAAAAAAAGTTATATCCATTTATATTGTTAAATATAGCTATAGTTATATATAATTTAAATAAATATAATTTATATAATTTTATTTTTAAAAAGTCATATATAATAATTATTATAGTTTTATATATTCATTTAAATTTTTATTTCATTCCTTTAAATTAATTAATATTTTTCTAAATTTTAGTATCATATATTTATTTAGTTTTAAATTATTTAATACAAAATAAGGGTTTGCATAGTTCTATAACGAATTATTAAGTATATATCTTTTACAAAATACATAAATTTATTTAAAATATTTGAAAAATATTAAAATTAGATGTTGTTATATCTTGTTAAATCTAGTTAGATTCGATTAGATTCAGTTAGATTTAATCGAATTTCATTAAATCCTATTATCTGAATTTTAATTTTTATAATTAAGTTACAAATAACCTTATAAAAGGCTTAAGATTATATTGTTGGTGTTAAATTAGGATTAACTTATTAATACCAAAAGTTAGATTCGATTAAATGCAGTTAGATGCAATTAGATGCAGTTAGATCCAGTTAGATGAGGTTAGATGTAGTTAGATGCAGTTAGATTTAGGTAAATTTCATAAAATCATATTATCAGAGTTTTAATTTCCATAATTAAGATATGAATGACCTTATAAGGGGCTAAGAGTCATATTACAGGTGTTAAATTAAAATAAACTTATTAATATCAAAAGTTAAATCTGGTTAGATACAGTTAAATGCGGTTATGTCTGGTTATATCCGATTAAATCCAATTAGATGTTGTTAGATGTATTTAGATCCAACTAGATCCAGTTAGACATAGGTGAATTTTATTTATATTATACGAGTTTTAATTTTCATAATTAAGATATAAATGACCTTTTAAGGGGCTTAGGATCATATTATAAATGTTAAACTAAGATTAACCTATTAATATCAAAAGTCAGATTTAGTCAAATGAAGTTAGATCCAGTTAGATTTAGGTGGATTTCATTAAACCCTATTATCTGAGTTTTAATTTTCTTAATTAAGGTGTAAATGACCTAATAAGAGGCTTAGGATCATGTTATAACTGTTAAATTAAGATTAACTATTAATATCAAAAGTTACATCCGATTAGATATAGTACGGTTAGATCCAGTTACATTCGATTATTGGTGGTTAGATGTTGTTAGATGCTGTTAGATTTATGTGGTTTCACTAAATCCTATTATCTGAGTTTTAATTATGTAATTAAAATACGAATGACCTTATAAGGAGCCTAGGGTCATATTACAAGTGTTAAATTAGAATTAACTTATTAATATTAAAAGTTAGATGTAGTTAAATTCAATTAGAAGCAATTAGATCCGGTTAGATGTTCTTAGATCAGATTAGATGCAGTTAGATGTGATTAGATTTAGGTGATTTCATTAAATCTTATTATATGAGTTTTAATTTCTATAATTAAAGTGTAAATGACCTGATAAGTATCCTATGATCATATTACACACGTTAAATTGGAATTAACTTATTAATATTAAAAGTTAGATTCGATTAGATATTGTTATATGCAGTTAGATGCAGTTAAATTCTATTATATTTTAAAAAATAAAAAATATTATGAAATTTAAAAAATTCAAAAATAAATATTTAAACTGTTATATTTGAGAGTACCTTATTTATATGAACTTTAGATAATATAATGTAATTTCTTATATAAAATACATTTTCTAACTTTACCAAATGTAATGAAATCTTAGTAAAAAATAATACTTTCTACATGAATATTTTTACAAAATGTCAATTAATGAAAAAATATGTCTACATATATTGTAATGATTGATCCACCAAATGAATAGAATAGATTGAGATTTTATATACATTTAATACAAATTTTATCAAAAAACCAAACATACTCATATTTTTAGACAAATAAACTCACATTGTCAAATTGCCACAATGCCTCTTGTTCCTTCTTTTCCCATGGGAAAGCCTTCCCATTTTGTTGGGTCCCCCCACATTAATGCTAATTCACCCTCTAATGTCATGATTGCCCAACTCCATGTGCATTTGTTCTTTTATCACTCTTCTTTTTACTTAAGGTTTTCCATTTGAAATTGCTCCAATGCTTTGCTATCCATTTATAATGATCACAAACACTACTAAGATCAATGTTACATACAAATTCAATTGCAACATGAAAATGAGGTGGTTTCCAACTTCTAATCCCAATAAATGCACTACACACTCTATAATAAATTACAATCAACTACACACTCAAAATGACCTAAATTAATATTTATATGGTTCTCTCAACTAACATTTCACTCCTTATATGAGTATAAATAACTCTATTTTCATAAAGTTATCATAAGCAAACTCATTAGTAGTTAGTTGAATGTGAGTATTCTTAATATGTCAAGAATACATATCATGTTTCTCATCATACTAAAGATACAAATAAAATAATTCCACTCTCTCTTAATATGTGTAAAGTGACTACTTCAAGAAATCTTTCAGTCTATTCGTTTTCACTATTTAACAACTAAGAAATTCTTTCTTTTAGAAAAAACTAATAGCAACACTCTTCTCTTTAATTAAGTTCCTCTTAGCATAATTCTTTGAAAATAAAATTTTGTCTTTAGAGGATTTATAGGGATTGGAAGTTGAAGCACCTATATTCTTTGGCAAAATCTTAGTGCATGGGGTAGGAACACAATCTTCTTTAGACGACCTTCGTTTTGTGTGTTAGTTGGGTGGATACCCTTGGACTCACCACAACTAAAATAGTACAAGCTTCCTATGCTTTCCCTACATCGATGACAATGTCATCTATTCCCCCTAGATTTGGAGAATTAGGATCTAGAGCTGGTGACTTCATCTTCCCTTTATGCTTCTTTTAATAGACAACTTTCTTAGAGATGACTTTTTTGAGCCCCATGGATTGATTAAAAGAAGAAGAATGCAAGAGAGAAAGAACATTAGCCAACGAATAGAGAGGAGAGAAGTTGGAATTGGGTACTAAGATAAATTAGAGAGAAGAGAGAGAGAAAGAAGAATGGGAAGTGATGACCAAATGATGTTTTTTATAGCTGCTAAATGATTCAGTATTGTTGATGTTTTAAACAAAAAATTCTAGCATTTCTTTTTTAAAACTACTCTAGCTAGTAAAATGACAAGAATCATTAATGATTTAAACCTATGAGGGTCAGGTATTTTTATGATAAATTTTCCTTGACTATAAGGTAATTTGTAAATATATAACTAGTAGTTAATGTGTTTAGTGATACACTGCATATAGATGTGGCATGTGTGGAACATGTCATATATGCATGCAAGTATTATGATATTGGCATATTGGGTTATTTGAGACACAATCCGTGTGTATATAAGATATGAGTTGTGAGTTGTTGCATTGATATGTTATGTACCTCATCTACTTAGTTGTGGTGTAATTTTTAGGGTATTGATTTAGAGGTTATGGTTGATATATCATTTGGGCATTATAATTATTTTGAACCTCGCGAATTAGGTATGGGGTTTGACCCACTTCGTTAGGTTGTAGGGGTGGGGGAGCAGCATCTCTAGAAAAATTGTTAAGTGATAAAGATGTTTGGGATGGGAAAATTAGTGGTAAATTTGTAATTTAGGTAAAAAGAATATGAGTTGGCAGTGTGGACATTTACAGGACTTGTGTCTAGCCTAACTTATGTAATTAGCATGACCCATTTAAAAGAAGAATGGTGCGACTCCTTTTCATTTTTCCCGCTTTTCTCCTCTTCTCCTTAGCTCTCAATTTGACCCTAGACCTTCACGAGGACGCTCTAAATTATCTTAAAGATTATTGATTCACATTAAAGGAGCTCAAAATCTGGATTGTTGATTTTGGGAAAATCACAATCTAATTAAGTAGAATTTTCTTTTCTTGAATCATTGATAGAATCTCAATTCTAATTGTATGGTAGAGGGTGTTGGGTGAACGCCATTTTGAAGTTATAGATGGGGCATTCGAAGTTGTGAAGGGAGATGTGGTTGGACAAAACGTAAAGAAATTTAGAGTTATTGGATGATTCTCATGGGATAGTTGGCATATAAGAATTTTTCTATCATGAGAGGGTATAATAGCTTGAATTTGATAGTTGACTATGAACAACTTGCAGTTTTCTTACTATCGCCTGTCACATATTCAATGAAATGCCAATATGACAGATACCATTTTACATTGAGAATAAACCTACTTTGAAATGTTACTGCCATATATGTGGTCTACGATATCGATTCTTATGATTATTGTGCCATGTTTCATGGAGTCTTCTTGTGTTGAATTGAGTTAAAGTGCATAGGCATAGGCTCGGTTGCATTGTATCATGTAATTTTTTAGGAAAGAACTACTTATGATTGATTTTTCTAGTCATATAGGATTATTCACAGCCTTTGATTGATCTGAGAAAAAAAGTTGTTCAGTGCCTTTGATTGAAACAAGAGCAGGGTTATGCTTGGCCCATTAAAGACATGTAGTCATATTTATATATACTTAGGCATGAGTATTAGCTCCATATGTTATACATGGTCATTTAGGAATCAGTTTTCTTCATTATTATCATTATATGTGCATCTGGGCCTTATTTGATTTGATTTTGTGTTGGCTGTTATCTACTTACTAAGTCTATTTAGACTCACATGATTTATCACCATGCTTTTAGACCATAAGTTAGGTGAGGTGTCTTGAGATGCTATAGAGGAGAACACAACCTCAGAGACTTAACTCAATATTTAGGTCTTGTATTTCTTCGATATTTTGGACTTTATGCTATTATTTAGTAATAATGAATATAGACAATCAGTTTAACTCAACTGTGATGAGCATGTTATACTTTTGCATTTTGAACTTATCTATAATCAATGTATAAATGATAATCTTTTAGATTGCCTTATTATAAAGAATGATAAAAAAAAGTAGAACTTTTTTTGCTATATAGATGATTTAGATTGCATGCACACGAACAATAAATTTTTTATATGAGAGCTTTATGATATACGTATATAAATGTATGAATGTATTACTAACTATTAAATTATTGGATAGAAAATGTGAAGTTAAGGTACAACAAATTTTGTATTCCATGCCACCTCTTATATGTTATGGGAAGACATTACTGAATTTTCTTTAGACCATGTGGAGCTTGTAAAATAGTCATTAAGGATGTCTAAGCAAAGAAGTGTCACAAAATTATTAATATTTCTCTGCAAAATGATGACATGTATGGTGAACTTTGATAATTTTTTTAGTGTAGCTGAATTATTTAATTTTGATAAAATTCATTTAATTAAATATTTCAAATTACATATATACATTCCATGGCTAATGTAAAATCATGCGAATGGATTAAACACACCCAATTCTCTTCTAATAAAAGAAAATCTATTAGATGAAAGTGGTTTATAAGTATATTTATAATTAAAGCATCAATAGAGATAAGTTGCAAAACCATGTTGTTAGATTCAACGTTATTTCTTAAAAATGATGTATGATTTCTATGTATTTATTATGAGAATGATGTGCAAAATTTTTAGTGAAGTTGATTCTGTTATTATTATCACACTATTAGAATTTTTGCAAGAAATTAACTATAATCTCTCGATTAGTATTTCATTCATAAAATTTGAGCACAATAACTAGCAATTACAATGTACTCAACCTCAATTGTTGACAATGATATAATTATTTAGTTTTGAGAATACCAAGATACAAGCATACTTTGAACGATTTTATAAGTATTACTAGTACTCTTCCTATCGACCTCGTATCCAGCATAGTCAAAATCAGCATAATTATTTAAAGCAAATGATATTCCTTTAGGATACCAAAGCCCAAATGTTAGAGTAAAAGCAAGGTATTTAAAAATCCATTTCAAAGTAATAAAATGAGATTCATATGAACTTCACTAAGAACATACACATAAGCATACATTAAATAGAATATTCGGCCTACTAGTAGTTACATACAACATAGACCCTATCATGCTTCTATACACTTTTCACTTGCCTTGTCACCTATTTCATTTAAATCGGGTTGAGTTGTTGCACTCATGGGTGTTAGAATGTGGTTTATATTCTCCGTGTTGAATTTCTTTAATATTTTTTATGTCTTTTATCTAAGAAACGATGCCATTTGGTTTACTTGATTTATAGTCCTAAAAAGAAAGCCAACTCATTCATTATGCTCATCTCAAACTTAGTCTATATTAATTTTTTAAAATTTTATAATATCTCTTAATAGCAGGATAAAAAGTGACATCGTCTATATAGATCTAAATTATCAAAATATCTAAATAAAGATTCTTAACAAATAAGGTATTTTCCATATCACCTCTTTTGAATTCCTTTTTAGTTAGAAAATTACTTAATAAATTATACCAAACTCATTAAGCTTATCTCAACCCCATACAATACTTTTGACTAGTTAAATGCATAGTTGGAGCGATCAACATCTTTAAAACCTGTTGATTGTTTGACATATACTATTTCACTAACACATCATTTAAAAATGCACTTTTTATATCCATTTAAAATAATTAGAATTTTTAATGGAATGTAAATGCAAGTAACATTCTTGTGCTCTATAGTCTTGCTATGAAGGTAAGAAATTTCACTATAACTTATAATTCTTCTTAAGAATAGCCCTAAATAAGTAGTCTTGCTTTATTTTTTTATAATAATCTAGAATTAGTTTATTTCGAAAACTTTACTGAGTACCTATAAATATTCTATCTTTATGTTTAGGTGTTAGAGTTCAAATATTGTTTTTTGAAATTGATTGAATTTGTCTTGCATGATAACTACCAAATTTTCATTTAATGGTGCATCATCAATGTTTATAAGTTCATTATAAAATATAAATCGAAAGTGACAACAAAGATTTTGCATTGAAGATCTTGTCTTCACTCAAATTATAAACATTACCTATGACTTGATTATTGGATAATAACTATGTTTGCATAAAATAAATTCAAGTTGAGAAGTTCTTTCACTTGAGTCATTTACATATTTATCCTATTCATTTTATCTGCTAAATAAACATCATTGGTTTGTACCCATGACTTTGCTAGAATTTCTTCATCCCTGACATCTTTTCTTAGTGTAAGTTAGTTTTATCAAAAGTTTTATGTATAATGTTCATTTTTTGTGGATGGGTTATGTTTTCTTAGAAGAAGAATAACTTAAGAAAATTTCTTCATAACTACTCTTTCAATTTTTTAAAATCATCTTTTCTATTGTTCAATACAAAATATTTACAACCAAAAATATGAAAATGTGATATATTTGACTATAACTTTTTACAATTATTGTGAAGTTTTCTTCAATATTGGTTAGATATAAACACAATTTATCATGTAACAAATAGTTTTAACTATCTTAGCTGAAAAACTATGAGAAATATTAGAATTAGGGGGCGTTTTGTAAACATAAAAAAATTTTCAAACAAAAATTTTTAATCTAAAATTTTTTAATATCTACAACTATCCTATTTTTAAACTATTTTTTATATTTTTCCTTACAACTATTCTATTTTTAAATCATTTCTACACAACCACTTAGATAACTAATTTATCTATTTTAACTCTATTCTCTTTACTTCAAAAAGAGTTGTTGTGTAGAAATTTGAGATAAAATAGATTAGTTGAAGTTAATATTTTATTCCATTATTGTCACAAAATTTAGGAAACTCATGTTATCAAATTCTCCATCATGATTAGCTCAAATGGCAATTATATTCAATACATATCCATTTCAAATGTCGCAAAAAATTTAAAATAATTTAAAATATTCTTTCTTGCTACTCAAAAATAATACTCATGTAAAATAAGAATAATCATCGATAATTACATAGCTACATTATTTCTTATCCAAACTCTTAATCCTTGTATGTCTAAAAAAATTTGTATACAATAATTCTAGACATTTTTATGCGAAAACCATATTTTTAGATTTGAAAGGTTGTTTAATTTTTTTACCGTATTCAAATGTATCATAAACATAGTTAGTATTAATTTTCAATTGAGGTAAATTGACTACTAAGTCTAATTTTGAAGTTGAAGAAAAATGTGCAAGTTTGCATGCCCATGTTACATCACTTAATAACCTCATCTTCTATTGCAAATAGATATTTTACAGGATCGAAAATTGAAATATAAAACATATCCATTTCATACTCTTTTCCACACGTATTATTTCTATAATATTTTGAATATTACATGAATTAATCTTAAAAACAATGTTATAACCTCTATTATAAAATTGACTAATGCTAAGAAGGTTATATTTAAGACCCTAAATATAATAAACATTATTTATTTTCATACTTGATGTACTTACTATACTAATGCCTTTGATGATATCTTTATTATTATTGTCGAATATGATTGTTCCAATGTCATACAGTCCTATTAGTTTCTTAAAAAACTTTTATTTTTCTCTTCTATGGTGAGATCCACTATTTACCAATATGATCTCACACTAGTCATTAAGCTCACCTGTAAGCATACAAAACATCTCAAGTTTTTAGTATACAATGCATGTGTTAATGTGAATTAACATTCTTATAAGTAGCATTTTTAGATTTCTAAACCAACTCCTTGTGAACATTTTATAACTTTTTGGCTAGAAAAAACATGATATAATTGACTGTGAATGTCACAAAAATGATAGAATCCTTTATGCAAATTAATTGGATGAGCATCAACCTCAAACTTGTAGTGAGATGATTTTTTTTTCTCAAGATCAGTTGTTTATAGTTTCGATTATGTGTTAAAAAGTTTTTCAAAGGCTAAAGAATACATATGTTCAAGTTTCATTACTTTTAGTCATTCTTAGTCAGATTCTTTCTTGACTTTAATGAATTTATCATTCACAAGAGTTAGCCCAGCAATAATTCATTGCAACCACACTGTATCCATACTCAGAAGGTCATGAAATAACTTATATCAATGATTTTTTATATTAATGTCATCAGTGTTGGTTATGAAATTAATTATCATTTGTTGTTGTTTGAATCAAAATACATAGGCATGGATTCATTACTATCATATCAAGCACCATAACTCAACATCGTTACTTTCTTCTTTGTGTTCTTTTTTGTTGTTAAGCTTTCTAAGAACTCTTCTTTTTGTAACATTTTTCTTTTCTTCTTTGTTTTTTATGATGAGATGCAAACTTTCACATCATCATCTTTCCAAATTTATTCCTTATGATAGGAACAATTAGATTTTTCAACTTTATACTCATTATTTTCTTACCTTTGATATGATCATCAATGTCGTTGTTCTTCTAATATCAAATTTCATATGTCCATAATGATCTAATAAATTAATCAATTGTGAGGGTAACTAATATTTAGTTTCTTCAATCACAATATCCTTAGTTTTTCATGATGGAGTTAGAGATCGTAGTAGTTTATTCACTTGCTTTGAATTGCTAATTGTTTTCCAAGTTCCTTTTAACCATTAATAATAGTTGAAATCTGTTATACATATTAGCAATAATTTCATTTGGCAATATGGAAGATGCATAAGCATGTTGATTTTTTAGTCTTTAACTTGACTTGTGCTTTCATATATTAATTGTGACTTATCCATACTTCTTTAGTAGTATCACATGTTGATATTATGTTGTATTCAACTAGAGAAATTATATAGAACAAGGCATGCGATACCCTCTAATTTAATCCGAATATTACCTATTAAAGGAGAGCAAATCCAAAATTAATCTTGTACCATCTCAAGACCTACAAGGTGTACCCTAAGCTTCTTAACCACATATTCTTATGAGATTAAGTCAATTAGGATCTATTAAACTTTATAAAAATTTATTTAACTTCTCAAGATCATTATACTTATTCTCATAGTCTAAATTTTTAAGTTTAATATCTTAATTATAGTCTATTAGATTTTCATGTCTCAATTCCATCACCAAGATATGAAATCATGTCATAGTGTGGGCCCGACACATAAAGCAAGCATTAAGAATACAAAATATTAAATTATCATACAATATCCTTTATAAATAAAGAAAATTCGCAATATCATTTACATAGTCCAAATGTTAGAGTTTAGCTTAATATGCTTATGATGAAATCTAAACTCAAATAATAATATATAACAAATCCACCATAAAATAAATAATCAAATGAAAAGAAAGAAGAAAAATAATGTTTATTGGTTTGGAAGCTTTAATAGTGTCTTGAACACTTCAATCAACGTGTCACCTCACTTCTTTCCTTATGCTCTTGAGTTTTTTTTACTCCTGGACCTTAACCCTAGCTCAAAGGATATTTTAAGATACCTTAGAACTTGTACCAAAAGTGTTTATACAGTGCTCTCCCAAGAACTTGTATAAGACTTAATCTGATGAAGATTAGGTCTGCAACCATGTGCCCACACAGTTTGAACCACGTGGCACTCTAGGTGCCTCATTTTGTTTTGAAATTTTGAGGTATTTCGCCCTGACACTCTTTAACCTGCATTGTAACTTATCTGACATGTTTTAAACTATTTCGTGTATTGTTTTGCTTCGAATTTGTATTTAAATTTTTCTTCGATGAGGCTTCTCAATTTGACCTTGTTTATATCATTTTTGCACAAATTTTTCCTACTTTGCATGAATAGTATCAAACGATGAGTGTATAAACATATCTAAGCTTAATCGATCAATATTTGATTCAAACTCTTCCAAACAACTTGATTTTCTTCCAAAAACTAATCAAAATATAAGATTTGAAATTATCACAATAGTGGAATCATAATTTCAGATAAAGTTACTCTTGAATAGTTCTTCATAGGTCAAGTTAAAGCAAAGATAAAATCATCTTATTGTCATTTTCTAAAATGAATAATTTGATTAATTAAAATAAGGTGACCTTGAAAAAGGTTAACCTTCAAATCTATATTCACAATGGATGGAAACCAGCGTTAAGACAATTATTATAATCACCACAACTAAATGATGCAGAAGGTCTGAGTTTAAAAGTTTCATTGCCTCTATCACCTATACCACTTGGCAGTGCTTGAGTTACTTAGTATAGCCGTTCATGTCCCTTTAAGTTGCTTTACAAAGCTTACCTTAATGCCACTTGTAAGTTTCATAGTAATAAATAGATAAACACTCAATAGGAGGTGAATTGAGTAGAAAAATAATATACGTCAACCAAAATTTTAATCACAATATAAAAATTCTATTTGAATCTAGCAATTACAATCAATATAAAGCAAGGCAGAAATAATTCAAGAGATAGAATGTTTATAATGTTTTAGTCAAAGCAGAGTTGCTCCACTTTCTAAGGTTAGATTTTACAAATTCATATTGAAATTAGATACATTATACCATTTTACAACCAAACTATCTTCCAGATTGATTCGACGATCTCTAATCCACATCAAGGTAAAGTAAAAGAAAATAAGAAAAAATATAACCAATAACTAGCAATAAAGTTCTTCTCAATAGCAATGGATGCAAATCTTCAAGTTAGAGCACACCATTCCGAATATCAATAAAACCAGTTCACTTCTAGCTTCAAGTAGATACTTCAATGAAAACGTTTAGTGAACGAATTAAGTTCAAGTCCTTCCTTTCTTGATGATCATGATCCTTTTTCATTTTTATTAGCAAACTTTAAATCTTCTCAATTAGCTACAAAGACTTAATAATAATCCATAGAAAATTAAGCAACAAATCATAAAATCAACTCATGACTCGACAACCCTATTTATAAAATAGTTGAAGTTCAATGATAAAACTGTGGATGTTTTCCCTCAACTTTGATCATTTTAGTGAAACCAAATATTCTAGACAACTTTTAGGCTTAAAAACCTATTTAGTTAAATATAAACTTTACTTATTTTTTACAATTATAATAGTTAGAAATATAATTATTTTAATATTAAGATTTAAACATACTAAAATGATATGAAAATTAAATCAAATGCATGCAAACATACTTGAATTCGAACACCATACTTTGACAACTCTTCCAAATGACACATGAACTAACCTAACCAAATGATGCAAAACAAAGTTCCAACTCTCATAGACATCTCCTAATTTTCAAATTCAGGTCTTAGCTAGAATAACTCAGTGCATCCACTTAACAATGATCAAATTCTACTTCTTATGCACCATGCCTTCAATAATTGGCACTTCATTAAATTCAAATACATGCAACTCTAAATAACACACAAGACATGATACAAATGCATGGTTTCAAATTTCAATAGTTGCTAATTTCATCATCCACATGACACTATGGGTGTTAATGGTCATTGTCAACCTGACTACCTGCTCGGCCAACCCATTTATAAATGGGTTTCGAGTTGAAATTTTTGAATAATTGGGTTGTGATCTATCAACCCTTTCGATAATTTAATTAAACAAATAGATTATGGTTGACATTTGATAACCCATCAACTCGTTTAATAACTCATTTAACCCATTTAACCCATTCAACTCGTTTAACACATTTAACTCATTTAACCCATTAAAGTTATATAGTAAATGTAAACCTCTTGGTTATTTTTTCTCACTAAATCTTCCTTTTGCCACTTAATTTTCATTTTTTTTGCTACTATCATAATTTCATTTTCTTTTTACTACCCTATTTTTATTTTTCTGCATTGAAAACATACTCTCGTCTCTCCCTGTGAGATTGTAGTTGCCGAAATTTATGTTTTTAGGTTATTTGTTATACAACATGTTAACAACTCTCTAACCTGTTTTTAAATTGGTTGTAAATGAGTTAGGGTTGATTTTTTTAAATAGGTTAATAAACGAATTAGGGTTGATATATTTTAAATGGGTTAGAACTATGATTAGGCTCCAGCTCGTCTAACCATATCAATTAACACCTTTACATGACGCATGACATTGATTTGTTAATTCATCAATTTTAAATTCAACCATCATGCCACATCAACAAATTTAAATTTTAAACATGTCACATCATTAAGCCACTTTAAAATTATGATAGAGCCCACCTGCATAAAACCATAATAGTTTCTAATATTATAAAAATACTAAACTACGCAAATGATCCTATCCAAACTAAAATAACACAAATATCTATTGTTGTGGTAATTTCACAAATCACAATAAGTACGAAATTTTGAATTTTCAAAAACCCACAAAATACAACAACTTGGGCAATAACAACCTAACATAATAAAATCAATCACACACATCAAATATGGACAAGAAATAATTCAATGATTCGATCTAAGATCTTGTTAATACTTTCCTTTCTAAAGCAAATCATCTTCATCATGACATCAAAAGAATCTATGTCATTAGTAGCGTAATAAACCACAAATGCTCTACATAAAAAATAATAATCCAGTTTCTTATTGGACATGTAATTTGCATGAAAACAATAAGATATTCATAATACATTACCCATTAAGATCTCTAAAGCGTGTAAATCCATAAAATTTTAAATTTTTCTCAAGCAACTTTAATCCATTGACCAAACTAAAATTACAATTGTTCACTTTTATTAATCGAATTCAAAGAATCTTCCCATTATAAAAATTATGAGAATCGCATCTGCAGCAACAATGTCATCATCATCCATCATCGTGTCATCATCAAAATTATGTAAAAAATAACAGAAACTTTGCATTTACAAATCATTATGACAATACTATACCCTCACCAAGTCGTATATCAATGAATCGCTTGCATAATCGAGTCACTACACATCTATTTTAACATGAACTTCATACATCATACCTTACTTTAGAATTTCATCCAACATAATATCACACAAATATAAAAATCATGAGATTCTCATACGAAATTCATAGATTTTTATTGAATACTTGTTATACTCACGATAAATCATTTCTAATCCATCTTTTACATGATTTTTTTTTTAACAAATTTTCCAAATTTTAACAACCTTAATTCAACTCCAAGCCCTAAAAATGCTCTGACTAAAATAGCCAGAGGCAGTTTCCATAGAGAACATTAAAACACATCATTCTAACTCAAACCTATGATTTATTTATAAAGAAAAAAACTTATTTATCTTGCATAAAATTCACTCCCATCGCATTTGAAATCCGATAGTGAACCCAAGCCTATGATCTTCCATAACCTCCAAGTATTTCAATCTTTGTAAATTTTTAGCTTAAATGCCTCAAATTAACTCCTTGCACAAATTTCCTAACTCCTTTTATGCCTTGTAAGCTCTAGAGAAGAAATATGTAGGGTAAAAAATGATTTTGAGTATGTTCGCGCTCACTTAAATTGGGCCACAATATATCGGTTGAAGGGTTCAGTTTGGCTAATCTATCCAACTATTATGCATTCAAAAACAATAGGCAACTATTTCTTTCATTAGATCGGGGATTAACTCAACTCATGTTTGCAGCTAACCATCAGTTCGAGACCTTAGTTTGATTGATGGTTGCAATCGATTATTCATAAACTTGAACTTTTTGTTCCATTGGTCTTTTCATTGTACTGACCGATTATGAAGATCGATGTGGTCTTTTCATTGGACTGATTAATTACGAAAATTGATGTGGTCTTTCATTGGACTGATTAATTACAAAGATAGATACCTTGCTATCATCTAATAAAAATTTTACTAGAATTCCAAAATTATCAATTCTTATCCATCATCTCTAATATCTTTTAAATTATCTCTCATGTATCACATATACATCTAGTATTTTATTAATACTAGAAATCATCGAGTCCTATTTTATTTTCAATAATTCACATGTTAAGTTCATTTTTATTGAATTTACACAATTAATTAAAAATGACTCAAATTTCAGAACTATTTCAAAACTCCATAAACATATTTTAATCCTGATGAAAATCACTCTCACAAAAATTAAGGCTTCTATTTGCAATCCTAGGTCATTTTCACCATCTTAGTTCTTTTTGGCTTAATTTTACTAACTAAGTTCGTTTTCATCAATATATCAAACTATCTTTCAAATTCACTTGTAACCATTAAACTCATTTCAAACTATTAAACAATTTACCATACTTACACACATCCCGAATAAAATCATCTCTAAATTAGCCCCATTTCCAAATCAAGTTCTACATATATAAGTTAAATCTCAAATGGTCACAATATAATCAATCTAATTGCTCCCGTTTACCCTAGATCATCTAAAAATGTGTATAGAAAAAACTATTCTAGGCTTCTATTAAGTGGCTTATCAAAATTTACCTTTACAATTCTCATTAACTAGAATCTTCATATTCACCTTAATACACAAATCTTTCACATATAGAACCTTTAGTATAAGAATTCTATTATCACATAGCCTCTTAGCCTACATTACCTACATCATTGTCCACTTTCTCTATTGCTAATTCCCAAGGCATTATAATTAGCAACTTTAAAAACTAATACATAAATTAAATAATTATATTATAATTAGCAACTTCAGAGAGCAGGCAGCAACTTTCAGTTTGGAATAGCAAAAGGAAAGGGAACTTACAAAGATTAACTAAGGAGAATTAGAAAGCGTTATATAACTTGCAGGAACAAACCAACCTCCAATTTCAAGGACAGTGAAATTCATAGGACTGAGAGAAGGATAAATCAGCTGCTCAAGGACAAAGAAACCCTATGGCAACAACACTGCAAATTTCATTGGCTTCAGGTGAAGGACAGAAATAACAGATTTGTGAACTTCTGTTAAAATGTATTTTTTATTGGTTTTGATGATGATAAAAAAATACTTTTGTGTCATTGGTTTTAATATTGTGAAATTGTGTTTTGGGATGATTTTGTGAAACTATGATTTTACATGAAATTTTAAAAAGATTGAAGAGAGTAGTGTATTTGTGGAATTATCATTTTAAGTTTATCATACTGATAATGATACGATTGAAATTGAAATTCGAAATTAAAATATGCTAGTAGATGTGCATGGAATCATCTTGGAATATGCTAAATTGATGAACTTCAATTAGAATGATAATGGAATATGTTTTTAGAGTTGTGGTTAATCTTAAATTAAGATTTATTCATTCATTTATTCTTATCTTAGTGCATTAACTCACTTGAAGCAAGAATTTTTTTCCAAAAATTGGATTCTGAAAAATAGGAAAAAAGGTTGACCTTTCTGTGCAGAAACTACTCTATCTCAACAGAAGCAGCAAAAGGTTGACTTTTTAGTATAAAAAGGTCAACCTTTTCAGGGCGCCAAAATTTCAAATTTTGAAAAGTTTAGATTTTTTTAGAAACGTCTTGGGCTATCTTCTAGGCCACATTTCAAGGGTTCAAAAGGCTTTAAAAGGAGGACATGAGGAGCGAGAAAAATAGAAGACAATCTCACCAAGCACTCAAGAGTGAATAATTCAAACTTGCTCCTTTGTGAAGAATACTCTTGAAGAAAAGTTGTCATCTTTCAAGTGAAGTTGTTATGGTGCTTCAAAACTTCAAGTTGTCATTCAAATGTTGAATATACTGCTCTTGCAAATGTGCTAAATCGGTTTATTTTTATTTAAAGTTCTATTCTTTGTATTACCTTGGTGTTGACAGTGATCAAAGCAAGAGGAAGTGAATCAAAGTATTGATTACTTAATGAAGTCTACCTGGACCTTAGTACCAATGCAGAAGACAGTTGAACAAACTGTACCACTGTAACTTGTTTGTTAAAGTTGACTGGTGTAACTCTAGTCGTTGTGCTCGAAGAGTGGAGTAGGATAGGGAGATCCGAACCACTATATGTATTCTTATCTTTATGGTTTGATTTCTTTATTGTAGCTTGTATTTTTGCTTAATTGATGTGAACCAAGTACTTGTCATTAAAAGCACTATGATCGTTAATTTAATTAAAATTAACCAAAACACATTAAAGTTACCACTACGCGGGTAATAGTGTAGAACAACGGTGAGTATCAAATCCACAAAGAGGGTATATGGTTTTGAATTATTTGGTATTTACTCGCAATGAGAAGAGATGAAAGAGACAGAGAGAGAAGGAAGAGAGGAATTAGAGAGAAAAAGGAGGAGAGGTGAGAGAGAGAGAGAGAAGCTAGAGAAAGAGGAGAGAAAAGGGTGAGAGCGGAAAAGATAGAGAGAATAGAAAAGAGGTAGAGAGAGAAATGAGGAAAGAAATTAGAGTGAGAAAGAAGAGAAAATAGAGAGAAGAGAAAGTAGAGGATACTAAAGAGAAGAAAAGCGTAACTAATCAATAACAGCATAAATTAAATCTAAACTAAGAAAACAATTAAAAAATTGTAGAAGTAAATTTTAATCTACAAAAGCAGAAAAGAAAATTACAGTAAACTTAATTTAAAAATTACGAAGCATAAAGTAGTAAATCTAATCTAAAAACTGTAAATCTAAAATTAACAACTAGAAAACATTAATAACTATAATTAAAAGAAAATTTATTTATTCCAAATTTTGCTCGAATCCTACTCTTTCAGGAGCAATCCAAGCCTTTGGAGCATTACTCACTTGGAATGTGTGGGAGAGTCATGTCCCACCCTTGGTGAGGGAACCCACTTTTTTGGGATAGGGAGTTGTCACAACCAATGTACGATTGTCGTTTTCCACATCCTTGTAACTGCCTTGTCTTCGCTTTCTTCTTTGCATTATTTTTTTCTTTTTTTTTTATGGAAGGATAGCCTCTGCCCCTACGTTCTCTCAATTTAAAAGAAAGGAAGGACAACGGAATCCGCTATATTCATTTCCAAAAAATTGTCTATACAAATTTTTTCAATGACAGCTTGGGGTGGAACACCCCACCACAATTGATTAACCACACATGAGGTGGAGACCAAATCAACTAGGGAGTGCGCAACTGCGTTTCCCTGCCTTAACACATGATGAACAGAAAAAAACTCTGATGAAGACATAATCGATCTAATCTCATCAATGATGAAACCCACCAGGGATGAAATAGGTTCCCGGTTGGACAAAAAATTGTAGAGCAATAGCGAGTCAGTTTCAAATTGCGCCCGCATGAAGTTTAGTTGGATGACCCATTTAATTCCCAAAAGAAAAGCGGACGCCTCAATGAATAGAGGTTCACTCGCTCCAGACCTCTTCCATCCTCGAGCAGCAATAAAGGAGCCCATCGAATCTCTGATAACTGCGGCACATCCAAACCCACCTCGATCCACAAGACAACGGCCATCCGTGTTTATCTTGACAAAACCTCCAGGGGGTTTTATCCATCTGGTTATCAAGGCTCCACAGCTCAGCTCTGAGTGTGGCACCAAATGTGTCGTTCTGTGTTGATTAAGATATTCTCTGCACCAAGCAACGGTTCCTGCAAATTGTGGTTGGGCACCTTCCTCTCGGAGCTTGTTACGAAGAAACCAGATCCGCCAGCAACAAAGAATGAAGAAGGTCAGATCGTCGTGCCTCTTGTCGCGAACACATGCCTCGACGACCTCCATAACCGATAATCTAAGGGGATCCCCTCTCGTAACACATCTGCAGATATCTCTAGTCGCCACGCACCTGATAAAGAGATGATTTACATCTTCAATTTTCTCCCTGCAAAAAACACATCTTAAGTCCATTACAATTCCTCTGCGGTTGAGGTTTAGTAAGGTAGGGAGAACATCCTTAACCAATCTCCACCCAAAAATGATGACTTTTGATAGGAGCTGCGTTCGCCAGATAGCCCGAAATATGCCGGCCTGAACCTACGTATCGAACCCACCACATAGCTTCCTATAAGCTGACTTAACTGTGTAGGCCCCATTGGGTTCGTGAATCCAATACATGCAATCATCCACAGATCCCCTGGGAAGGGGAATCGAGTTGACTTCCGCCCAGCTATTCTCTCCCAAAGCCGCTACCACGCGATCCTTGTTCCATAATTTTGTAGCCCTGTCAAGGAGATGGTTGACAGTCATATCGTCCGGCATAGAGGAAGGGAGAGGTCCAACTTTGTGAACTTTGTTTTCCAGCCAAGTGTCGAAAAACACTTTCACCCGATCCCTGTTACCAATCCGCCATCTGCAGCTCGACTGGATAACATCTCTCGCTTTCAAAATGCTTCTCCAAGTGAAGGAGTCCGATGGTTTCTCAACGCTGTGCCATATGTCAGTATTAGGGAAGTATCGGGCCTTTAGGACTCTATGACAAAGGGATTGAGGAGATGTGACCAGTCTCCAGACTTGCTTAGCAAGAAGAGCGCAGTTGAACTTATGGAGGTCCCTGAAACCCATTCCTCCGCTGCATTTGGGCTTGCACATATCTTTCCACACCACCCAGCTCAACTTCCTCTTCCCGTTCTTCTCTCCCCACCAGAATTTGCTGAGTATGGCATTGACCTGATTGCAAAAAGATTTTGACATTAAAAAGATACTCATCGAGTATGACGGTACGGCCTGAGCAACTGCCTTAATCAGTACCTCCTTCCCACCTCCTGACAGCAGCTTGCTGTTCCATCCTTGAATTCGCTTCCAAATATGGTTCTTAATGCCTCTGAAGAAAGCCGATTTTGATCTTCCTAACCACGCGGGGAGCCCTAAGTATTGGTTTAGATCCTGTCCAAAGGAGCCCAAAAGCTGTAGTAAATGAGATCTGGAATGGTCATCTGTGTTTGGACTGAAGAAAACCGCCGTTTTGTCCACATTGATCATCTGACCAGAGTAGCGAGCATATCGATTTAACACATCAAGTAGGCCCCTAACATTTGATTCAATCGCCTTCAAAAAGATAATAGCAACGTCAACGAAGAGAAGATGGGAGATCGTCGGTCCATTGGCATTGATTTTAATTCCATGGATGGCCATGTTTGCAATAGCCTGATGAATAAGGCCCGATAGCCCTTCCGCGCATAACAAAAAGAGATAAGGGGATAAAGGATCTCCTTGACGCAACCCCCTCTGGGGTTGGAAGTATGAAGATTTGAAACCGTTGATGTTCACCCTGTATGAGACAGAAGATATGCAGCACATAATCCAATTGACCCACACTGGACAAAAGTTCATAGCTGTCATAACCTGTTTGAGAAAATTCCATTCAACTCTGTCATAAGCCTTAGACATATCTAACTTGATCGCCATTTC